>JBBJZV010000115.1:0-428814 GCA_039700735.1 Pichia pseudocactophila
ATTGATCTGGTGTGGCATGCTGCTCTAGTTGTATTCGTTTCAGTTTTCGTGCCACAAATACTATCAAACGAATCAGACGGTTTGCTTGGAGAAATCCACCCGTTGAAAGAATCTTTCCTATGCAATCTCTCGGATGTATCGAATTGTAATTCCCCCGGTTAATTTGGTGATGTTCAAATTGCAAAGTCGTCAAAGAGAAGATTTTTTTAATAAAACATATGCTCTTAAAAGCTATTAACGTTTTCGCAGTTTTAATTGTGTCATGGTCGAGCGGTATAATACGCGTATTAATTTCAAGCATAATTTCTAGCGCAAGTTCGAACCTTGAACATGACTTTTTCTATCTTCTATAAATCTTTGTGTAAGAATGCTAACGTAACAATTATATTATATATATATATATGTTCTTGCTTGCCTTATTAATTGCTCTATAGTTGTGCCAACTAAGCGTTGTGCTATATCTATAAAGTGTATGAAACACAGCATTCTTTATTACACTCATTAATTTTGGGACTCCATAAAATAGCACCTTTTTCTATTTCTTAGTCAGACTGTGATTAACATTCCATCTTACTTTTCAGACTCTCTATATTAAACTCTTAATTTGTCCAGACTTCCTGAATAGCATGTAGTTTCCTCAGATCTTTATGTGTGTATGCATGTCTGCGCGCGCGTTCTTGCCGGTCGTTAAAGATCAACAACGTCAATCTGTACGTGCCATAACTTGGTCTGAAATCATTTGTGAAGCAAGCAGATAACGCCTCAAATGGATTATCTATCATATGTTGCTCCTGCTACAGTACGAACATTGGTAGTACCCACTAACCAACTGGTACAGTCGGATTTGCAAAGATTTCTTGATTTCTTGAAGCGTGTTAGAGACGTGAGAACTCTAGATCTAACACATAATCCTGGAAAATTTAACCCACAAGCATATCCTCATGGTCACATATACTACAACTTTGTTACTGAAGATGAAGATAGTGAAACTCTACTTTTGCATGACTTTGAACCTTACAGAAAAACGAATATTGTTATCGGCATTGCGAAATGGAATACTGACACGAATGATGATATAATTCGAGGTTGGAAAATTGAGTTGAAGAAACGATACCCTTCGCCAATTAGTCTTTTTATGATGATATTTGATTCCCCAAAAGATTTTGAAACTAAAGTTGGTGAAGTTTTCACAATTGATAATGCAACTTTGAACATGGAAACTAAACTTTGTGATCTTACATCCATATTCTTGAATAATTTCTCCACATATGCATCTGCTTATGAACATACAACATTGAGGTCTCCTGGTAATTTAAATATAGAGATTAAAAAAGGAAGAAAAAGACATTCTTCTTCATTTGAACTTAGTTCCGATAAACTAAAACTTTTACAATCGAAGGGCCGAAAAATGAAGTTAAGTGCCAATTTTTATATGATAGCTGGGAACTTGAAGACTGCTTTAACAGAATTTAGTGAAGCAATTTACAACCTCAAAATTGCAAGTGACTATCTTTGGCTAGCATCTGCTCTAGACGGTCTAGGTGTTTGTCTTTTTCTATTGACTTCAATTGGCGTCCCATACCAACTACCATCCCATCTGGGAAATTTATTGATATCAGCTGAAGATTTCAAGATTGGCTCACCACTTGCATCCCCACGATCTTCATTTCAGTCTCCTAGGATAAGTGGTGGGTTTACACGAAGTAGCAACACCCCAATAGAAAATTCTCTGGAAGCTATATCATTGGAGGATGTAAAGACTTCAATTTTGAGCTGTGGCAAACTTTCAGCCCTCTTTTATGAACAGGCTAGGATTCAAGGAATTGAAACTGTTCCTCAAATTGTGCTTTCTGAATGTTTAGTGAGGTATTGTATTTTGGAAGTCGCAATTAACGTTAATCGTAAATTTGATCTTCATCTTATAGAGACAATCTTATGCAATTCAGTCTATGACGACAGAAAGATTGGGGATGACTTCGAGTCTGAAACTTTTAATCAATTATGCCACTTCGTACTGAACACTAAATTTCAAAGTTTGTCGAATTCCCAGCAAACGAAAGTATTCTACACGTTGGCAGGGTTGTATAGGAAAGCCAATATGAACTTCAAATATAATTTAATGATAAGTCGCTACATTGACCTGATTATTGCATCAGAGAAAGTTGTTTATGGAAGCAGCTCAGAGTACAATTATCTCAACCAAGTGCTTGATGACTATTGCCTTATAAATAGCATAACATGGGACAATATAAGCCCTAACTATTTTCAAAAGACTCAACTGATACAATTGTTAAAATTTTGTGCAAAGGTCAACAATTTCAAGGCCTACATTTCATATGGGTTTCTTGCACTCAAAAAATTTCAATTGTTACTGAATCACGATGAACAAATTAGTATCCATCAAAATTTGAAAAGCTTTGCATCTCTTGTTGATCATATCCCTAAGTATTGGGATAACGAAATTCTAGTTGATTTGCAGTACGAGGTTGATACAAACAAGATTGTGGAAGGTGAAACTTGTATCGTCAGTGTCGTCTTAAGAAATCCGTATGCATTTTCATTGGAAATAAGAAACTTAAGTTTATCAACTACAAACAACTTTCCTTTGAAAGTTCTGCTTTCTGACCTCGGTGAAGCGGATGCTAGTGATATTGTTTACATGTTGAAACCATATTCTGAAACAGTGATACCTATTAACATCGTCCCACAAGATCCCGGCACTTTGGAGATAACGGGCATAATTGCTGCTGTTGATATATGCAAATCTGAAAGATTTGAAATTCTTACCTCAATTCCTGCATCATTTGTACCAAAAATTTTTGAATCAAGAAACCAAATACTAAATGGTAGGAAGACGTGGCCAATTAGTGTTGTTCATTCTCAGCCAATGCTAAAAATTTTGAACATAAGTCTTACAGATAAATGGCTCATGCTTTTAGACGGAGAACGTAGAAAGTTTCGAGTTGATTTGAAAAATATCTCAAAAACTGAAATAAACCATCTTGTTTCAAGCTTCAGGGACTCTACAACTGAACTGCTTACAGCAGAACTACATAATAAATCTTTGAAGCCCATAGAAATTTATGAGATTGAGTACCAGCTTTTGAAACGAAAAGCTTTCAAGATTCTCAACAAAGATCATCTTTCAAATATTAACGGCAATAAGCAATTCCACCTGGATGTTGAAATTATGGGTAAACTAGGCGTAAAGGAGGCGAGTTTGGTTCTTGTTTATTCTCACCAAAAAGAGACATCTAATGAATTTCAAAGAACCCTTACTATTCCACTTAATCTTACAGTCTATTCAAGTGTCGAGTTAGCTGGATGTGATATAATTCCCCTAACTTCGAACACTAGATTCAGTGAGGATAATTGCGATCCCTGCTGGAGATATTTGAGAGATTTAAAAGAACAGGGTCAAAGTCTAAGTCAGTTTTGTCTGGTCGCTTTAGATTTTGTTAATATGTGGTCTGAGCAGATGGAAGTTAGTATTGTAAATAAGGAACCGAATGAGTTAGGCGGAAGGCCACTACACCCTTTTGAATTTACATGTTATATTCACAGTAGAAAGAATGCAAGAGTTTTTGTACCCATGCTGAGAATGGATCTTGATGATGACTACTTGAACCAGAGAATTCCGAGCTTAAGAAACAAACAGTTCGTTGTGGATACAAAAACACCTGCTGCGGAGCAAATATTCCACAAAAGATCTTTTTGGTACAAGGAAGAACTTTTGAAGCGTATTAAAGCAAGTTGGAAAGTTTCTGCGACTGTTAAAGATTCCATACATGCTGGTAGAAGCGGTGAGATTGATCTCAGAGGATTTAAGTTTTCTTCTAAAATGATTGAGATTTTGGAGAAAGAAAAAATTGGAATAACGCTTCAGCTTCTTGATGATAGCGAAAAATCTGTCGAGATGAATAGAGTTCAACTCAATGTGTTCTACACTATTAGAATAAACATCCATAATCACTTTAAAACACCTGTTTTTGGAATGGTACGCCACATTCCAGTATGTAAGGATCCTCCTTATGTTTATGAAAAGAAAATACTGATCAACGGAGCATTACAGTTTAGCATCGAGTCAAGATTACAGCCTGAAAGTTCCAGATATTTTGATCTGGGAATTGTGTTCATGGAAAAGGGCGAGTATGAATGGGGTACAGTTTTTGATGAAATGACTGGTTGGGACACAGGAGACATTGCTATCAAAAAGCATCATCTCCAAAGAGAGCAACTCAAATTCACTATTCAGTGATTTGACTCTACTTTGTTTTTTTCCAATAGACCTATACGTATAATTATCTATTATTTTAGTAAGTCATAGCTTCAAATTAACTACAGTCTCCCTCATCTTTGTTTAAAAAAATGTAGTTGTTTTATTTTGACAACATCGGTTTGAGTTTTGCTAATTGCGTGAGTTGGAAATTCGCATTAAAGCTCGACTCAGATTTGCTATGCATGGTGCAGGCATGCATGCACCAAAATAAATTTAAATCTATCGCTGAACGACCCGAATTTTGTTGGTATGCATGCAATGATCGAATTAAATAATGATCTTAAGTATAAAGGCTTAACACAATTTGGATTCAACAATGTCAGGATCAGTTATACGTGCCCGCCACTGGGATGTAGATGGAGAGGACCAGTACTTAACGGTGAGTCCTAATGGAGAAATAGTTTCTTTATACCAAACTAACAGTTTAGCGATCAGTGAGGAAGATAACATTGTTAAATTGGTAGAGAAAGCTGGATTTGAAAACATACAATGCATCAATTATTCGAGCGCTATACCAGGGCTAACTGCTGTCGGTCAGCTTGATGGTAAATGTTTATTGATTGATATGAGAAATCTTCAAGCAGACCCTTTAGTTTTGAAACCATTACAATCAAGGTCGTGTAATTCTGTATCATTCAATGAGAATGGTTTAGTGGCTATGGGATATGATAGAGGACGACAAGATAACTCTATTCATGTTTGGGATATCAATAATTTGAATGGAGGAAATTTTGGTTCCAAAAGTAATGAAGTTTTCAGTTGTATCAATAACGAGGGAATTTCTTCACTTTCTTTTTGTCCTACAGAACCAACCAATTTTATCAGTGGGAGTTATAAGCTTTTAAGAGAATATGACATTAGAAGTAACCAGCCATTATATCAAATTGCGACTAGGTGCACTTTGAACATCAATGTGAATCCATTTACTCCATTTATGTTTGCATCTAACAGTGAAGATGGCTCACTTGCAATTTGGGACCGAAGAAAACTCACAGAAGCTTTTAGAATTAACAGTCAGACAGCAGGAACACCTGTTTTGAATGAAGGTCCAGCGCTTCTCTTTCCTAAGCTACTTAATGATTATCAGCGCAGAACAAATGGCTCACCTTACCGATTCTCATCTGTGAATTCCGGAGAAATTAGTGCTTTGTTTGATGGTGATTTAGTTCGCCGTTGGAAGGTAGATGTGGCGCTCCCTTTGGAGGAAGAGCTTAATCAGTATGATTTAATGGTTAAACAAAATAAAAAGGATAATGCAAATTTTGTCCCTAAAGTTCCAAGACCAACGGGATCATTGTTCATTTCCAAAGTTCATGATACAAAAACCAAATACGAGAGGGTAATATCCTTTGATTATGCACCTTCTTCAAATTCTCAATTTGGTATTGACATTGTTTGCATGCGACAATCTGGAAGTGTCTACAAAATGAAAGTCACTGATAGTCAAAATAGCATTAAATTTAGCTCATTTAACGACATTAGCTTTTGTGGTTCTGAAGGTTTTTGCACCAAATTTGTCACAAGTAAAACAATGAACGAAACCACTGAAAAAACTTTAAATGAGAAAATAGATGGCCTGAATATTACGAATTCAGACGACCAGTCTAACTTGAGAAATATCCTTTCTCACACCATTGAAAACGATCCAGATGAAACGGATAATGGTAACAAAAATGAAGTAGAATATTTTGTTGGTAGCCCTGACTCCATGTGTTTTATTTCTGATTCTTTATTGGAAAATGACACATGTACTACTATTAGAATAAGAGCAACCAAGGGCTACGATATTAACGCAAAACTAAATATGAGAATTTTAGACTCAATGAAAACTTACGAAACACAACTACATTTAAAAAATGCATGGAAATGGATAGATATTTCCAATGAATTGATTTCACTTGGAAAAATGACTTACGGGGGTTTTGACTTTGGCTATCTAGGTGTTTGGGGAATCTGGAATATGGACAAAGACTTTATGATCGTTAATAGGTATTCTGGATTTAAAAACATAACAGCTAAAGACGTGACACATGCTGCGAAATGTATAATTGAGAGAAGAACTAAAGAATGCAATATTTTGGCCAAACCTGTGATTGGTTTTGAGGGAAAGAGTATAAAGGAAATCCAAAGACATTTGGCCATGTATGTTATTGGTTGGGACTTTGGTGTTCGTGAATTAGAAGAGAAGTATACAAGTCTAATTTCAAGTGGAAATTATGAGAGAGCAGCTGGATGGGCAATATTTCATGGTGATGTTGACAGAGCAATAACGATATTAGGAGACTCTGACAATGAAAATTATAAAATTATGTCAACTGCCATAGCTGCATATTCTGCATTTAGAGATAGCAACACGAATAATACATGGAAAGATAGATGCAGACAACTGGCATCAGATTTAGAGGATCCATATCTCCGAATTATTTTTGCTTATATTGCTGATGGAAATTGGTGGGATGTTCTTGATGAGTCAGCTTTACCACTACGTGAAAGATTGGGTGTCGCATTGAGATTTTTGCCAGATTCAGAGCTGGAAATTTATTTAAACAGAGTTGCAGACTCTGTAATTGAGAGAGGAGATATAGAAGGAATTTTGCTCACAGGTATAACCATGAAGGGTATAAATCTTTTACAATCTTTTGTTGATAGAAGCAGTGATATTCAAAGTGCTTGTCTTATTGCTTCATTTGCAAGCCCAAAATATTTTGTTGATGAAAGAGTTGATAAGTGGGTTGAAAGTTACAGAAGCCTATTAAATAGCTGGAGCTTGTTTTCGGCAAGGGCAAGGTTTGATATTTCAAGAACAAAACTCTCTAAAAGAGGCAATGAGAGGAATGTTAGGCTTATACCAAGACAACTTTATTTGCAATGTATGAATTGCCAGAAGTCAATTGTTCAAATTGATGAATCTGACAGTCATTCACGTAAGCGAAACAACCATTCTTGTCACAATTGTGGCTACCCATTACCCAGATGTGCAATCTGCTTGATTACACAAGGAGTTCCTGTACCAAAAGAAGTAATGCACATGAATACTTTTCAAATAAAAAGTAAAGAGTACCAACCACTACAATCTGATGTAATTATTAAAAAGGATGCTTCTCACGAATCTCATTTCAAGGAATGGTTCAGTTTTTGTTTATCGTGCAACCACTGCATGCATGCTGGTCACGCAGAAGAATGGTTCGCAAAACATTATGTATGTCCCGTACCCGATTGCGAATGCAAATGTAATAACCGTTAGTTTTGGGATGTATAAAAATTCTATGTCATAAACCTTTGGGGGGTACATCTGCGCTAATCGTCCGCCAAGAATAGCAGAAATACAGAGCCTCACGTCATGAGGAAGAAACCTGAACTTCATTAGTAATCAATACTAGATAGTAGAGTGATAAAAATAACCTATTCGTCACCTGTTGATCTCCTGCTGAAGGGAAAAGAGACTAGAAAGAACAACTACATTAGTTACTGTCCCACAGGCCAAGCAATTAGTTTTTCACAAAATAATCTTTATATCATAATGTCTAACGAAAATAATACTTTATATTCCATCAACTTCAATATGATGCTTCCTCACTGGGATTTACAATCCGTTAAAGCTGAAACTGCTCCAGCTATTAACTACGGTGTTTTTTTAATTGCTAAGTATAAGAATTTCAAAATCGCTGGTATCAACAAGAATGACAAAAATAAGGGGAAGAAGGAACCTAAGATCAAAAAGATCAAAAGTTCAATACTTACCAAAAGTATGGAGTCCGAACCCCAAGAAGTAGAAAAGGTTGCTAAAAAGATTTTTACAAACGAAGCAAAAAGACTAGCTAAATCTAGTAAGAAAGCTAGAAGGAGGAAAATTCAGGGTACTTTTAAAATTTCCGTGAAAGAAGAATATACGATGACGACATCATTATGTTTGACGCCCCAGTAAAGGTGTAGAATACTCATCCACTTTCATTGAGGAAAAGACTGTGGTCAAATATGCCAATGAAACAGCTTTTACAAAAGAGATGAAAAGGACCAATCAATCGTGCCAACTTGAATAAAGCTGATGACATCTATTATTGGATCACAGAGTTCAGAACAGTTTGCAAGAACGCCGGTCTGAACAACATCATCGATCAGTATGTCAAAGCGTCAGTGAAAAGAAAAGGGTTAAGAGCTCTAAGGTCGCCAACAGTATTGTGAAACAATACATTACTACCACTGTAAATTTGACCAACTATCGCCATGATCCACAAAGGAACGTTTGAGAATCCATTTAGGAGATACTTAAATTTGCTTTGATCAAGAACACGTTTAAGATGATCCAATTAGAGAGGGAATTCACTGTTGATCTAAGAAAATCCAGACATTATACAATTGCAAAATAAAATGAATTCAAGTGGATTTGTGTCACAGAATATGAAGTTCATCACAAAAGGATTATGACCCTTATTCTGGAGAATATGCCTATTTACCATAAGCTGGACAATCTGAAACAAATGATTGAGGAGATGAAGTTAGCTAATTGTACTGTACCTCAGACGATAAACAATCATCACCTAGACCATTCAATCTGCTACACCCAGGTGGTATTGATGCCATTTATCAAGAATCCGAAGAGAGGAATAATCAAGTACTGAGTGATTTTGACACAGAGGGTTGCTGCGATTTTGGGGCATTCGAGGGACCTAATAACATTTAAATTTTTTATAATTTGCTTTTCGCGAATTGTAAAACTTTGATCCTGATCAGATTCTCAATATTGCAGCAATTTGCATCGATTATAACTTTGTTTTTGTTTCGTTTAGGGAAGGGGTGGAAAATCGAATCGTCGTGAGCCTGCAGAGGTTACAGTTACCTAACGTCAACAAAGAACAGAATAGTATACATTCTATCCAATCTTTATATATCGAAAACTATAATAAAAGCACTTACTGGGATTATTATTTTGAAAAATTTGCCCTTTCATTGTTAACATTTTCGGCAAGATACAAAGTTTGAAGGAATAATATGTCTTCCGGAAATCCTACTGATAAATTTCAGGATATCCTGAACAAAATTGAAAGAGAACGTAAATTGGCAGAAGGTGCTACAAATTTAAGGAAGAAAACCAATAATCCTGCCGTGATTCAAAAGTGTAATACACAGGTTAGAGAAGCACAGAAGAACATTGAATACTTGGAGTCTATTTTGAAAAAGCTTCAAATCAATGATACAACAGCACAGAATAACTCTTCAACTGCAGTCAATGGGAAATCTCATAATCAAATCAATAAAAGACCATTGTTTACAGCATTAGATTTGCTCAAATACGAATGCCCCTCTTTAGGGCACAAAATTCAATATATGATGCAACTTCTAGAGTTTAAAATTCAGGTTGAATCTCAATATAAGGTCGCAAATGATAAAATGTATAATCTTTACCAAATGGAAGGTGATAGGTCTAGTATTGCTATGGCTGAAAAGGGAAGAGCAGAAAGTGACCGCAAATTACAGTTACTGAAAAGAGCTCTAAAAGAGTATCAGTCAATGTATATCGATTTTGATGATGTTTCCAAGGAAAATGCGTTAATTAATACTGTTAGGAAGAGGCCATTAACAGGTGTATTATACATTCAAATTCAAGGCGTTAGAAACGTTGATCACATCCAATCACCATTTTTCTCGAGAAACCCAGAGTGTATTATCAGTGTTAAAATTGATGACAATGAAAGAGCAAGAACAAGGGGATCAAGAAATGATAGGTGGATGGATAGCTTTGAGATTACTGTTGAAAAGGCCAATGAAGTGTGCCTAACTGTTTATGACAAGGTTAACGATCAACTGACTCCTGTTGCTATGATCTGGCTTTCTTTGTCTGATATTGCTGAAGAAATCCGTAGAAAGAAAGTTAGTGAAGAAAGGGTATCTTCTCAAACATGGACAGATCCTTCTCTATTACCAGATACTGCACGTTTGAATGCAATATCGTCAAATCCTTCCGTTAGTTTGCTGAATAATGTTCCAGAAACATCTAAGATTGGAACTCCTGTATCTCTTGACAACAAACCAGGAGTTTCTCAAATGCATACTTCTGGATGGTTCAGCTTAGAACCTTCAGGTGAAATTTCACTTACTTTTGGTTTTGTTAAAACAAACGAGAATAAAAATAGAAGGGATCCAAACAACTTTGCCTCAGGGTTAGGTCGTCATGGTGCCATACGTCAAAGAAAAGAAGAAGTTGTCGAATCACAAGGTCACAGATTTGTCCAAAAGCAGTTTTACAATATCATGTATTGTGCTGTTTGTAATGAATTCTTAAGATATACTGGATATCAATGCGAGGATTGCTTATTTTTATGCCACCAAAAATGTTTCAAGAACATAATAGCGAAGTGTATATCCAAGTCAAGCTCCGACATAAATGACAATGACAATAAGTTAAATCATAAAATTCCACACAGATTTGTACCTGTAACGAATCGTGGGGCTAAGTGGTGTTGCCATTGTGGTTACTTATTACCTTTTGGTAAGAAAAACGTTAGAAAATGTGATGATTGTGGAATTATGTGTCATGCAACTTGTGTTCATTATGTTCCAGATTTATGTGGTATGTCTCCAAAGACAATTGAAAAGATACTTGATGCTTTGAGAGCAAGCCAAGCAAAAGCTAAAACTAGGCCTGCTGCCTTGAAGAATTTTCAGAAAGCGTTACCCGAGATAGATGCACAAAAGATTAAAAACAATAGGAATAATGATGTTTCTCCAAATAATGTTGTTACACCAACTGAAGAGTCGTATCCTTCAAAAGCTGTTACACAGAGCAGCATTGAAAATGATAGAAGCCCTATAAAAGACAATTTAAAGAAGGTAAATGAACAGAATAGTCCACAAAAACCTAAAGGTGATGTTATTAATCTTACAAAGCCTTTAGAAATTGATGCCAATATTGCTAATGAATCATTGGTGAAGGATGAAATTGCTCAATCTGAATCCGTGAAACATGGTCACCCCCAACACCAGCACCAACACCAGCATCAGCATCAACATCATATCCATCATCAACGTCATCATCAAAAGCGTCGTCATCGCCGAAGATACGGTTTAGATGATTTCAAATTTATTTCAGTATTAGGTAAGGGTAATTTTGGTAAAGTTATGCTTGCCGAATATACATCTAATAATCAATTATGTGCAATCAAAGTTCTGAAGAAAAATTATATAGTTGAAAATGATGAAGTTGAGAGTACCAAATCCGAGAAGAGAGTATTTTTAGTTGCTAATAAAAATAAGCATCCCTTTATGCTTAATCTTTTCCAAAGTTTTCAAACAGAAAATAGAATCTATTTTGTTATGGAATATATTAGTGGTGGTGATTTGATGTGGCATGTTCAACAGAAGAAATTCTCTTTAAGGAGAGCACAATTTTATGCTTCTGAGATTTTACTTGCACTAAAATTTTTACATGAAAATGGAATAATTTACAGAGATTTAAAACTTGATAATATTATGTTGACAAGTGAAGGTCATATCAAATTAGCAGATTATGGATTATGTAAAGAGAATATGTGGTATGGAAATACTACGAGAACATTTTGTGGTACACCTGAATTGATGGCACCAGAGATAATATCTGGAGATCAAACGTATGATAAAGCTGTTGATTGGTGGGCATTTGGAGTTTTATTATATCAAATGATTTTAACTAAAACTCCATTTAAAGGTGATGATGAAGAGGAAGTTTTTAATGCAATTTTAACTGATGAACCATTATACCCAATTAATATGTCAAAAGAATCAGTTGATATAATTCAAAAATTATTAACTAGAGATCCTAAACAAAGATTAGGTGCAGGAGAAAGGGATGCATTAGAAATTATGGAACATGCATATTTTGGAGATGTCAATTTTGAAGATGTTTTGAATCTGAGAGTTAAGCCACCATATGTTCCTGATATTGATGATCCTAGAGCAGCGAAATGTTTTGAAGAAGAATTTACAAGTCAAGCAGCTAAACTTACACCTGTTAATTCTGTCCTTTCACCAAAGATGCAAGAAATGTTTAGAGGATTTACATATTCTATTGATGATGAATAAGTATATTAAGTAAATTTGAGGTTTTAAAAGGTATAAAACTGAATTACTATAAAATATAAATAAAGAATTTGTTTTTCTTATTAACTTAAGCATTTAAAGCTTTTTTAACAGCATCATTTAAAGAAGTAGTTGGATGACCGATTAACTTTTCCAAAGTTTTTGAATCATCGAATAAGGCACCCCCAAGAGCTTGAACGTCAGCATCAACAATGACAGTAACAAGACCTTGAGGTAAACCAAGGCCTAATAATGCAGACGTATAATCAGCAGCAGGTATATCTTGATATTTAACTTCCTTACCTGAAACATCGGAGATAGTCTTTGCCAAATCAGTTAAAGTAAAAGAATTTGAACCGGCAAGTTCGTAAATTTTACCAATATGACCATCAGTAGTTAAAACTTTAACAGCAGCTTCAGCGTAATCTAAACGAGTTGCAGCACTAATTTTTGCATCTTTTGCGGAACCGTAAAAGATACCAGTTTCTATAACGTGCTGAAGAGCACCGAGATAGTTTTCATAATACCAACCATTACGTAGGAAAACAAAAGGAATACCACTTTGTTTGATATAAGCTTCAGTTTCACGATGTTCTGGAGCAACTGCAAGATTCGATTTATCAGCGGATAAAAGTGAAGTGTAAGCTAACAATGATACACCAGCTTCCTTTGCGGCATCAACGACATTCTTATGTTCTTGTAAGCGATTACCAACATTACTTGAAGAGATAAAGAGTAAACGCTCCACACCTTTTAAAGCTGAAGATTCTGGATTTGTGTAGTCAAAATGACGAACTTCAATGCCTTTGTCTTTGAAAATCTTTGCCTTTTCAACGTTACGAACTAAAGCAACGATGTTTTGTGGAGGTTGAAAATTAAGTAAGGTTTGAATAACTAATTGACCCAGTTGACCTGTTGCACCAGTGATTGCGATAGACATTGTTAATTGGGTATATATGAGAGAATATGATTGTATTGTATCAAGAGGGGGACAACTGTGGGGTCTTTATACCCACACCAGTGTTCAAAGCAGGCCTGGTGCCACAGTATGACATGTATCAGTATCTGCCAGCTGTCGGAGTTGCCGGTGTTTCTGGAAGGACCGGAGACACGGCTGGAACAGAGGGATTACGTAAAACGGTGGAACTACGGGGAAATTAGTCAGACTGGAGGGGGTGTGCTTAGGTAATCTGACGGGCGGGTTTGTCAACCGGTTCTGGGGGAGTCTCGTGTGCATGCATGTACTCGGTGTCTCTGCTCTGTTTACGCTTGCTTACGTGGCTCTTGTGTTGCATACCTGCTAAGTGGTGATGGCCACTATGCTTATTCAGCAGACAGCGTGTTTACAGTGGGTGCATCACAGTCTGCCTCGGTTTTGTAATTGTCATTCTCAGCTCTGTGGTACAGAACTGTGTAATGTTACGTAAGCTGAGTTGGCCGAGCCTCCCGAAGCCCAGTTGGTGACATTTCCAAACACGACATCAGATTTGACATGACATGATATGACATGGCATGACATCGTATCGACTCTCAGCCACGTTCACACCGGGTTGCACTGTAAATGTTGGAAATTGCAACTATTGAAGATCTACGTAACTTTAACTTATTTGCCAGAATTAAGGAAGTCTATGATCTAGCTTTATCAAATGGTGATTTGGTGTTTAGTGAACCAACAGAGGTTGAACTAATTGAAGAGAATGGTATTGAATTTGAGCTCAAAATAGTTGAAGGTTTGGCAAGCAGACCCAATAATCGTGCAACTGAACCTGGTGAATGTAACAAAATTACTGATGAAATTCTTCAATCTGTTACAAAGAAGAATCCCTTTCTTAAACCTGAACCGGAGTTGACTGTCGTTGATTCCTTACTCAATGATTATAGGATAATTCTAAACAAATATCCTAACATGAAATATCATTTTTTACTTGTTACGAAAGATTTTGAAAAGCAAGATACTTTACTAAAACCTATTGAATTAGAACTAATGAACACAATTTTAAACAATTTAAACTCTAATGGATTAAAATTTTTTTCATTTTTCAATAGTGGGCCAGAAAGTGGGTATTCACAATTTCATAAACATATTCAATTTATGATGTTACCTAATAATTTTATCCCATATCCTACTAATGTTGTCAGGGGCGTTGATTTTTACATACCTAATGAATCTGTACAAAATAAGAGACCATTATTTTATAATAAGGCAAGTTTCAAACATTATATTTTAAAATTAAAGGCAAGAAATGATTGTCAAGATGATGAAGAGTATAAGGATAATTTAGCAATACTTTACATGTATTTAATCAAAAGAGTGATGAATTTATTCAAAGAGCATGAAATATTATCTTTAAGTTATAATTTATTAATGATGAAAGATTGGATAATGATAATACCACGTCGTAATGCCAAATTTAAAGACATCTGGCAAAATTCGTTAGGTTTTATGGGATTATTTTGCTTAAAAAATGATTCATTAAAACAGAATGTTAAAGAAATAGGTATGTTGGAAATTTTAAAACAATGTGGTTTTGAAATGGAGAATGACGAACATTTAATTGTTTATAATGAATATGGTTATTAATTAAGTTTACTAAGAATAAATTCTGATGTTTTTTTAAAAGTATTTCGTTAAAGAATGATAAATATATGTTATTAACAGTAAAAAGAGTTTACTTCAAAGCTGTTTAAACTTTAGCGTTGTTTAAAGCTTCCTTTTCAAAAGCTTCAGCTTCAGCTTCTAAAATGTAAGGAGTTAAATAAGGAGTATCTTCTTCTGGTTTTAATTCCTTTTCCTTTGGTAAAACATCAATAGAAAGAGCTAATTGAGAAGCTGCAATGATTCTGTAATTTCTTGCATAAGATTCTTCCTTTGGTAATCTAGAAATAGCCTTTTGCATTTCTGGGGTTTCCTCTATAAGTAAATCATCAAGTTTAAGACCTAAACTTCTGTAACCTGATAAAGATGTGAAAACTTTAGCAGCAGGTAATGCAATTTGTCTAAGAAGTGGAGTTCTTAAAATAAATTCAGCTTGTTTCTTGACAGCAGTAAGGGAAGACATTGTTGCGTGAAGAAGGTATTAGAATCTGAAAGTAAATCTGCTTGTTAATCAAGTCTTCAATTGTGGTCTGTACATGATTGATGCTCGACCACTGTGAGGAAAATTAGAATATCCTGGCGTTTATTGGTCGGAAAAAACAGGGCGCGGCACCAGAGCCGATCGACCCGCCACACCGCACACCCAAAGCACGTGACCAAAAGCACGTGACGCGGGGCGCGCTCAGTTTCGAAAAACACAAACAAACAAACCCGACGCGAAATAAAAGGGAGCCACTTGATGAATTTCGCGTTCCAAGGGTGCAAATTATAGCTCGATATTTCCATCTCCGAAACTGATCCTACCCTATCGAGAAATCCAATAACTAATCTTCTTTTGGGTAATTAGATGACTTATATCTTTCTTCCTAACTTCTCACACACCAGAGACATCTTTCTCTACTCCTTTTTTCTTTAAGCAATGAACCTCTCCCTCCTTTTTACAACTGTTCTTCTTGCTTTTAGCGCTTCAGCAGCTGAAGGTCCAAAATGTTCTCTTGACCAAAAATGTCCGGAAGAATACCCTTGCTGTTCTAGCGAAGGAATCTGTGGTACTGGTTCTTACTGCCAAACTTCCTGTGATCCAAGAAACTCATTCCATCCAAGCTCTTGCAAGTCTGCCCCAATTTGCAAATCTGGTCTATTCATTCCAAGAACTGACAACATGATGGATCAACTCAAATATTATGGTGACGCTGATTTTACCTATTATGGTCCAATTGAAGACACCAACAATTCTGTCAGGATAAAAATGTTCCCATATTCTGTTGGTGGTACCATTTCTTCATCGTTTTACGTTTGGTACGGTAAAGTTTCTGTTAAATTCAAAGCTTCTCATTCTCCAGGTGTTATTTCTTCTTTTAGTCTTGCATCTCAAGTTCTAGATGAAATCGATTACACCTTCTTTGGTTCTGATTTATCCACTACACAAACAAACTTCAATTTTCAAGGTGATATTGTCGAAAATAATGAATTAAAGATCTCTCTTTCTAACACTTCCGACAATTGGCACACTTACACGATTGATTGGACGGAAGATAGAATACAGTGGTTGATTGATAATCAACTTGTTAGAACGTTGAAGAAAGCAGATACTTGGAATAAAACTTCCCAAGTCTACGAGTTCCCTCAAACACCATCTCGTATTGAACTTTCCATAAAACCTGCAAATGGTCCAACAACTAAAGATCTTGATACGATTGATTGGAATAGTCCAGATTTTGAGGATCTAGGTTACTCATATGTTGAGGTTGATACAGTCGAAGTTGAATGTTATGTTCCACCTTCTTATGCTATCAAAAAGGTTGCTCAACCAATTTCATATTCTTTTGATAAAAATGGTTTCTTATCTGAAAATGTCCAATTATCGGACAGAGTACCGTCGAATAGTTTGGACAGAAAAGTTTTGAATAACAACAAAAATTTAGATGAAGTTAAATCCAGATCTATCTCAAACCATTCATCATCTACTAGAGTTACTAAACCATCTTCAAGGCCACCTACAAGAAGTAGACGTTCCAGATCAAAAAAATCCTCAGCACTATCAACATCAACATCTTTATCTTCAACGTCATCTTCATCTCTATCTTCAACTACCAGGACAGGTTTATCATTTTCTGTTACTGGTTTCATTCAAGATATTCACACTCTTGGTTCATCATCAACTATTAAAAATAATGCCCAACCTACATACCCGAATGAGTTTTCTCTCCTTTTCGCAATGCTTTCACTTCTCTTTTGAATTAATGAATACTCTCTTTATATAATTGTATATACCTCAATTTCATCTATTTAATGTGCGTGCCCTTGATTGGTCAAATTTCTTACGGGTCAATAACCAAAATTGTTTTCACTTCTCTTATTGCCATCAATCACCACATTGGTTGATAAACCATGACATATTTTCAAGTTTATTCGTTTGCATCACCTGAAATATCCAAAAATACAGAATCACTGTGTCATATTATCAACAAAGGTTACAATGTTCCGAGATTTCAATATAATATTATCACTACCCCTAGAATCAAAAATACTGCCACACTTTTAGAAGACTTTACTATAAATGATCCACGAAAATCATATTTGATTTTCTGCTTTCATAATCCCAATCAAAATGTCGGTTTACATGTTATCAATGATGAATTAGTTGAAGATGCACACACAACAAGGGAGAAACTTACAAAATTACATCCTACTATCGATCTGGCGGAAACGAAAATATTTTATGATACTACTATAGGTGGTATTGAATCATTAAAACTACCAGAGAGATTAGATGACTCACTTTTAGGAATGATATGTTTGAAACCACACGGAGAGGAAAAGTTGGAAATCACAGGATTCGTCTCATTTTACAAAAATATTGGGACAAAACTGATCCAAGTTTGTGAATTTATTGCTAAGGATAAACTTGAAGCTAAATCACTTCATATCACAGCTATTCATGAACATAATTTGAGGGGAATGTATGAGAAATGGGGGTTTACTTTTGATGAAAAAGTTTTAGTACCGCTTTGTCAAGAGGGTGTTTCTAGTGATCACCTTGAAGATAATATCGGTGCCACACAAGACTTTCATCTTGATCTAATGTCAAAATCTATTTAACAGTCTGTAACAGTAAGTAGCAATAGTGTTTCTGCCACATATATAATACATAACGTGCAGATCTGCATGCTTTGCAAGATCCAGGCCAACGGAATCTAAGCGCTCCAGACATTTTTTTTCGTCGACAAAACTGTGCTAGGGAGTCCCAGAATCGATCCATTAATGATTATTTCACTTTCACTTTCTTCTGCTCTTAATGCTCAAAAAGCAATTCCTTTCAACAGTATTCAAAAGAGCCTTTGCTTCCAAAAAGAAAGTACCTCGCAAAATGTCTACTGCACCAACTACTGAATTCTCAAGAGAAGCTCTTGAATCTGTTTTAAAACGTCGTTTCTTCTTTGCACCAGCTTTCGAAATTTATGGTGGTGTTTCCGGTTTATATGACTACGGTCCACCAGGTTGTGCATTACAAGCAAACATTATAGACACATGGAGAAAACATTTTGTTCTCGAAGAAGACATGCTTGAAGTTGATTGTACCATGTTGACCCCACATGAAGTTTTGAAGACTTCTGGACATGTTGATAAATTTGCTGATTGGATGTGTAAAGACGCAAAGACTGGTGAGATTTTTAGAGCTGATCATTTAGTCGAAGAAGTCCTTGAAGCTAGATTAAAAGGTGATAAAGAGGCTAGAGGTATTAAAGAAGAAGAACCCGAAGAAGAAGATGAAAATAAAAAGAAGAGAAAGAAGAAGGTTAAGGAGATTAAAGCTATCAAGTTAGATGATGAGGTTGTTGAAGAATATAACACCATCCTAGCTAAGATCGATGGTTTTTCAGGTCCTGAATTAGGTCAATTAATGATTAAGTATAACATCGGTAATCCAGTTACTGGTGAACCATTAGAACAACCTGTTGAATTTAATTTGATGTTTGAAACCGCTATTGGCCCATCTGGTCAATTAAAGGGTTACTTGAGACCTGAAACTGCACAAGGTCAATTTTTAAACTTTAATAAATTGTTGGATTTTAATAACGAAAGAATGCCATTTGCTTCTGCATCTATCGGTAAGTCTTTTAGAAACGAAATTTCTCCAAGGTCTGGTTTATTGAGAGTAAGAGAATTTTTAATGGCTGAAATTGAACATTTTGTTGATCCTGAATGTAAGAACCATTCAAATTTCGATGCTGTTAAAGATATTGTGATCTCTTTATTATCTAAGGAAGTTCAACAAGCAGGTAAAACTGATATTTTAAAGATTACTATTGGTGAAGCAGTTGGTCAAGGTATTATTGACAACCAAACTTTAGGTTACTTTGTTGGTAGAATCTATTTATTCTTAATCAAAATTGGTGTTAACCCTGAAAAGTTGAGATTTAGACAACATATGGCTAACGAAATGGCTCATTATGCTGCTGATTGTTGGGATGCTGAATTACAAACTTCTTATGGTTGGATTGAATGTGTTGGTTGCGCTGACAGATCTGCATATGATTTAAGTGTTCATGCTGCAAAGACTAAGGAAAAGCTTACTGTTAAAGAAGCATTGAAAGAACCAATTACTGTTGAAGAATTTGAATGTGATATTGAAAAGAAGAAATTTGGTCCTTTGTTTAGAAAGGATGCTCCAAAAGTGGAAGAATGGCTTTCTTCAAGAACTCAATGTGAATTGGAAGACTTGGCTAAAGAATTAGAATCTAAGTTGAAGATTTCTGCTAAGATTCCACAAATGGAAGGTGAAGTTGAAATTCCGAACGATTTAGTCAAAATTGAGAAGAAAAAGAAAACTGTTCATATCAGAGAGTACACTCCAAATGTTATCGAGCCATCTTTTGGTATTGGTAGAATCATCTATGCAATTTTTGAACATAGTTTCTGGACAAGACCAGAAGATTCCGCAAGAGCTGTTTTATCTTTCCCACCTTTAGTTGCTCCAACTAAGGTCTTAGTTGTTCCTCTCATGAATAACAAGGAATTACAACAAGCTACTACTGTTGTTAAGTCAACTTTACGTAAGGCACAAATTCCATTTAAGGTTGATGACTCTGGTGCATCCATTGGTAAGCGTTACGCAAGAAACGATGAATTAGGTACTCCATTTGGTATTACCGTCGATTATGAAACAATTGAAGATGGCTCTGTCACCCTAAGAGATAGAGACAGCACAGCTCAAGTTAGAGGTTCTCTTGCTGACGTTGTCGCTGCTGTTGAAAACATCACTTACAAGGGCTATTCATGGACTGAAGGTACCAAGAACCTTAAACCTTTTGAATCCAAGAGCGATGAGTAAGCTCGGCTTTTAACTATAATATAATTAACTTCATCTGTATACATCTAATTTAACATCTATTATGGTACGAAGATGATCGTTACGCCGATCGTCTTGTTTTTGTTTTGTAATTTGCTGTGTTTTATTACTTCTTTCTTTAAAAAGAATTTGTCTCAAAGTGGAATTTTGAATCGCGGTCTGGACCCGGTGTCTGAAAAAATAAATGGAGACACAATATTGCGCAGACGGAGGCTCTCCAAACAGCTGAAGCACAACAACGGCTACTAAGTACTACTTATTAACGTTTAACCACTGTTTCTAAAAGAGTTATTAGGCTAGAAATACCCAGCAAGCTTTAATTATGTCTAATTCCGATTTTCATGAAGAATCGGTGCGTTTACCACGTCATAGAGGGACATTAAATGTTGACGCACTTGTTGATGAGAACACCATTGCAGATAACCTAGAACCTACATTGAAAGAAAACGAAGCATGTCAATATCACAATAAGGATGAAATCACAATGATTGCACAAAGGTTAAAAGATTTAAAGAACGTTAAATCCGGCTGGGACACAAGCGAAGATGAAGACGGGGATGCTCTTGAAGATGAAACTGATAAAATCAACTCAAATCACGATCCTGAAATAGACATTCACAATAATTTTTCAGATAATGACAATGATAAAACACCAATTGTAGGTGGTGACATGTTTACACCCAAATCCGAAAGCGAAACATTTGAAGCCGTTGAAGAAATAAACAAATTTCATTTTTCTACCCCAGTTATACCATTAAATGAAGGAACTTTCGAAACATCTGAGAACAAGTTTTCACTTACACCAATGATTGGGGAATTTGAGGGAATGAGTTTTGGTTTAGAGGAAGACATGAAACTTCTAACCCCAACGAGAATTGATGCATACAAGGACTCTGATGATATACCAAAATCTTTAGATCCCAATGGGGAAACTAAAATGAATTCTCAAATAGATATAAATGATTTGAAATTAGATTTATCAAATAAGGAAGTGAGACCGACTTTTGTGTCAACAACCCCCTATTCTATAGAGTCATCAGATCATGATTTCAACTCAATTATTAATGGATATGATGAGAGTCCAAAAATAAACTCCAATCCAAGCTCTGACGTCATGAGTACTGTATCCGATGCTTCCAAAGACCATATCCAAGTAGGAGCAAAACAAAATAAGCCATCGACCGCTAAGATAAGGCAATTACCAATAACGTCACATCAAGTATCCAGTAAGGAGATCGAGAAAAAGAAGAGAAAGAAACTTTTGCATGGGTTTTCCAAAGCTTTGGGACTTGGTTCAAGCCTAAACTCATCATCAAACTTGAAAATATCGGCTCCACAAAATGTAGTTTTACGAACGCATGTTAGCTATGATTCTGAAACTCAGACTTATAAAGATTTACCAGAAGAATGGGCGAGAGTTTTAACAGCGCAAGGAATTACTGTTGCTGAGCAAAAGGCAAATCCAGTTGAAGCACAAGAGGTTATGAAATTCTATTCTGAAGGGTTGGGAAAATCTGATGATGACAAGTTTATGGATGTACATCAAAGATCATCGTTTTCAAGTGATTATAATGACTCAGCTAACGACATTAACAATACATCTCAGGAAACGGACTATTCGGAAACTGGGTATCATAACAATGCTTCATATACTAGTGATACATCTTTCTCAACTGTTAATAAGCAAGGAAATGGCGCTGTTAATTCCAGTTTACAAACTCCAACATCTGAATATAGTAAAACGTTCTCTCCAGTTTCCACAACTCCACAAATAGATACGAATAATGATGTAGAATATATTCCAAAGAGGCAGGCACCTCCACCACCCCCACCTACTACCAATACAAATATTAAGCAATCTACACCAGCTCAACAACAGACATCTGTTTTTCAACAAAAGACACCTGGGTCGGTTAACTCTTCGATGTCTAGAAATACATCCATTAAAAATGCCCGTAAACATTTTGGTTCTACCACGTCATCTCCTAAAGATCAAATGTCGGTTCAAGGAAGGAGTACTCCAAGTTCACCAACTGTTAACTTTATGGAACAAATTTCTCGTCGCTTTAGTAGAAGAAGATCTCATACAAATGGTATTGAATCTAAACCTCGTATTGTTCACTTGAGTGAAGGTATTGCAAACCCTGGTGGTCCAATCCAAATTGCCTCTCCTGCCCAAGCATCTGCAAATATTAATGGCAAGTTCAATTCTCCTGTCAATGGTCTTACACTTGGTCCTCCAATTAGCAAAAAGATACCTACACCAAATACACCGGAATCTACTTATTTTGAACCCAAACGCCCTGCTCCACCTCTCCCATCACAAAAAGAAGTATCATCTTTGTCTGATGATTTATTACCAACATTATCAAATCATACTGAAGGAAGATCAAATGATGTTGATGAGGCCATACACGAAGAAAAAACAGAACTGGAGGAAAATTTCCACTCGTTATCAGAAGAAATTATTACTTCCAAAGGCAAAGAGGATCTCCCACCTGTTCCTTCAGAGTTGGAAATACCACCAAGATCAGTTCCTATTCAAGATGAGTTGGATGACCAACCATCCATCAATCCTATAGCGCAATTGAAAGAGCCATTGAATAACGGTACAGAGGAAAAAACACGTTTGGTAACTCAGGATCATGCCTCCATTGAAAAGCCGGTTGAATCTTCTTCAGTTGCGATCCCTAAGGCTCCTCCAATTCCAGAAGCCCCTGCTTCTGCACCAATCAAATCTGCGAAGAAGAAGCTATCCGCAGAAGAGATAGAAAGACGTAAAGAAATTCGGCGAGTAAAAGATATTAAGTATATGAAAAAGCTCAATGAAATATGCTCCAACGAAGATCCAATGAAAAGATTTCACGAACTTTCGAAGATTGGTCAAGGTGCCTCTGGTGGTGTTTACACAGCGTTTGATGATGTTACCAAACAATGTGTTGCTATCAAACAGATGGAACTGGAAAAACAACCAAAGAAGGAACTCATTATTAATGAAATATTAGTTATGAAGGGTTCAAAACATGGTAATATTGTGAATTTTATAGAAGCTTATTTATTGAAAAAGGAGTTGTGGGTTGTGATGGAGTATATGGAAGGTGGTTCTTTGACTGATATTGTTACACATAGCATAATGACTGAAGCTCAGATGGGTGCAGTTTGTCGTGAAACCTTAAAAGGTTTGAGATTTTTACATTCCAAAGGTATCATTCATCGTGATATTAAATCTGACAATATCTTATTATCGTTGAATGGTGATATTAAACTCACAGATTTTGGATTTTGTGCTCAAATAAAGGATCATGCTTCTAAACGTAATACAATGGTTGGGACGCCTTATTGGATGGCTCCTGAAATTGTGATGAAAAAAGCATATGGACCTAAAGTTGATATTTGGTCTCTTGGTATTATGACGATTGAGATGATCGAAGGTGAACCTCCATACCTAAACGAGACACCTTTACGTGCATTATTTCTGATCACAACAAATGGTAAACCTGAACTGAAAGATCGTGATGCACAAAGTATCGAACTGCAGGAGTTTTTGGATGCATGTTTGGAAGTTAACCCTTCCAAGCGTAGCAATAGTGTTCAATTGCTTGGTAGTAAGTTTATCCAGCAAGCAGCTCAAAATGACGCTCTTGCTCCATTGGTTCAGCTTGCCAGAGAGGAAAAAGAAAAAGAAAGGAATGAGTCTGAAGATGATGGCGATAGAGATACTATTGATAACTTTAATAACGCTTAATTTTCTAAAGTTTGTAAAATTGTAATCATTACTTGCACAAATGAATTTATACAGGCATCGGCTGTATTTTCTTCGCTTCGCATGGAGAGTTTTTTTCCCGAAATCGCTTGTCAATTTGAGTTTATCAATATATGATAGAATATACTAATTTGCAGCAAATCAACCGATGGATACGAATGATACAATCACAGAAGCAGTAGCTGTCGCCACTGGTGCTACATCAAGTAAAGGGGGAAATAAGGCCGATTCAACATTTTTAGAGTATGCAACATCTTCTAAAGTGCATAAAAACAAACAGAAACCTAGGAGCAGATTAGGGTGCATATCGTGTAAAAAGAGTAAAGTAAAATGCGATGAGAAACAACCAACATGTTCAAGATGTTCAAAGTCGGGTAGAGATTGTGTTTATCCAGTGAAAATTTCAATCAAAAAACCCCTAGATGGTTCACTTAATGAAGATACTGGAATTAAATATTATGGAGTAGTTGCTAGTTACTCCGATATACCCGTTTCAGAGCAAACCAAAGACTATGTTATAAAGACCAATGAAGCTAAGTCCATATCTTTCGTAAAGCATCTTATCAACAATGTTAATACTTGCCAAGTTGAGTATAAAAATTTTGATGATGTCATGAAAGCGGGTCAGAACTAATCATCTATCTTCTTTAAATTTTATCTATAAGTGTGTGTATTATCGACGGTTTAATTTGATAAGTAATGTTTAATTTACAAATTTAAGAATACATCTAAAATACAAGTTTGGGTGTTATCATTTATTGGTCATCTTCGCTATCCAACGTTCCATCATCACTATCTTCGTCTTGAGCACCAATAACAACATATTTTGACTGTACAAACATCATTCTGGCTACTTTATTACTCATATTTATGAACTGATAATAGTTTCCCATTGGTATTTCAAATGAGCAACCTTCTGTGACAACAAAGGTATTTCTACTCAACGTGACTTCAACTTCACCACAAATGACATAGAATATAAAGTAAGTGTCATGATTTGATTTGACGGCCTTTTTAGAACCAGGAGGTAACTCAATTATACCACCACCACAAAATTCAGAATCTTGATCAAATAATGTCCCAACCTTGAAATGTTCATCTTCACTCTTGATTAATGTCACGTTTTTATAGCAGTTTGGTGCAAATGCCACTGTTCGTTCAACTTGTTTCTCTGTTCCTGGTCCTTCAAATAGTGAAAGTGTCAGTGCTCCGTCTTCTCTAGTTTGCCATATTGTTTTAGGATTTTTCTCATTCTCATAGCTTGCCATTTCAAGTTCAGACTCCACTTCCATTGGCTGTTCCTGCGATGCTTTCTGTTTTCTTCTTTTAAAAGACGGCCCCCTTGAAGTTTTCTTTGAAGCTTCTCTCTTTTTTGAAATTGGATCTGTTTGCGCTTTTGTTTTAGATGTTTCAGTTTTGCGGGTTGTAACTCTTTTTGGAGGTTTAGTTGTGGCAGTCAATGGTTTTTTCGTTTTTTTGGAGACAACTTTAGCAACGGGTCCAGGGGATTGTGACAAATCAATCACATTATTTTTCTTTTTGGAACTTCTTGGTTTTGTTGCAGGTATGTTTTCAACATGTTGGACATCAGTAACTGATTTCACTATAACACCATTTATCTTTTCAGTTTTATAAACAATTTTTTCATTTTTCCATCTAGCAACAGGAGGTACACGAGTTCTAGTAGATCTCCGCACAGGGGATATACTTGCAATCGCAGTTTTCTTTGGCTGTTTGGTAATCTTTTTAGTAAGTTTTGGAGTTATTGGTTTTGCTGGGGGTTCTATACTAACATCATCTGCATCAGATTCATCTTCAGAATCGGATGGAACCAAATGTGAGATATTTTCACTTTCAATTAAGTTGCTTTTCTTTTGCAAACGTTTAACTCTAGAAGCTCTTGGTGTTATGGGAGAAGTACCTTTTTTACTCAGTTCTTTGAACAAATCTGCATCACTGACTTCCTTGTATCTTTTCGGCGTCCAGCTTTTTGTAAGGTTTGATTGCTCTGATTTTGCTGCAGAATCATCTCTCACAATCTTTGATGGTACACTATTGGTTGATTCCTTTATAGATAAATCTTGTAGTTTTCCAGTAGTTTCCACACTTTCTGCCAAGCCAATAGCTTCCTTAGAGTCATGAGTTGTCTCATTTTGTAAATCATTATTTCCTTTGTCACTTGCGTTGATATCTGCATTGATTTCAATATTACTCTTTTGTTTTTCTGTAACCTCCAAATCTTGCTTCTCAACAGTAGCAATTGATGATTCATCTGAAACAACAACTGACATCTCTTTCTTATCCGATGTAACTTCTTCGCTTAAAGATGAATTAGATGCAATGGTGTCGTTACTTTCATTTTCACTACTAGTGAGCTCAGGAACCTTTTTCTCGTTTTGGGGTGCGTTAGTGATTAGTTGAGGTTGAAACATTGAGTCATTAGTTTTATTCAAAGCTATGCTTTTTGTCAATTTAGCACCATTCAAAACACCTTTTCTCATACTTTGTAGACTTGCTTGTTCAACAATAGGGTTCTTGACTCCAGGAGAGCCATCTATTGAAGTTAATGTCCGTCTAATAACTTTTATAGGAGTTCCTATTTTTTCCGCCTTCTTGATGACTTCATCAATATCCTCTTCGGCAAGATCTTTATCATCATCACTATCTGCAAAAATGTTATGAGATATTTCCGCTACAATCTTGGAGACTCCATGAGAAGGATCTTTTCGATCAAGTGTCGGATTTGAGGATGTGTCAATTACTGGTTTCAACTCTTGTTTATGTCCCTTTTCCAATTCATAACGCACTGATAATCTTTTAGCTGGAGAAGTGTTGGAGATGTCTTGTGATTCAAACTCATCGTCAGACAAAAAGAAATCTTCTGGGTCTTCCAAGCCATTGGCACCGCGTCGAGGAGTTCTGGTCACTTGGAAACCGGTTTTGCGACCAATACTTCCTGGCTGTAAGGGTAAATCACTCACTCTATTATCACTCATTTTTTGCTGTAAAAAAGGCTGTTGATCAACCAGTGACACAATGAGCAGAAGTAAATGTTAAGCAGTGTTGTTAATGACACTGTCAGTTCAAAATCTCTCTTTGGCGATACTGTATATATTGTACACAATTTCAAGTCGTAACGCGAAAATTCAAGAATTGCTACCGGTGTATGATAATAGTGCTATTGGGAATCGATGAGCTCTTTCTTTCTATGTCAAGCCGAACAATCAATCACCTATGGTTATTGCATAGGCACTCTGAATGAATTGCGCTATGGGTTTACTGTATTACTTTAATATGGAGTTTACACGTTTTTATTTCAGAGAGAGTTAAGTTTCAATTCTTTTTCACTAGAGAGACAACTTCATTAGATTCACCGTCATGGTAAGCGTACACTTTTACCTTAAATTCAGCACAAGCCACACCAAATGTTTTGAGGATTAAGGCTTCTGTGACATTCAAAACTTGGCCTTCTTCAACAATCTTGACTTCTTCAGTAAGTGTAATTTTACCGTTAACCATCTTTGTTGGAAGCTTGAACTTGTTTCTTAAAGTTGGTTCCATAGAATGAGACATTGGAACATCTTCTTCAATAGGAATTTGTCCACCTCTTGAATACACGATTCCTTCAGGTAAAATAAACGTTATAGGCGATCTACTTTTAGCTCTTGCATAATCTTTTCTGCTGTACGAGTCAAAGTATTCAGTGACAGTTTCAGGTGTTTCATTAGTAAGTAAAAGACCAATTAATCCTTCATCAAATTTTGTTAATTTATGAAGGTTGTCCTTGTATTCTTCTTCTGGTGTCTGACCCAATGCCTTTTGTAAAACTTTCTTCTTACCAAGAATCAATTTTGACTCAGCCCAGTCTTTACGGATATCCTGCAAAACTGGTGTTCTAACATCATCAAGACCTAAAATGTAGGTATATTTGTATGTATCTAGAGCTTCTCTGACTTCATCAAATATTCTTTCCTTGTTTTCTCTTCCCTTCGAGTCTGTTTGTGCTAACGTCACTAATTTCGACCTTTTTGATCTTGGCATTGTTGTTTTAGATGGTGAAGTTTACTGAGTAAGAATAGCTAATAGGGTTACGGTATTTGCAAAAAATTTTCATGCTGAAAAAAATGTTAAATAATTTATCGCTAGTAGAAGGCTTCCGAATGAGGAAGGACCGAGTATCCCATCGAGGGCGAAGCGATATATACTGAGGCATATCACTGTTGGCTTTCGGTGGATTACTACAAAACAAACTGCCTAGTGTTGTTTCGAGATAATCTTTTCAGGTGTTGATAATAATAGACAATGACTGCTCCAAAAAATGAAAACCTCCAGTCTCGTGTAAGGAATCATGATGGTGATGTGGAATTCACTGATGCTGACACTGTGAGTAATCCAAGAAATTCTCATCTCTTGAACCATACAAGACCATCCGATGTTTCGCCAATTGAGGAGGGAAATTTGGCCAAACATAGGAGTGATGAAGATGAAGATGCAGAAGAAGGAGATGATGAAGATGAAGATGAAGATGAAATTCTGCATAGAATTACTGGTAACTACAGACGTTTCTCCCAAAATCAAAGATCAAGGGATAGACTCGATGAATTATTGACATTGAATAACAATAGAAATAACGGAGGTTATTACTATGACCATAGCAATTCATTTAATGATACTAATGGCAATGATGGCGAAGAGGAGGATGAAGAAGAAGACGAGGAAGAGGAAGATATTGATCTTCACAATACAAATGATCACAATCGTTTATATGACAATGATTCTATGGAGGCTGATGAAGATAACTTTAATGATACTAATTACTATGATTATTCTAACCATGCTCAAAATAATAGATATGGTGAAAGTGAAGACGATGAATTTGATGATGGCTCAGCCTTTGATGATGCATTCAACCAGCCAAATGCTTTAAGAATGCTGGCAACAGCTTTTGGGGCTATTGAAGGAGGAGGGAATACACGCTTGTCAGAACTGGAAGCCTTCTTATCTAACCGTCTGAATGGTTCTACTGCTGACGATTCGAATGGTGACCGTCCTAACGTAAATGGTACTCTGTTCAACTCATTCGTTAATCAATTAATGCCTTCTTCTAATTCTAGAATTAATAATTTGATAAAGGAACTCGATACCCAAGATAGTGCATTTCTAGTACAAGAAACATTAAACGAATTATCAAGCAGTCTATTAATGATGAATAGCATCCAATCTGAACGTCAAGTTCCTACCAGGAGACTAGCCGAATCATTAGTTAGAACTATCAATCAATATCCTGAAGATCTAGAATTGCAACTAGTGGCATGCCGATGCATTTACAATTTAGCGGAAGTAAATTATAGTTTTATGTATGAAATTACTTCTGCTGGTGTGATCGAGTGCCTTAACTCAAAACTACTTGATTTAAGTTACATAGATATGGCGGAGCAAGCTTTACAAGCATTGGAAATAATTTCAAGAAAATCAGGGAAACAATGCTTGTTAAAAGGCTCTGTCCCAATTACTTTGGCGTATCTTGATTTTTTTACTATCCATGCACAGAGGAAAGCTCTTCAAATTGCTGCTAATGCATCTCTATTTATCAAAAAGGAGCAATATTCAGATGTGGAAACGGTTTTTCCAACTATAAAAAATGTTGCAATAAATTACACAGATTCTCAATGCCTTGAATCTTCTTGGAAGTTTATATCAAATACAATAAGAGTGTACAATTCATCTCCATCATTGCTTCAAAATTTGATTGATTCTGATTTTCTCAAAAATTTATGTGAGATATTTCCTAAGTGTCTGGGGGATGGCAAAAAGTCCACAGGACTAGTATCTTTCAAAACGTGCATATCTCTTATCGATGCTTTATCATCGCTAGTCGCTAGTTCTCCAAAGTTTTCTCTTGATATTGTATCAAAATGTGATATTCCCAAGCTTATGAGTGATGTATTCGCTTCATATCATTCGTCAGATGCAGAAAATACCATAAATATTGAAACACTTATAAAGGTTCCCAAAGATCTTATGGTTGCTCTTCTCAAACTTGTAGCCTCCATTATACCACTCCAACAATCGTTATTTGAAGACTTTATTTGTCAAGATGCCGGAAATTATATTTTACTAGGCAAAAATGATATGACTATTAATAATGAAAAAATAGAAAAATCTATTCAGAATTCTGAATCTTACAATCAGTTTTACGAAGGTATTTTTACGAATTTACTCAATATATATGACTCTACTGTTGAATACAAAGTAAGAAGATTGCTTTTGATAATTTTAATCAGAATAATCTCAATGATGAATTTGCAAGAGCTTGAAAAGTTTGTTCAAGGATCTAAGATATTTTCTATTTTAGCGTCAACTATCTCTCAAGGTAAGGTTATGCTCAATTATAAAAATGCTAAATTTTCTAGTATGGAATCACTGCGATTAAGCTCTCTCTTGTTTGGCTCACTGTTAGTTGTTCATGGTTTGATTAGTCGAAATCCAAAAATATTTTTAACACTTTTCGTTAAGGAAGGATTAATGGCCCAAGTAAAAGATTTGTTAGTTTCATTAGAAAATATGATTGATCATAGAGGAACATATGATAAAACTGACGAGAAACAATCTGAAGGAACAAATTTATCACTCGAGTCTCAGGAGGAACATGAATACCATGAGGATGATGATATTGACGAGGATATGGATGATGAAGAACTAAGTGATTTTGAGGAACAGTTTAGTTTGAGAACAGCTAAGTCTGATGCAATTATGAGAGACGGATTGATTTATATGAATTCGAAGTCAGTAGTAAGATGTTTGCGTAAGGTTTGCGATCAAATTATTCAAAATGCCAATTCTCTCATGAAAAAACACAATTTGAAACTTTCAGATGCAATGAAAGCATTAGAGCAATTTGTCTTATCTTTAGTTAATTTGCCAGAAGAATTATCATATGAAACTAGTGTTAAACTTTGGAAGAGTTTTGCTGAGATCCTGAATCCCGAAAATCAAGAGGGTTCTATATCCAGTTTTGAATTGGTCTCTTCAGGCGTTACAAAAAAATTTCTAGCTGCCTTTGAAAGAGAAGGTAACCTAAACACACCTTTTTCTAAAGCCTTTCAGGATATTTTTTGCTCTACTATGAGTCCATACACCAAGGAGAACACATCACCATTGCTTTTGTTTGTCACTAAGCTTCAAGAGTCACTTGATAGGAGTGAATCTTTTGATATTGCATGTTTTGAGGGTGATACTGCTCATGATTCTAGATACAGAGCTGCTTCAATGACCAAGCAGATGAAGATCAAATTGACTCCATTTGAATCTTCAGAACAGACATCATCTGATTCTGTATTGTTAATTGTTCACGCAATTGCAACATTTGAAACTATTCAAAATTTTATTAAGAGTTCAAAATCTATCAATCTCAAAAGCAACTTGAACCTAAACTCTTCTTCAATTGATAATGATTATCACTTTGAGTTTTATTTAAACTCAACTCGTGTACCATCCGACTCTACAATTTTTGGTGCAGTTTGTAGAGCTCATGCGGAACATGAACCAAACTCAAACTTTTTGAAGAATGATATCATAAGAACCGTTCATCAAATTAAATACAAGACTATTCCAGGGAAGCTACCCACTGAGGAAAAAACTAAAGAGGAATCAATTGAAAGCTTGAATTCGTTTACAGAGGAAAATATCATTGATATTATGAAACTATTAAAAGTACTATTCAACTTGAACTCCAACTTATCCAATCCTGTTTCTTCAGATGCATTATTTTTGAATTATAAGTTATCTGCGAAATTACAACGTCAGTTAGATGAGCCATTGCTTGTAGCAAGTGGAATTTTACCAGATTGGGCTGTTATAATCCCACGTGAGTTTTCATTCTTATTTCCTTTAGAAACAAGGTTGTTCTTTTTGAAGTCGACTTCTTTTGGATATTCGAGGTTAATTGATTATTGGCTTGCAAGATCTAAAGATGAGGGAACCTCAAATCCGAATTCTGAACTCAATGGAAGGGTACCAATGCTTGGTCGTTCGGTGAGACATAAGCTTAGAATTTCAAGAGAAAGACTTTTCTCAAGCGCAGTGAAAGTAATGGAAACATACGCATCAAACCCAGGTTTACTTGAAATTGAATTCTTTGATGAAGTTGGTTCTGGTCTAGGCCCAACATTAGAATTTTACTCTAATGTTTCTAAAGAGTTTGGAAAACTGAAATTATACATGTGGAGAAGTGATCAATATGAAAAGCTTGCTTTAAAGAAGCTTGATTTTGAAAATTTTATTTCAGAGAAGCAAGGTTTGTTTCCACGACCAATCAGCAAAAACGATCCTCATATAAACAATACCTTACTGTATTTTAAAGTTTTAGGGAAATTCTTGGCAAGAGCTTTTTTGGATTCTAGACTTGTTGATTTTAATTTTAATCCATTGTTCTTTGAAATTGCTATGAATTTTGCATTAAAAAAAGAAATCAAATACGGATTTGCGGAGTCTATAGTTAAGATCAAAGAAATTGATGAAACACTTGCTTCTTCCTTAAAGCATCTAAATAAATATTTGAAGGATTTTGAGACATTACCCCAAGAAAGTTGGAATGATCACAAGATTGCTGGCTCCACTGTTAGTGATTTGATGCTATCATTTGTTTTGCCAGGATATGAGGAGATTGAACTTATTCCAGGTGGTGATGAAACCCATGTGACTGGCTCTAATTTACTGGAATATATGGAGAAGCTTATTTATTTTACATTAGACGGAGGTATTTTAGAACAAATCAAATCATTTGTTGATGGTTTTTCTGAGATATTCCCGTTCACATCTTTGAAACTATTTTCATCAGATGAACTAGCGAGACTCTCTGGAACAGAAGTAGAGAATTGGTCAGTAGATACGTTGAACAGTGTCATACATGCTGACCATGGTTATACGAAGAGTTCACAACAGATAAAATGGTTGATCGAGATTATGTCAACATTTGATAAGGATGAAAGGAGAAGCTTTTTGAAGTTTATTACTGGTTCACCAAGACTTCCTCACGATGGTTTTAAAGGACTATCACCACCATTTACTGTTGTTCTCAAGCACAGTGAGGATAAATTGAAGCCGGACGATTATCTTCCATCAGTGATGACATGTGCTAATTATTTAAAGCTTCCACAGTATTCGAGTTATGAGGTGATGCGGAAAAAAATCATGCATGCAATGAATGAAGGTAATGATTCATTTCTTTTGTCTTAAATATATATTTTGTAATTTGTTTTAGTTTTTATAGGTGGTTGATTCATTATATTCATAAACAGTTTTAATAATTATAGAAATAAAGCAATATAGAGTACGTTTGTTATAAACTTATTTTATAGTTATGTTTTGTCATTGAGTGTTTTCCATCTTTCCAATTCTCTTCTTGCAGCTTCATCTTTGGCTTTGAGAATTTCAAACTTTTCCCTTGCAGCATTTTGTACAACTTGAGGTTTAGGACTCTTTAATCCAAACCAGCCACCTAAAGTAGCCTCATATTCAGCCTTTGCCTTTCTCACTTCTTCATCATAGTACTTAACAGCTTCTTCAGCAATTTCCTGATTCTTTGCAGTGAAAACGCCTAGATTATTCCAAAGAGAATTGTACTTGTCCGAAATGTAATGCTTTGTAGCTGAGCCAGTATCTTTCAACCATCTGGACGCACCAGCAAGAATACCTTCTGCATTCTTCTTAGCTTCTGAACCAGCTTCATAAGCTTGGTCTTTTGCATAAGCAGCATTATCAATAACAGTATCCTTTGCATCAGCCAGCTTCTCCTTAGCATAGGCAGCGTTATCTTCAACAGATTCCTTTGCGTGCTTTCCTGCATAGTACGCCTTATCCTTTGCATATTCAGCATTGTCAACAACATTATCCTTTGCATCAGCCAGCTTATCCCTAGCATAAGCAGCATTATCTTCAACAGACTCCTTCACGTTCTTGCCTGCATAATACGCCTTGTCCTTAACATAAGCTGCATTGTCTTCGATATTTTCCTTCGCATCCTTACCAAGCTCGTATGCTTCGTCTTTGACACCGACAACATAATCCTTGATATACGCTGCATTGTTATGAAGAACATGCTTTGTATCTTCACCAGCTTGGGCAACCCTATCCTTTGCATCAATTGCAGAGTCCTTAACATACTGCGCCTGATCCTGGATTCTATCTTGAACATACTCTGCATTATCCTTCAGTGCCTCCTTAGCGTTGTACCCCGCTTGATTCACCCTGTCCTTGACACCTGCAGCATAGTGTTTTGCGTATTCTGCATTTTCCTTAGCTGCTTCCTTGGCATTGTATCCAGCTTGGCCGACCCTATCCTTCACACCAGCGGCGTAGTGCTGTGCATACTCCGCATTGTCCTTGGCAGCCTCCTTGGCATCATAACCAGCTTGATTGATCCTGTCCTTAACACCTGCCGCGTAATGCTTTGCATACTCTGCATTGTCCTCCACAGCTTCCTTGGCGCCATATCCTGCATCCACCAGACGGTTCTTAGCATCGTAGTACTTATCTGCAGCTTGGTTGCTGAGGTCTTGAAGAACTTGCTTTGCATCTTCACCGGTACCCTTCAAGTATTCAATCAATTCGTTAACTGCTTCATCATTCTTTGCCTTGAAATAGTTATACTTAGCTTCAGCACGGTCTTGAACCTCCTTCGATTGTGCACGTCTCCACTTCAACCAACTGCTCTTAGTGTTGTCCCACTCAGCCTTGGCGTCAGCTGCCTGCTGGTTGTAGTACCTCACACTCTCCTTCAACTGGTCGGACGCAAACTCCTTGTTGTGAGTCAAGTCCGCATATTTATCCTTAAAGAAGCCCTTTGCCCTCTCAATGTACCCTTGGGCCTTGTTACCCAACTCTTCACCTTTAGCTTGCAATGGTTCGCCGTAAGAGCCAATGTCCTTCTTCAGCTTTTCGTAGTTCTCCACAGCTTCGTCGTACTTCTTCTTCAATACTTCGTCTGGGGTGGACTTGGACGCCCAAAAGAACCCCCAACCACGGTTAGATCCCGAGCTGGAAGCAGCCTTAGCTTCAAGCTCCTTCTTGGCGTCCAATACCTTCTTGTACGCGTCTTCGTAAACACCCATTGCCTTCTGCGAAGCATCGGAGCCAGTGTTGACAACGTACTTCTTCAAGTCCTGTAACGATCTCTCTGTGCTATCGTAGACAGGTAGGGCCTGGTTGTGGTTGTGATTGTGGTTGACATTGTTTACCTTATCCTGAATGGAAGAAGCAGTCACCTTTGGTGGTGCAGTGTCGGTAACTACCTTGATAACGTATAGTCCAGCAAGACCGAAAACTAGAGTTTTTAACATAGTATTTGTTCCTGCCATTTATGATTTTATTTAATTATAAAGGAGGAATTGTTCATCACTATACCATCACCGGTGGATAGTTGTCTACTTATATAACGAGTGGGGGAAAGGACAGGCCAATTTGCGACTTATTCAAGGACAGGTTGTGACGCAACTCCGAAATATGGGATAGGCAAGATGTGCATGCATGAAGGAATTTGGGTGCACGGATGCAACGGGAAGGGTGATAAACTGCTATGATTGATGAAATGATGAAGATGATGACATTATTATAGAATTAGTACAAATTAAAGTTTCCTTGTAGGGGTCATAGCCGACCAGGTGGGTTGTGTAGTTTCCTCGTTGAATTTCTGGTTCAACACGGGTGGTTTACTCGGCACGATAGGTGCAACCTTCTGCTGTTGAGAATCGTGCAGCTGTGGAGAATCGTGCAGCTGTGGACTCATCGCTGGCGCCTTACGTGGCGGTGGCGGAGGTGGTATTGACCCGGAACGTGAGAGCGTTGGTGCCATGACTGAGAAGACTGTAGCGTTTGCAGGTGATGCATCCTCTGAAAATGAGGTTGTCATAGATGATGCTGGCGAGCTGGCACTTGATTTGACAGCATTCTGGATACTCAATGGGGTTAGGCCAGGTATCAACATTTTTTCAGTGTCATGTGCATTATAAGCTGGAGGAACTGGTCTTCTAGGCAAGGGTGGTGTAGTTGCTGGTGTTTCGATGTCGATCAGGTTTGGTGTTGTAGATGATGACGATGAAGATGGTGCGGATGCGGATGCAGAAGCAGAAGCATCGTTAAGTTCGATATGTTTGACTTTTGTATCTGTAGTATACGTTTGACGTAATTTTGAAATAATTTGCTCTTTAATATCGTCATCGATATTTGTAATTCTTGAACGGAAAATGTTATATACTGGTCTATGATCAGAGAATTTGATAATTGAAGCGATATCATACTTGATTGACTTGAGATGTGAACCTGAAAAGATGATTCTGTCAGTCCAAGCTGGTACTCTTTGCTTTTCAGAAGAGTCATATTGATCAGAGAATCTATCGAATTTGTAAGTTGGTAAGAAGTTTATTGGAGATTCACGGAAATTTTTAAATTCTTTAATACGCATCATTTGGTAAGAGAGTTGATCACGTTCAAGTAATGATTTTAAATCACCTTTATCTATGAGGAACCTTGTTTTATCGTTTGGTAATGTTATCCTATAATTGAGGTCACCAAGCCATATGATATTATCATGATCTTTAATATAAGCATTTCTTGAGAATCTTATACCATTCCAAGCATTGATAAAATCGTTATTACGTTCTTCAGTATAGCTAAGACCTGAAGCTAAATGTGAGTTAACAAAGCAGAATGAAGTTGAACCAATATTCAATCTTATTGCAACTGATCCTTTATTTGCAGTCATACCACCTAAACCTGTTTTCTTTGATTTACCTTCAACACGGGTAACTTTAGGTACCAAATCATCACGAACGAATAAGAGTAGTAAAATTGAAGACATGAATTCTGATCTTAATAAGATATAATTTTGAGAAGTATTTTTAGCTATTGTTTTCTCTACTTCTTTTGTCCAATATTGACCTATTGAACCATCATTTTTAAGAATATTAGAAGCATTGAGTTCAACAACTTCTTGGAAAGCAACGACAAAAATATGTGGATTAAAATCATCAAAGGGGAATAACCAATCTGTAAGATTTTTATTGTTATTAACACCAGCAATATTGAAAGTACCAGTGAAGATTGATATATTTTCATAATTTAAGAATTTTGATTCAAATTTTTTCAATTCTGAATTAATATAATCTGTTATTGGATCATAAATTACAACTTGCCTTTGTGAAGATATTTTACCTAATAAAGTATCAGTTAATTGTTGTTTATTTTTATCAACGAAATTATTAATATAAATTCTTGAAATTGATTTTGTAGCATCAGATAATGCACCAGCGAATCCCATTTTACCACTTCTAGAGAAACTTGATTTTAAAGCATTTGTTCCTGTATAAATTTGAGAAATTCTATCACCGTGATTTGCCCATAAAGTACTATGCCTTTCCTTAAGAATGATGAAATCATTAATTTTTTGAGAATTAAGATATTGAGTTAATGAATTGAAAGAAATAACTTGTTGGATAACGTTTGTTCTATCAAGACAATCTAAACAATTTGTACGGAAAGTACCTATTTGTTCACGTAAGATTTTATTTGAATTATAATCGTAAAGGAAATAACCGAATTCTTGGAAAGATTCATGTAAATAAGGCATTAATTTAGTTGCATCTGCATAAGTTTTAGAAGTTTCAACATGGAAATCGAAATCTGTGAAGAAATTCGAGTTATGATCTTGAGATTTATCATTCATTGTAATGAAATGTTTTTTATAAGTATTACTCAATTCAATTTCTGAGGATCTTGTTGCAGAAAGTAGATTAACGCAATGTATTGGACCATATTTTGAATTTAAATTTTCGAAATGTTTTTCAAAAATTGGCTGAGTTGCTTGGAAACTTCTAGTTATTTGAACTTTTGGAGAGATCAAGGCAGTATCTTGTTCCCAAAAGACAGGTATTGAGCCACGGATTTGAACAAATGAGTAAATTTGATTTTGGGAAGGATTGTTTAAGATAATTTCAGTTTCAACGAAATTGGCCACATTACCGTCATCATCAACACCTCTAACGTTAAACCTTGTACCTGCACGTTTCCAAGATTGTTTAGAAATGATTGTCAATTGACAAGGAGTATTTTGAAGATATGCTTCATGAGTTTGAGCGAAACCACGTATGACTGTTGTTAAGAATTGATCAGTATCAAGTATACGTCTTTGCCTCTCTGATAGGTTATCCCTATAATTGAGTATACTTTGCATCATGAAATCATTCCACATATAATCTGTATGGAATTTATCAACGGATAATCTTTGCACACCAACACCTCTATTTTGTAGTGTACTTGTGAGGTCGAAATTTGTAGAGTAGAAAAAGGAACCATCAGTGAGTAATTTACGTAGTTCATAACAGGGGTGTTGAGGTATTTTCGGTACAGATTGCTGAAGATCTTGGTTTGAGGAGTCGTTGTCTGCTGTGGTCGGGTACCCATTTGAGTTTAAGTCAAGGAAATCCCAAGCGTCGTTTGTGAGTGAGTGGAATTCCACGTCAACGATTTTGTTGACGGATTCCCCCCGGAGTGGAGCAGCGACGGTGATTTTGGAGGTGATGACACAGAGGAAGATGTCTCCGTTCATTTCAATAAGTCCAAGGAACCCGTGAGAGCGTGAGTGTGACCTGGATAGCTGTTTGTACTGTTTAGCATGGAACTCGTCTTTCGGGACGAGTTCGATCGCTGATTTGCGAGACTCCTTGATGAATCTGAAGAGGAGGACATGTGAGCGGGACTCTAGGGCGAGTGTCCTCTTAGACCCTGGTCGCAGCAGAACGTTCATTGGCAGTGTGGAAGTAGTGGATGGGTAAGGTGAAAGAGGAACTGCGGTGCATTCGTGTGACGAAAATGGAAATGGAAATGGAGATGGAAATGGAGATTGTGTGGGGCTAGCGCGATGGCTCAGCTCGGATGTATGTACATGGATAGTACACCTACAGAGTATTTACAAGGCCTTTCTTGACGTGTTCGTAGACGAGGAAGGTTGTGCAGGTGGCCGGGAGGACACGGAGGAGGTTTGCCGGGAGGCCCTTGTAGACTGCGAGGGGGCCCTCTTGGCGGACGATGCTGAGGAGGACAGAGAGCGGTGGTTGCGGGGTGCGAGCGGTGGACGCCTGGAGTCGTGATCTGACGGTCTGGAGCGGGTAGAAGAGGCAGGTGGCGACCATCTTGGAGAGGGCGGATGCATAGAGGTAGTGGAGAGTGGGCAGGGGCGTTGCCGTTGTGGATGTGGTTGTCGTTGTAGGGGTCAACGCCGAGTCTGGCCGGAGGTGTTTCTTGATGAGGTCGTAGAGGGACAGCTGGACAGCACCCTGCGAGACGGAGAGGAGTGCTGGCAGGAGTCCTCTGTAGTATCCAGGGAGGCCTTCTGATTTGTATATGCGAAGGAGGCCGTTGATGAGGGAGGAGTAGGCTCCGGGTGACGAGCTGTCTGTTGCGAGCATTCTCGTTTTGACGACCCATATGGGGTTTGTGAGGATTGCCGTGGAGGCGCCGGCTGCGAACGCTGTAGCAAGGTAGTGTTGTGGTTGCAGGGAGGTGTCGTTGTTGATGTTTGCGGAGTGCGCAATGAGGAGGTCCTTGTAGTGTCTGTAGAAGAAGAAGTAGAGCCCCCAGGCGGAGGTGGAGCCGACGATGTTTGGGCCAATCCCACGGTAGAGGTTGACGAGAGTGCCCTTGCCGTTGCTGTTGATGGTGGAGAGTATGCGTGAGCAGGCGTGCCACTGGGAAGTCTTGTGTGTGTCTAGCTGGAGGCGCAGCTTGAGGAGGTCGAGCGGGTGGGCGACGAGAGTGGTGGCGAACCCAGCAGCCAAACCGGCAACTGTCTCCACGGGTAGGGAGGACATGTAGTGGACGTGGTGGACGTGGTGGACGTGGTTGATGTGGTGGTGTTGAACTCATGTTGAAGTTGAAGCGTTGAAGTTGGGGCGATCGACTGGAAAGAAGTCAAGAGACGAGTCAAGCGAAATTAGTTGTTGAACTTGGAAATTTGGCATGTGGTAGTGTGGAGTGGAGTTACGTGGAGATGAATTGAACAGACTGCTTTGCTGCTTTGTGTGTTCTTTCCTTCACTCGTTTCTTTCTTCCCTCCTTACTCCACCTACCATGTCACAGTTTAAGAGACTCAAGTTGGACATTGTGAGACCAGTTCCATCAGACCATGAAATTTCACGTAACCAAGTACCTAAACATATCAGTGTTGTTGGTAGTGAAGCAGGTATTACTAGTGATGAATTAGAACCATATGGGGCATACAAGGGTAAAGTGAAGCTTGATGTTCTTGACCGGTTAAGCGACCGCGTTGACGGTAAGTACATTTTAGTTGCCGGTATTACGCCAACACCGTTAGGTGAAGGTAAATCTACGACCACTGTTGGATTGGCGCAAGCGATTGGAGCTACATTAGGTAAGAAATCTTTTGCGAATGTGAGACAGCCAAGTATGGGACCAACATTTGGTGTGAAAGGTGGTGCCGCTGGTGGTGGATACTCACAGGTTATACCAATGGATGAGTTCAATATGCATATTACTGGAGACATTCATGCTGTTAGTATGGCGAATAATTTGTTAGCAGCAGCACTTGATACGCGTATGTTTCATGAAGCTACGCAAAGTGATGCGTCGTTGTTTAAGAGGTTGTGTCCATTGAAGAAGGATGGTAGTAGAGAGGTACCAATTGGATTAACTTATAGAATTAAGAAGCTTGGACTTGATATTGATAAGATTGGAGAATGGAGCGATGAGGATATTTCTAGATTTGTCCGACTAGACATTGATCCAAAGACGATTACATGGAAGAGGGTTTTAGATTTGAATGATAGATCATTGAGAGGTATTAGTATTAATGAAGCTCCAACTGAGAAGGGATTAGTCCGTAAGACAGGATTTGATATCAGTGTTGCGAGTGAAGTTATGGCGATTTTAGCATTGTGTACTAGTTTGAAAGATATGAGGGAGAGGTTTGGTAAGATTGTTGTTGGATCGAGCAAGAAAGGTGAGCCTATTACATGTGAAGATCTTGGATGTGCCGGAGCATTGACAGCGATTATGAAGGATGCGATCAAGCCTAATTTGATGCAGACATTGGAGGGTACGCCAGTTTTCGTTCATGCAGGTCCATTTGCCAATATTTCTATTGGAGCGTCGTCAATTCTAGCTGACAAGATGGCATTGAAACTAGCAGGTACAGCTAAGGGTTTAACGGAAGAGCAGAGAAGGGAAGAGGTTGGATACGTTATTACTGAGGCTGGGTTTGATTTCACGATGGGTGGAGAAAGATTTTTGAACATCAAGTGTCGTACTAGTGGATTAAAGCCCGATGTTATTGTGATTGTTGCCACAGTGAGAGCGCTTAAGGTGCATGGTGGTGGGTCCGATGTGAAGCCCGGTATGTCTCTACCAAGTGAGTATGTGAGCGAGAACGTTGAGATGTTAGAGAAGGGGTGCTGCAATTTACAGAAGCACATTGAGAATGCAAGGAGTTACGGTGTTGACGTTATTGTTGCTATCAACAAGATGTCGAGCGATACTAGTAGAGAGCACGAGATTATTCGGAAGAAGTCTGTTGAGGCTGGAGCGATTGACGCTATTGTGTCTAGCCACTGGGAAGACGGTGGTGAAGGAGCGAGGGAACTTGCGATTGGTGTTATGAAATGTGCGAACAGGGAGTACGCTGGTCAAGAGAGGGGTCTTGAATTCAAGCCTTTGTACTCACTTGAGGGCAGTATTGAGGAGAAGATTGAAAGCATTGCGAAGAAGATGTACGGTGCTGGCAGTGTTGAGTTGAGCGATGTTGCAAGGGAGAAGATTGCAGAGTACAGCAAGCAGGGATTCGACAAGCTGCCAATTTGCATTGCCAAGACGCAGTACAGTTTCTCACACGATGCGAAGCTGAAGGGTGTTCCGAGCGGGTTTGCGTTCCCGATCAAGGACATCAAGGCCAGTGTTGGTGCTGGGTACTTGTACGCTCTTGCTGACCAGATTATGACGATCCCGGGCCTGGCTACCAAGTGCGGGTTCATGAACGTTGAGGTTGGCGACAACGGCGAGATTGAGGGCCTGTTCTGATAGTGTATTGATTTATAAATAGTTTGAATGTGCTATGAACGTATAAATTAAATTCTTGTGCTAGAGTGAGTGGTGGTTATTTCCTGATCGGGGGGTGCACGACGCACAGCCTTGACTTGACGCGATGAGGGACGGAACTGTAGCTGGTGAAAGGATTCCTATAAATACTGTACTCTCACGCAACGGCGTCACGTGTGTCACGTGATGGTGGGTCACGTGATGGTGCGGTGGGGTCACGTGCTGCGAGCACCTGTTCGCACTGGGCGAGCACGTGCTCTGTGGCGGCTCCGTGGGCGCGCGTGGCGGCCGTGAGCGTGGCGAGCGCCCCGAGCGCCGCGTCGAGCTTCGCCGCGTAGAGCCGCTCGAGCTTCGCGGCGTGTCGCGCGAGCTCCTCCACGTCGGCGGTGGTGGCGACGGCGACGGCACTCGTGGCGCCCGTGTACGTGGTCCCGACCTGGGCGAGCCTGTCGGCGAGGGCGGCGCGGAGGTCGGCGAGCGAGCGGGCGAGCGTGTCCCTGTCGGCGTTGGCCCTAGCGAGCTGCTCACGTGACACGGCCACGTCGTGCTCGAGCCGCGTCACGTGCCGCGCGAGGGCGTCGTTTTTCCTGCGGCGGCGTTCCGCGAGCGCGTCGGCGGTGTCACGTGCGCGCCTGGCATCGGCGGCTGCTGCACGTGCCTCGGCGAGCTCCTTCGTGAGACGGGACCGTCCGAGCTGAGCGTCGCTGAGGGCCGTCCTCGCACGGGCGAGGTCCGCACGGAGTGCGTCAATCTCGCCCTGCAGCTGTGCAAGGACCGTCGTGGTGGTGGTGGGTGTGGTAGTCGCTGGTGTCATTAGTGGGAGGAGAGAAGACGTGACCGGTGGGGAGATCAGTACTTCGCGTGCAGTGTATTTATTGCGCTCGGTCTGGAGCGACTCGCGGAGAGTGTGAGTGGGAGTGGGAGCAAGGTACAGACAAAGATGGGTAGAAGAGATAGAGATAAAGATAGAGATACGCGTTTGCCACCACCGGCAGCCATCTTCGAACGCAGCGTGCAGCAACAGCAGCAGCAGCAGGAGAAGCAGCAGGAGGAGAAGAAGCTACAGCTACAGCTACAGCTACAGCTACAGCTCACACCGCCCGCTGACTGCACGTCGCCCGTGCTGGACTCAGCGGTGGAGCTCCTCGCAACGACACCGCTCGCCGACGTGGACCTCGTGCAGGTCCCGCACAGGCACCACTCACTCCCACTGGCACTCTTTGGCTCAGACGACAAGGAGAACGAGGAGGGTAGGGAGGGTAGGGAGGGTAGGGATGACAACGACACACCGGCGAGACCGCCAGTTCCACTGCCACACCGCAAGTCCATCTCCTTCTACTCCTTCGCCGATCTGTGCTCCTACGAGCGGGACAGAGTGCAGGGGGTGGAAGAGGCACTCTCTCCAGTGGACACTCCACTGGACACTCCACTGGACACCACAGTGGAGACGGACCCCCCGCTCCTGCGTGTCTGCTCCGCTAACGAGTACCTCTGTGCTCAGTGTCGCCACCTCTGCCAGGAGAAACAGAGGAACTGTAGAGCTGCTATTCCATGATAATTTGCTAATTCCATAATTTCACTTCATAATTTTCACTTCATAATTTGTATACCCCATTCGAGACGTGAAAAATACTTTTCCTTACTCTAGTTCTTCAACACTTCAACACTTTACTTCTTCAACACTTCACTTCTTCAACCACCACCACCACCATGACTGACTCCTGCGCTTATTGTGGCACCGCTGCAGCTGACTCACTCGTACACTGTCTCCTTTGCGACAAGTGGTTCTGTAACGGGTCTCACAACTCTCGCGGTTCACACATCGTCACACACCTCGTCCTCTCAAAACACAACAGGGTAGCCTTGCATCCACTCTCCCCGCTCGGTGACTCACCGCTAGAATGCTACAACTGCGGCTCCCAAAACATATTCCTCCTCGGCTACGTATCCGCCAAACAGGACAACGTCGTCCTCCTACTCTGTAGACTCCCCTGCGCTCAACAGAAAGATCTCAACTGGGACACAACAAACTGGCAAAGTCTCATCGAGGACAGACACTTGGTCAACTGGCTATGCAAACAGCCCCCTAACGACAATCTACAATCTTCACCCACTTATCACCAAATAACACTCTTGGAGAAAAACTGGAGAATCAATAAATCCGCCCAACTCAATGATATCTTACTCTCAGATGATACCGTACAAGAACTCCCTATCGATCCAGTCCTTTTAAGGTATAATGACGCTTACCATTATCAAAACACTTTCGCTCCACTAGTGAAAATAGAAGCTGACTACGATAAATCTCTAAAAGACTCAAACTCACTCAACTACATCTCCGTCGACTGGTCCTTGGCAATAAACAATTCCAATAAATATCTAGCTAAATTCTACTTCTCCAACGTCGATTCCTTAGAACTAAAAGTATCTGTTGGTGATGAACTAATCTTACGTTATGATGGCCCAGAGTTAGAATCACCTTGGCAAGGTAATGGATTCATAATTAAATTACCTGACGCTCACCAAGAAGAATTCACTCTAGAATTAGTACCTTCTAAAATGAACCCCCCAATTCACATCTCAAATAGATTCACCATAGAATTCGTATGGAAAGGTATAGCCTACGACAGAATGCAACAAGCTTTGAAAAATTTCGCAATCAACGAAAATTCAGTATCAAATTTCATTCATAATAAATTACTAGGTATAAACGTCCCTTCAACAACCATCATCTTCAATTCTAAACTACCAAAATCTTTAAACGTGCCAAACTTACCACCGCTAAACCAATCTCAACAATACGCGCTTGAAAATGCTCTCAAATCTCCACTAACTTTAATTCAAGGCCCCCCAGGTACTGGTAAAACTGTAACTTCCGCAACAATAATCTATCATCTTAATAAACTCAACCCAAATGTCAAAATACTCGTTTGTGCTCCTTCAAACGTAGCAGTCGATCATTTAACTGAAAAATTAATTAATATGGGTTTAAAAGTTTTACGTATAACAGCAAAATCAAAGGAAGATGTTGATTCAAATGTTAAAAATTATTGCTTACATGAACAAATTAAATCAACAGCTTCTGATAATTTCAAAAAATTAATCGATCTAAAGGATCAATTCGGTGAATTAAACAGCAAAAATAACAAATCTTACTATAACTTGCTCAAACGTGCAGAGAAAAAATTAATCTCCTCCGCTGATATCATCTGCTGCACTTGTGTTGGTGCAAACGATAAAAGAATCTCAAACTTATCCTTCCCCATCGTTTTAATCGATGAATCAACGCAAGCTTCCGAACCAGAATGCCTAATTCCAATAGTCAAAGGATCTAAACAATTGATCCTAGTCGGTGACCATCAACAATTAGGACCCGTTATCCTAAACAAACGCGCTTCAGATTCTGGCCTTCAACAATCCCTATTTGAAAGACTAATCCTCTTAGGTCACACCCCAATCAGATTGGAAGTCCAATATCGTATGCATCCTTGCCTATCTGAATTCCCAAGTAATACTTTCTATGATGGCTCCTTACAAAATGGTATAACAAACTCAGATAGAACAGTATATCATTCAAACTTCCCCTGGCCAATCAGAAACAAACCAATGATGTTCTGGGCAACTTACGGCCGTGAAGAATTGAGTAACTCAGGTACTTCCTATTTAAACAGAGTCGAAGCAATGAATATTGAGAAAATAATAACTAAATTGATCAAAGACGGTATCTCAACTTCAAATATCGGTATAATAACACCTTATGAAGGTCAACGTAATTACATACTCCAATATTTACAACTAAATTCAACTTTCGATAACCAAATCTATAATGAAATCGAAGTCGTTTCAGTGGACGCCTTCCAAGGTCGTGAAAAGGACTATATAATCTTATCTTGCGTTCGTGCAAATGCCCTACAACAAATAGGTTTCTTACGTGACCCAAGAAGACTCAACGTTGCCTTAACTCGTGCTCGTTACGGTTTGATCATCTTAGGTAACCCAAAGGCTTTGGCAAAGGATAAATTGTGGAATAATTTACTAACTTTTTACAGAAGTTCAGGTTGCTTGGTTGAAGGCTCAATCGATAATTTACAACTATCGTCCGTGCAATTGGCGAGACCGCTCAAAGTCAACCATGTACCTCACCAAAATCACAACGACGACGAATTCGATTCAAATACAGTTATAAGTACCGCTGATGATGATAAAATTACTCAAAATATTCGTCAACTAACTCAGCAATTCGGTAATGACTTGACCTTTTAGTTTGTTTGCATTCTCATTCTCATTCTTCCTTTACTTATGTTATATAGAAAAGTTTATTCTAATCATCCATTACACTCACCCACATCGACTCTCTTCTCTATCAAGACCAATAATCTCTTCCTCTATCAGACTTTTATCCGTAACTTCATTATCATTATCGCTATCACTATCACTATCTTCACTACTACTATCGCTATCACTATCACTATCAATAACAGATTCTCGGAATTCTTCACTATCACCGTTATCAAGGATAATAGCCCCTGACGCCTTAGGTGATTCCTCAATTGGCATGTTAGCAATTGCTTCTTCATGTGTTAACCCAATATTCTCAGCTCCATTATCTTCTTCAATCTCATTAGGATTACCGAGAACTTTATTATACATTGCACTAATTTCCCTTAACTCATTGTTAACAAATTCAAGCCATGGTTTAAATTCATCTTTACGTTTACCTTTACCTTCAAAAATAGATTCATAAAGATCATTGAAAATATAGTAACTACTCTTAAGATAAAATGGCCTAATATCATCATTTTCTTCACGATGTAATCCAAACGCATTCTCCTTCTTTGTTGCTCCAAAATTCTCAACATAACTTTGAAATTTATGAATCTCTTCTGCAATTAATGTAAGATGCCCCATAAATCCAAATCGAAATTTAGAAATTTCATACATTGAATTTGAAACATTATAACAATGAACAATAAATATTGAAATATTGAAAAATCCAGGAAATTCATCATCTTCACATTCATAATCTTTGTAATAATTTAAATCATTTTCATCATTTTCATTTGTATATTTAGCATATGATCCAAATAATGACCAAATTAAAATCTTATTTAAACTTAAATTATCATCATAAATTGTCTCTTCTTGATTCATTGCTCTATCTTCATCCCAATTCGCTAATCTACCATTGAAAATTTGTTGAATTAAATCAAATACAACATTATGCATAAAATTATTCCATGGAAATTTAATTAATTTAAGTGTAATCAATGGTATAGTATAAGTTTTAAGTAATTGATATTTGAAAAAATTACCAACTGATAATTCTAATCCAGTATCAATATATGATAAATTATTTGTATTAAATTCAACATTTTTATCATCTTGATTAATTATTAATCCATTAATCGCATCAGTCATTAATTTCTCAGTATTCTTCACATCTCTCATTGAATCCCTTTTACTAATTAAAATATCTAATTCTTTAGATTTATTCATTAAAATCATATTTGAACAATGTAAAAGTTCAGCAATTAATTCCATTATTTTAAACCTTTCATAACCTAATGGTTCAATAATATACCCAATTGAACTATTCAATTTTTCAATCTTTCGAAATTTATAATAATCATCTGTTAAATAAAGTTTGGTAATCTTACCTAAATTAATCGAAAATAATTTTAATAAATTACCAAGATAAATTGGATCCCTTGAATTAGGCATTTTAGTCTCCTCATTTTGAAAATTAACTGATGATATCCAATCAAATTCATCATAATCAGAATTGTTCTTCCTAATAATTTCAATTATAACTGAAACAATTGTAACTAATCCATAATTACCATAACTTAATATAATATCTAACATTTCTTCAATGCATTCCTTTGATACTAATTGTCTAGTTAAATCATTTGGTCCAATATTTGGATTATTAGGATTGGTTTCTTGTTGATCTTCAATACTTTGATTCCCACCACCATTATTAGATTCTTCCCAAAATCCAATATTCGAACTAATTCCAACAATCCCATTTAATAAATTACAAATATTATCTTGAACTTGATGATCCAAATAATATTTCTTAACTAATTTTAATAATAATATAATCAAATTTTGTTCAAGTAATATATCTATTAAACCATTACTATTATAAGGTTTATCAGTTGATATTAATCTAACTAATAAATCACAAATAGTTTGAGAATATGGTATAAATTTAATAAATTGATCAGTTATTTTGAAATTTTCTTGTTCAAATCTTAAAAAATTCATAAATCCACTTATATTCGTCAATGCAAGATCATCAATAAATTTCAAAAAATTATTAAACATAATAACTTCATGTGAATCTCTCATATTTATATAATTATTTGATTCTTCAAGTTCGGATAATTTTTGTGCATCAGTTGAAGTTATACTAATTTCATCATCAAAATCTGTATCAGTAATAGGTTCAATATCAGAAAAATCTTCAATTAGTTCAGTATCTTTAAAATAATATCTAGGATCATTATTTAAGAACCCTCTCCAAAGTTTAGTGAAAATGTCAAAATTATTTAATAAAGCTTGATGAATATTAGTATTTGGTAAAATAATAATCTCTGAAATAATTGTGGCTCTTTGTAATGCAATTTGAAGTTTATTTACAGTTTTATTTTCATTTTTTTCATTAATTTCGTTATTATTGTTCATTTGGTCATTAAAGTCATCGATAGTGTTTTCATGAGTTGAATTAGAGTCCAGAAAATCATCAGTAGAATTATTAGTAGATTTTGAATATATTTCTTCATCGATTATAAAAATATCATGATGTAATAATTGTGGCGGTACTTCATTAATATCTTTATATTTGGCAAGTTTTAAAGAGAACAGAATATATTCAAACATTGTATGTATAACATCCTTAGATGATAAATAATTAATAAGTTTTTGATTTTTAGATAAATTAATTTCATCCAATAAATTAGATTGATCAAGTAATTTATTAAATAAGAGTACATTGATATTATTTTCAGGAAATTTTTCAGATATTGATAAAGTTCTATTACTTTTAACACTTGAAAGTGAAGATCCAGAAATATGATTAGTCGTTGTAGTTGTAGTTGTTGGTTTAACAATTGTTGTCGGAAGTGTTATAGTTGTCAATTGATTCATTTTAGCTACAGGTGAAGGTGAAGGAGATGGTGAATTGTTTTGTATTGATTGTAATAGTTGAGATGCAGTGATATTAAACTGGGTAGTATTAGGTGAATATGCCACATGTGGCGAAAGAGATGCTGTGGTGACGGAAGCATCTGAATTATTGTTGTTCCCAGTTGAACCAGTAGTATTATTTGCATCTAATAACGCAATGGGGACAGCAGCTGTTGTAGAGGATGATGTTATTGGAATTGCAGATGTTACTTCTGTTGCTGTAGTAGTGCCAGTAACTGTAGAATCAGCAGAAGATGGCAATGCAGTATGTGAACTATTATCGGTTGGTTTTGCAGACTGTTTTCCTGAAGATTCTGATTGTTGCAATTCTGCTCTCTTTAGATTATCCTGATCAATTTCACTTAAAATCTTGTTGATATTAGCATTGGAGAATGAATGGTTGAAAAAGGGCCATATCGTCGACATTTTTATTATAAGGTATCAATGTGTGAAGCAATCGATCAGATGGTATAGATGTATAGTGTGTTTGTAGATCCGACAGTTAGATTGTGTTGTGTAGATGATCAGTGTGTAGATTTATTACAAATGTATGGGTTTCTGACTGATCCTAGACGGGAATTACCGGGCTGTCGTCTATAAAACGGAGAATTAATTGAGAATGCAGTATTTCGTAAGAGGTTAGTCGTAAAGAGGAGGTTTGAATCCGTATCAGCCTCAGCAAAGGTGTCAATGGTATTGTCTATATCGGATGAGTATGCAGTTGACAGACGGGACGCACGGAGAAGAAGAACTGAGCTTGACAGAGTTGAGCTGAGCTGAGCTTGACAGTCAGTCCAACAGTCCAGCAAACACTCGAGCTGAGCTCGCCAGTTCCTTTTCCAATTCGCCCAGCGCGAGAGCTCGCCGCGAAGAGAGCTGATTTCATTTTCAACATCGATTTCTCGCCTACACGAACCTTCATGCGAGCTCTCATGCACGATTTAACGCTGACGCTGACGCTGAGGCTGAGGCTGCGCCGATCGGCCAGGTCCCCTGAAGGTCACTCACGCTGGCGCCTCTCCGTTTCATTTCACCACAGCGTCACAGTGTCACATCTTCAAGGACGGTGATGGCAATGCAGAGGGGTAGCAGCATTGGCGATGCTACGGTGCAACAGCTGCTGCTGCAGGCGCAGCGGGCGTTCGAGAATTGGCAGGATACCGTCGATGAAGCGCTCACTCTCGCCCAGTACGACGGAACTGTGGATTCCAACAAGGTGGAGCTTGTCGTGGATGAGTGCAGGTCCCTTTACGATACTATTGTTACTCTCAGAGGTAGAGTAGAATTGGAAAACGATGTTGTGAAATTTAACAGCCTGGTAAGTTCCTATATTGGAGTTTGGGAAGATTTGCATGCTACGTTGAAACTGAACGAGGTGGAACCTCTGCAACTCTCTGAAACGAATAAGATATACCCAAAGAAGAGTGAACCTGAAAGTGACATCATCAACGTGGAACCGCTTTCTAAGTCTGTGCGATTTAAAGACAATATTATTGAGTCATCTCCACCGGTGCGATTTAAACCATATAAGGATTCAGTGGATGAGTTTGTAGAAGATACCGAAGACACTGGTTTAGATAACCCTTCAATTGATATGTCAAATTCACAAATCTTCATTCATAATCAAAATCAATTTGATTATCAAGATGCCCAGTTGGAAAACCTGCACGGTTCCATCCGACAACAGAAACAAATATCACATACAATAAATACTGAACTTTCAGAACAATTCGTGATATTGGACGATCTTGAATCTGGTATTGATGAATCAAGCTCCCGCCTTACAAGAGCGAACAATAGGTTAACTCATTATCGGAATGAATTGAAGAAAAGAGGTGATTGGATGTGTATATTCATACTAACTGTTATTCTACTTTTTCTAGTTATTGTTCTATGACATGCTTTATTCTCATCTATAGAAAATGCGTGGAATGGTATATATTTGTAATTTATAAAGGGATTATGTAATGGTTAATTATATTTTTTTTAGTTTTGATAATGCTATGTGCTTTTGGTAGTAGTAGATAGTAAAATAGTAATTTTATCATGTTATCGATATTCAAATGTCATTTGTACAAGGAAAAAAGTCAAGTTTTATTAGTTTTGAACAATGTTGTTTTATGTTAATTGAGGTCATTAGGAAAAGTGGTTCAATATATAATATTTTTCTTATTATTTATAATAATCTTCAGATTTAACTAAAATATTTTGTTTTATTTGTCATATTTTGATTCTTCAAAAAATTATTTTTCAAAAAATTCATATTGTTAGTCTTTGCTGTACTTCCAGAACGAGGAGATTCATATGCTAAACTATTGTTGCTATTGTTTATGTTCTTAGCAGAATTAATATTTGCTGCAGCAGCTGCAAGTATTTTGCAAATCGATTCTGAGTCAATACTTTGTTGTTGAAAACTAGATTGTTGTTGTGGTTGTCTAACTGAAATATTGTTCATGCCATAATTGCTTACTAGGCTTTGGTGATATGAATTGATAGCAGCTGGTTCAAGACATGGACAAAATTCTAAATCTTGCTCAATACCAAATGATTTTGCCTGGTCTAAATATGCTCTCGAAAGTCTTGCTCTCTGTAATGAAACTTTATCAGTAATCTCCATAAAAACTGTGTATCAAGCAGCCTATAGTTTGTACCTCTAACTTTTACCAAATTAAGTGAAGTTTTGAAAAATTATTTTTTTTCAGATCTCTTTCAAAATATTATGCATGCATAACGCCAAAATTTCCTTTTTTGGTGTCATTATTATTTTCAACAAACGTCAAAAAGACAATATCGTTCCAGATCAACACTGTGTTGTTTTCCAAAGATCATATCAACTCTATAAGAAATGATGGTCACTAAAAGGCAGATTCACAAATCATCTTCAAGATTTGCCTTTAGTTTGAGGAAATCGACATCCAAAATCACAAATACAAGTAACGAATGCACTCATCAACATGAACATTCACACCATAAACACTCACCATTGTTGACTCAACCTGACTATCCAGTAAGGACAAGATTTGCTCCTTCACCGACTGGATTTTTGCATCTAGGCTCTCTAAGAACTGCATTGTACAATTATCTACTCGCTAAATCAACAGGTGGTCAATTTCTTCTTCGTCTAGAAGATACAGATCAAAACAGACTCGTTAAGGGAGCAGAAGAAAATATATATCAAACATTAGATTGGCTTAAAGTACATATAGATGAAGGTCCAATTCATCAAGGCCCTTATTCCCCATATAGACAAAGTGAAAGATCATTAATTTATCAAGATTATATTCAAAAACTTCTTAATAAAGGTCTAGCTTATCGCTGCTTTTGCTCAAAGGAACGATTGGACGGTCTTAGAGACTCTGCAAGATTGTTGAAACCTCCAACAACTGTATCATATGATAGGTATTGTTTGCATAACATCTCACAAGAAGAAAGTTTGAAAAAAGCACAAAATGGTGAACAATTTACAGTTAGATTCAAGGCTCCTGATATCTATCCAGAATTTGAGGATTTACTTCATGGAACAATTAATCTTCAACCCCAAGTTAATCCAGATGATAGAAGATATGAAGATCCTGTGTTAATGAAATCAGATAATCTTCCAACCTATCATTTTGCCAATGTTGTAGATGACCATTTGATGAAAATTACTCATGTAATTAGAGGAGAAGAATGGATTGCATCTACCCCAAAACACATTGCATTGTATAATGCATTTGAATGGGATAAACCAAAGTTTATACATATCCCATTACTCACTACCGTTGAAGGTAAAAAACTTTCAAAAAGATCAGGAGATATTGATATTATGTCATTGAAGAACAAAGGATACTTGAATGAAGCTCTAGTTAACTTTAGTGTTTTGTTTGGATGGAATCCAAAACGTGAATTAGGTGAAAAAGCTAGTGAGATTTTTTCAATTGAAGACCTTGCAAAGACTTGGAACTTGTCTGGTCTAACTAAGGGAAATGCTAAAGTCGATTGGAAGAAACTTGACTATTTCAATAAGCATTATCTTACTGAAAAGATGAAAGATTTTGAAGGTGAGTTTTTCAAAAATGCTGTAATCGAAACACATAAAAATATAGTTGCAACTTTAAACCTTCCTGATCTGTCAATTAGAAAAGTTGAACGTGTCCTTAAAATGGTTTATCCAAGTCTAGTTAAATTAAATGACTTTAACACTGAAATGTACTACTATTTCTTTACACAACCTAATCTCACCAAAGATGAAGCAATTACAAAGCTAAAAATCAAAGAAGATACTCTATCCTTAATTGCAAAAGAATTGCAGGATCGAGTTGACACATTGACACATTCTGAATTTGATAATACAATCAAAAATATAATGGAAGACATACCTCAATTGAAAAAAAAGGCAATCTTCCAAACATTAAGGTATGCGTTAAGTGGTCCCCAATCTGGTATCAACTTGCCAGTGATTATTGAACTATTGGGTCCATCCGAAGTTGAATCTAGAATTTCCAATTTTAGTAAGTTATTTCATTAAATGTGAATTCTTGTACATAATATCATATATTTATAGAAGTTAATGACCTTTATTCGAGATGTTGGAGATACTGGGGATCATTAGTCATCTTCATTTTAAACTTATCCCACCAATCATTAAAACGGCTTATATTAACGTTGTTGTTTGCATCTGTAAATGATGAAAGATAGTTATATGCATTGGCAATTATTTTATTACTAACTGTCAAGATATCAGATTGTGAAAGGGGTATTGTAGAAGGACGTACTGGAGAAGCTTTCACTAGAGATGTAGAGTTGGAATCACGCGTGACTTTCAAACAATCAAGTTGTTGTAAAGCACCTTGGTTGGAATCAATGCTTATTCCTATAACTATGGTAACTGTTTCTTTTTCTTCTAATTCGGATATGCCCGAGTCCATATCTATATCACCTTCATCATGTGCCGTAGCAGAGTATGGTATGTTTATATTTCCTGGGTTTATTTTAAATATAGCGCTTTGTTTAGTAGCATTGAGAAATCCAAGGAGCTTGAATTCACCTTGTACCATCTGTCCACTACTCACCTGTCCAGAATCAGGAGCAGTTGGTAGTATCTGATAGTAAATAAGTGCCGTATAATCAGGATCAAATTGGACATTTGGTAACATAAAAATGGAAAGATGGTACATTTGTTTTAATGGAACATCTCGAAATTCAATCAATTGTTTCTGTGGGGAAACGGGTTGAGCAATTGCCACCGGTTTGTTGGATATTGTTGATGCAAACATGTTTATGGATTTGATGATTATACGTTAATGCTGAGGATCATTGAAGTGGATAGTTGATATACCAAGAATAATGACAGGCTATAAGATTTATCAGACCAGTCTTATTTCTAAAAATGTGTAGGCTTGATCAGCGAAGTTCCGGAAGTTTCTGGAAAACCAACAGGCTGTACTACAAAAAATCGGTCTACTATTATCGATCCAACCCTTTCGAATTTAGTCTATATTATATAACTGAGTAACTAAAAGTGGGTACATATATGAAGTATTCACAGTTGTATAATAGTTTTCTTTGATGATGAAGATGATTTACGAACACCTGCACCCCCAATAATTTTCTCCGAGGAAGAGACACGAGGTTTTGTTCTGGAAATTTGAACCATTTGTTTTCTCTGCTTTCCTATTTTAAGGATATTACTGGTATTAGTATTCACATCCCCTTCTCTACTAGATCTATCGGATTTTGATGATGGTAAAGTTTTCGTAATATTTGCATTAGGATAATATGGCGATGAGCTAGTATTGTTCTCCTTGTCTTCAATTATACTTTGATTGTGAATAGTTGAAGTGTAAGCATCTTCGTCATCTGAATTTACATAAGCTTGTACTGGATTTTCCAAAGTTCTATATTTTCTTGGTTGTCCGGGACTTGTTATTGGAACAGCTTTAGAAGCATTAGCTTTCAAATTTGGAGAAATCTTTCGTCTTCTCACTGGTGTTCTAATAAGTGGATCTTCATTCAGATTCAATTGATCGTCACTGGACAAATCATTAGCACTTCCGTCATCACCGTCATGTTCTCTTTTTTTATATTCTTCATAAGAAATCAAGGGAAACAAGCCGCCAATCGAATCATCAGGAACCGTATCCAATACCATAGTATGTCTCCAGTCTCTAAATTCATTTTGATGTAAATATAACCAATGCTGCTGAGGCCCAACAACCATACCAGGCCTGATTATTCTCATATACGCAATACACTCATTCGCTGTAAAACCATGTGTGTAAATAAGATATGCACCGATCAAACATCCAGTTCTACCCAAACCTGCTTTACAATGTACTGCAACCTTACCACCTTTTGAAATCACCGTTTCAGCTGCTCCGATAAATTTATGTACAAACTCCATGGTTGGACAAGTTCCATCTTCAAAAATCATATCAACATGTTGTATATTTCTTTTCGTAAATTCTCTTTTATCATATAAATGTGAGTTCAATCTGACTACCAACTTGACATTTGATGTGGCAAAGAACTCAAGTAATTTCTTAAAAGGTTCATTGAGTGGAGCACCAGGTCTTGATTGTTTGGGAGAAGCAAAAGGAATAAAATCATTAGCTAGAACATTAAGATCACCTTGATCAACCCTTTCATATTGCTCATACTCCTCCAGATTGAATGATCTCATGTCTATAAGGTTTCTTTCCTTTGCCCTCCAGACACCATAGACAACGTCCTGAATAGTAATTTCAAAATCTGCATGTGAGTACCCAGCATCTCGGAAGGGCATAAAAGGTGGATCAATTTGTGCAAGTGGTAACAACACTTGGTGAGGTGCCCAATTTTGAACGAGTACCATATAACAACATAGTATACAGGCAGCATTGGATCTCTGCTTATTATCGTTTGATGAATAAAACCCAACACACTTGTTTTTATTACTTGGTTCGTTCAAAATTTTATGGAGAGCCACTGCAAATCTGTAGAGGTGACCAACGTGTAGAGGGCCAAAATCTAAATTGAAGTTATTATATGGCAAAGAATCTTCAATTGTAAAGTATACGAAATCCTCAGTATCTTCTGGTTTTTCGTCACTGACGACAAGATAAATCTTACCTTTAAGGAATTCTATAGGCGGTATTTCTTGTTTAGACATAGATCTCGAATTGTTCCTGGTAAATTCAATTTTGGAAAGAACTCAAACTTAAACAAAGCTGTTGTAATATTAAAGGGCAGTCCAAGACGGTTGCAGCAAAGCAGAGCTAGAATAATTATTTGTTTTGATGTGCAAACAGTTGTGTAGCAGTAAGCACAAACTTTCCTGGTACAGGAGAAATAAAGAAGCAAATAATCTACTGTGTCGACTTGGATCAGTGAACATCAAATGGAAACAATTGATCTGTTTTATTGACAATTGCCCCCATTGGGCAGTGTAATGTTGTCGCGTGCCACGACTTTTTCTTTGTCGTGATATTTTCTCTGGTTGATTTTATTCACAGCTCGTGCAAATCTGAGATTTGTTCAAGGTGTGTGTGTGGGTGATACAGTTAAAGTGGCAAACAAGAAGATACACACAGGATAAGAATGTCCGTATTTGGCTCAAGTAGTCATACAGGTCTAGGCAACAATGGCTTTGAAGTATCTCTTAGCTATATAACTGGTGTTCCAGATCCAAATCACCTCACATGTTCCAGCACTTTAAAGTTAGCGTTCAAATCTTTGTTGAAAAGAGACCCATCTACAAAAGAGAAATCTATTACTTCCATGTTTGAGTATCTGAGGGATCATACTGAGGAATTAAATGATGATTTAGTCATCATTACTTGGGTTCAATTATACCCCAAATTAGCTATTGACGATTCTAAAAAGGTTAGATCTTTTACACATCAAATACAATCATTATTCGTAAAAACATTGGGAAAATTATATGCTAAATATTTAAAAGACACCATTGGAGTTTGGCTTGCTGGATCGTTTGACAACGATAGATCCGTTTCTAGATCTTGTAGGGAATCGTTAAATACAGCGTTCGGCGATAACCAAGAGAAGATTGGAAACATTTGGAAAATATTTGCTCCACAGATTCTTCAATATTCTTATCAAGTACTAACTTTTGAAACAAAAGAAACTATTTCTGATGAGAGATTTACAACGAAAGATGAAAGTGAAACAAAATTCATTCGAGTGTTACAAGCTGCGAATATGCTTCTTGTACAAGAAATAAGTGTTCTTAATTCTTCTTTGCTTGATGAAAGATTAATCTCTTTGGTGCAACTGATTTATGAGCAAGAATCATTTCAAAATTGTTTTGTTGCTACTGATTTCAATTTGAAAAGGTCTGCTTACATTGCATTAAAAGCATTAATCACATCCAAGCATGTCAATGTATTAGTAAATAAGTCTATTTACAAAAATTTGGCCAAGTCAATGATTAAGGGTATCAAATTTGACTCTAAAATCAATCCACTTTTATATACTAATTGCCTGATCACAATATTAGATACGCTAGTATGTATGACCATGTTTGATGCCTCATTTTGGTCAAATATCAAAAAAGCTGATGATAAACTCATAGCAGTTTTGAAGTTTGGGTCTTTGAATAGTGAACCGATATATTATGATGTGCTTTTCAAATTACTCTCTATTTTGCCAAGAACTGTTTTTTCATTCGATGACCCAATCAAGTTTGAAATATTTTTTAAAACAATAATTCATGGAGTGGCTTTGGAAAAAAATTTACCGTTCATGGAAAAGGGATGGACTCTAGTGATGAGAATGCTTGATCAGCTTCAAAAAAGTGATGCTTTGACTGATATAGTTATCGATACATTTACCCAAAGCCTTATTACTCTATTGGATTCACCGAGAACATTGTCGCCCAGTATCACTTCCATTTTGAGCAATATACAAAGCATTTTTAATGATAATAAGGATACCCTTCTAGACATTAATTCAGCTATAATGGATGCTTTACCTGATAAGGAAATAATATTTTTGGAGTATAAGAACTACAAAGTTGTCAACACTGCCAGTTTTGTTGAATCATTTATACGCATACTTTTAGAGAACAAATCCGATCTTAGTGAAGTTTTGTTGGCTAATACCGTTGAGTCTGTTACTGAAGAAGAGTCGTTGCATCCAACTCTAGCTTTTCTTGTAATCGATATATTTATACAGATTGATAAGCCAGAATTTGATTCAAGTATTGATGACTTTTTATTTAGTCTCCCACATCTCATAAACAAGAATTTTGTGGATACACCTCTTAATACATTGAAGCTTTACACGCAATCGAAAAGCTGCACTGAAAAGAAAACTAGCGCTTTGGTTAATGAAGTGTATAAAAAATTGAAGGAGCTCAAGAAAGTTCAAGATTTACTCAAGGTTGTTTCTGATCTTCAAAAATTTAATATTCATGATGCCAAAGACTTGAGTGAACATTTAGTCACAAACTCCAGATCACTTTCTCCTGATGCGTCTTTAGACAGTGAGTCCCTTTACAACTTCCTGACCCCAACAATCCTTATGAATCTTTTTGAAAATGAAGACTTTGAAAAATTCAGTGTCAATTGTTCCAAAAATTACAAAAATGATGTTTTTGTAGAGTTTTCTATTCAGCAGCCAAGGTTCTTAAAGAATATTGTTAGTTACATTTTGAATAATAGAGAGTCGAGTACATATCATGTAGTTCTTGATTTGTTCAAAAGACTAGAAATGAATATTGCTAATTCAGTTGAGTTCTCCATAATATATTCCGATGCTATATTTGAAGTAATATCTGAATTTGATGGTGATTTCATGGAATTTTTTGAGATTTTAGATCCTTCAGGAATTGACATTTTAAAAGACAAAGATTTAATTTCAGAACTTGATAACATAGTCTTGAAGCATCCTTCAAAACTTTTGACTATTGCTAATTCCTTAGGTACTGGCGTTTACTTCTTCATTGATGATTATGAAGAAAGTGACGATATTGATTTTGAAGGATCAAAAAAATTATTGAACAAAGCATCATTTCTATCCACGTTACTACAAGTTGAATTCAATGAACCACCACAAAAAATATGCTCATTATTGTTGATCGCCGAATTTGCTTCTGATATACTTTTTCTTGAACGATCTTTTTCAAAGACCCTCCAGAATAAATATGTTAGGTTTCAATCACAGTTAGGTGAGTATCTTGTTGACGCCCTACAAAACGTTTCATATAGTACTACTTTAAAAGCTATTGCTGAACAAACTTCAACATACCATCTGCTTGACGATATTACACACTACCTTTATGGTGAAAATAGACTTTACTCATACTACACTCACCGAATTGTTGAGAAAATTTTGGTGGAAAAAACTGAGTACCTTTCTTCCAGAGAATTTGAAGAAATAGATCTGAGGACTTTCTTATCGAAGCCATCATTTCTGTTTGTCATTATCAATTCTGCAAAGAAATTTTTGACATCGAAACATTTAGAGCATGCTAGAACTCAAATTTTAACTAACATCTTATCCATTCGACAATCCTCTGAAATAATTAAAGACGGTTTACTCAACTTAGTTTTGCTAAACTGTTTCATGGCATTAGATGTAGACGATAATATTCCGGGAAATTTTTCACTGTTTGTGCCACAAAGACTGATGCAGCTTTTGGATGTTTTAGCAAACTGGCTTGAATCTGAAGTAGCTTATGACGATAATTTTAAATTTATCAGAATTGTATTATCGCAGTTTGTTCATAATTATATTACATACATTTACACTGTCTGTGACTCTGGCTATCCATCTGATTTTATTGAAAAAGTTTTTAATTTGGGAACTAGATTAGTAGCAGAGAATATTAACCTTGTAAGTTTGGAGGATGAGCTTTCACTTGATTTACTTTCAGAATCACTAAAACTATTCTTACTGATAAAAAACTACGGTCATATTGATGGGGATATGAATGATGTAATGAAAGATGTTGACACGGAAATTCTTGAAATCTTTTTCAAATTTGCCTTAATTGATTATGTTAATAGACCAGTGCAAATATTGTGTCGGCAATTTAGATGGAGTTTCGATCTAACATACAAGTACAAGCTTTTTTCCTCTTTCTATGATAAATTTTACGAAGTAGTTTCTACCAAAAATGTTGAAGTGCTGAGAATTATTGTCGAGATATTACATAATATGATTCCTGAAGTTCAAGACAATTTGGTTGTTCAATTCACCTTATCCAAAAAGCAAATCAATGAGGAAGGTGAATCTGGAATCAAACTTCCCAAAGCTTTGCTGGAAATCATTCAGGATCCTCTTACAGACTATATAGAATATGAACCTGAGTGGAAAGTGTATCAATATTTATGGAGCTGGTATTTGATAATGGATCATTTCAAAAATATAACTCAACAAATGAGACAAGATTATATCAGTGACTTGGGAGATTCTAGAATTGCTAAATTTTTGAGTTTTGCTTTCAGTGAAATTGATACGGCGAAGTTTAAATTGCATGATGATGAAATCAATTATGTTAAGACATATGCGTTTGTTGATCATGATACCCTTACATTTGAAGAAGAGGCTGAAAAACTGTTGGTTAATTTGATTTATGAGATATTGAACAATATAGGTGGCACGTTTGCTCAACAATGGTTTCACTCTATCAAAAATAAGCAGGACCAAAGCAATATCGAGAAATTTGTGTCAAAGTTTATTAGTCCACCTTTGATTAATGACATTCTTTCTACTTTAACCAATAAAACATCTCTTGAAGACGATGACTTCAAAATTAATATCAATAGGAAGCTAAATGAAATAAAGTGTAGGTATGATATAGACGAGCAAAAAATGGAAATATCTATCCTCTTACCCCCAAATTATCCACTTTCACAAATTCTTGTAAGTGGAGTGAGTAGAGTGGGCGTTGATGAAAAGAAGTGGAAGTCTTGGATCATGTCAGCACAATATGTTATCAATTTTCAGAATGGTTCAATTTTAGATTCTATCAAACACTTTAAAGATAACGTAACAGCTAACTTTGAAAACTATGAAGATTGCGCAATTTGCTACTCAATATTGAATGCAGTGGATCATTCTACACCCAATAAGATTTGTCCGACATGTAAGCATAACTTCCATTCGGCATGTCTCTACAGGTGGTTCAAAAGTTCTGGTTCTTCAACCTGTCCATTGTGTAGATCTAAGTTCAACTTTAGAAAGCACGCTTAAAATTTTTCATTTGTATAGAAAGTTTAATGGATTTATCAATTCAAACGTAATAGCATCTCCGAATGCAGAGAGCAAGTTGTTAGGAAATAGTGTGCTACAAAAACCCTAAAATCACTTTTTGCAAAAACTGAATGCAATTTTTATACGAATCCCTATTGTTATACTTCACACAATTGCAACAATTTTGAAGAAAAGGAAATACTTTATCTGCTTTACCATTTGAGTTGTTGATATTACTGAATAAATCAAAGTTACAATTGTACATAACTCGCATAACTAGTATAAATAAATTAATGTAGCAAATCTTCATCTAAGAGTTTTTCTAGCTCGTCAACCGAGAAGGCAATGTATAGAACCTCCATACCAGAAGTGTCTCTAGTTAGCGTACACATTTTATGTTCCACAAACTCTCCCAATATGGTACGGAAAGAGATATCATTAGAAATAATAAATTCACCAACACACAAATCATAAAAATTCCGTAGTGAGATGCTACACTTAATTGAGCCTTTAACGTTTCCACGATTGTCAATCAGTTTAGGATCTTCACCAAGCATTATATCGATCTGTTCTAATTGTTGTAAAATCAAATTCTTGTATAGACTTTTGGCATTTCCTGTTAACGAGTTCAAAACGTATTTGGCACCACGAGATCCGACTAGCTCGTCTGTCTTACCTATTTTTAATGGATCTTGGAAGCTGATTTCAGTCGTATAGCTTTTGAAAGTTGAAATACTATGCCAAATGAAATTATAATTCGATAAAACAGAAGCATCCCATAGAACAGGTGTAACGAGATTATCAATGGAACAAATCAAAGAAATTTGTTCTATTCTTGCTATCTCACTCATCATCGACTGTAAATCAGTATTTCTCATTGAATGTCCATCAATATTATTCATCAAAATGTAGAGTTTCTTATTTTTGTTTCTAGGTTTCATAAATTCCAAATGTATTATGTTGCAGGCTTCTCGAAGTTCTCGAGCTGTTGGCATTGATTTCTTGAAACAAATTCTCCAAATATCTCTCAACAAAATTCTTAAACTAAATTCAGTATTGTAGCCATTTATCACTATACATTTAGCTTTTAAGTCGTGCGGCAGAACAAAGTCTTGAAGAAATTCAATAAGCAGACTTCTCTTAGAACCGATTCCATAAAACATCAGGTTAAAGCTCTCCTTCAGCTCAAACAACCATTGAGAAAATTGAAATCTGTATAGTTGGTTCAAGCTTAATATTGGCTCCGAAGAAAGCAAATCAAGAACTTTATTATACTTATTGAACTCTTCGTATGAAAGTTCGGGTGCCTGTGTCATTGAGCTTTTTGAAGCTCTAAACTTTCTGTGATTTTGTTCAAAGTAAGCTTCATATCCATCATGATACATCACTTGATTTTTTGGAGCATTTTCTTTGCTTAATAGATCATCATCCTCGGTCTCAATTTTAGGAACTTCCATCAGTTTGATATGCTCGTGGCCATGAGGTATAATATCACACATACTGTTAAACGTAGAATGTAAGTTCCTTCGCCTTCTACGGGGTGTTCCCGTAGGAGTGGTCTCAACAGAGGCATCTTCAAGTTTTGCAAGTAAATTGGTTCTTAGTCTTGATTGTCTTTTTATAGGAGAACTGAATTCTGATGATGTTTTTATTTTGATTTCCGATTTTAAGGGAGAATGTGTGGGAGTTATAGCAGGTGTTGTAGAAGGCGACAGCTTCAGGGGTTCAGTTTTGCTTGAAGATGTGGTTTGAATCGTTGATTTCAGTGGTGAAAGGGAGGTGTCATGTTCTTCAATTTCTCCACTTAGCACATCCGACTTCATTTCCTCTTTTTTCATTGGTTTGGAATAAAATAATGACTTTTTCTCAACATTCTCCTTCTTAAATCCTTCATTCTCATCTTTTTCTTCATCTTCTTCCATTTTCAAATTAACAGAATCATCAACGTGACTTAATTTTATAATATTCTCTAAAACAGAAAGTTCATTTACATCCACTTCATCATACTCAGCTAGTAGTTTCGGTTTCTTTTTGAGTGCATTTTCATACGCAATTTTGTTCAATTCTGACATGGACCTCTTCATTGGTGATCGCAATTTGAAAGTGTAAGTGTCAAGCATTTCAATTCTATCTCGCTTGCTTGGCGACCTGTAGCCACCATGACCCGATCCCTTTATAGGCGATTTTGGTGGTACATTATTGATCATTAAACGTGGATATTATTTGCTTCGTGTTATTGCAAATACAATCCTGAAAAGAAAACTCGGAGATAAAGTTTTAACAGAACGTTAATCTGTGATCTGAAAAAGATGTGCACGCGTGCGTGCAAGTTTTTGATTTCATTTGAAGATCTGCGTAGCTAAAAGAGGCGTGCAATAATTGTATTATAATATGTACAATATAGATCATCTATAAATATCTAAACTATGAATTAAACTTAAAGATTAATTTATGGTTTACCTTTTATAAGAGACTTATTTGCCATATTATATTTTGGATCTTTAGAGCTCCTTTTTTGTTAAAACAATGATATGGTTGATCTTTTTCCAACTCTGAAGCTTAATGAACAATAGGTAATCAAACTTTTCCAAAACTGTTTTTGAATCACATCTTTCTTTAATATATCTGTATCCTCGTAGTATAAACATCTGTTGATTGTTCCTTGAATATTATTCAATTTCGACTATATATATATTTCACAAAATATGAATCAATCTAAGTTGAAAAGCTAATTGTCAGTAGTTGGATAATTGATTGTAGAAATAGAAAGCTTTATGTCAATTTGTAAATAGTGCTTCAAAAAAAAATTCAAAAGAGTTTATTCTCATGCATAGCAGTCTTATTTTTTCCTGCTTAAGTAAAATCGTTAAGTATGAAAATGTATTAACCAATTAATAAACTTTCTAAAACACCAGCTACAAATTTCAAGCTAATTCCTTTATGCCTAAAGTAGAAGAAAAAAAATGTGAAGATCATAAATAATAGCAAAATTATTTATAGCTTCAGTCCATTTTCAATCTTGAAACTGTAAGAAATTCATATGAAACCAAAGAGGTTTTGGTGGTTACATTGAAATATCGTAAACTGACTTCAAAAATCCTATAAATGACTACTGAAAGTAAAACAAAATCAAACCGAAAATCATAAAATGGAAAAGAGATTAAAGAAGAAAACCAAAGTCGACTTTGACTTAAATTTATTATCTTAACACCGGTTTACGGAGTTAAGACTTATTATTTTATTTTGTATGCAAATGTTTTCAGATTTCACAAAAAATTAAGAGAACATTGAATTTCAAAAATTTCCTAACTTTTTAAATATATGATTAAAAGGTTAATCTTAATCCAATAAATTCATTTGAGTACTATTATTAACGTCTAGTAAAATTATAGCTATTGCATTTTATCAACAGCATCAAAATCACAATTCAAATTTTTTGTATTACGACAAAGTCTGTGTCATAAATTCACTTTTCCTATGTACAATAATATTATTTCAAAACTTTCGATACAATAAATACTATTACTATACAAGACTGAAGATTGCGAACTAAATAAGGAAACCGACGTGGAATTTAGCAAACGTACTATAAATACACACACGAAGATGAATGGAAAGAAAAGATACTCATAATGGAACAATTGTGATGTAAATGTATAATGACAAGAAAGTGTTTAGTCAAACACAAAAATCTATTAGTAAAGCGGTCAATTAAATTAATCAAAGGTCTTCTTGGTACCTCTGAAACTACCGACAGGGGTAGAGTTTGCACCTGAACCACCTCTATTGAAACCACCACCTTGTTGTCTGTCACGACCGAAACCACCTCTACCACCTCTGTTACCACCTCTACCACCGAAACCACCTCTACCTCTGTTACCACCGAAAGATCTACCACCTTCGTTTTGTGGCTTTGGGGTAGAGAAATCTAATCTGACAGGTCTATTGTTTAAGAATTCACCGTTTAATGCTTCTAATGCCTTTTGTGCAGATTCAACGGAACCAAATTGAACGTAACCAAAACCTTTCAATTGTTCAGTTTCTGGGTGGGTTGGTAATCTAACACCTAAGATTGGACCATATTCAGCAAAGAATTCAGTAACGTTGTCGTTGTTAGAATCAAATGATAAGTTACCGATAAATAAAGTATCAGATGGTTCAGATTTTTGATCACCATATTGTTTTGCTCTGTCATTTGATCTATCCTGAGTCTTTGGCTTAGAAGTAGATAAATCAACATTGATTGGTCTACCATCAACTTCCTTACCTTGCATTTCTTCAAGTGCCTTTTCAGCAATAGTTTTTGAAGCAAAGTCAACATAACCGTAACCCTTAGATCTACCTGTTGCTCTATCATTAATAACTCTAGCAGAGAGGACACCTTCATAAGCTTCAAATTCTCTCTTTAACCAGTCATCATCAATGTTCCAAGAAAGACGACCAACGAAAAGAGTTGCTGGTTCTTCAGAAGTTTCTTCGGTCTTAGCTTTTTTGTTTTCTGGTTCAGAAGTTTCTGTAGCAGATTCAACATCTTCAGATTTTCTTTTTTTGGAATCTTTCTTTTCATCTTCTTCAGATTCGGATTCAGAATCGGATTCGGATTCAGAGGAAGAGGAAGAATCTTTCTTTTCATCCTTCTTTTCATCTTCAGAATCAGAATCAGAATCGGAATCAGAAGATTCATCCTTTTCTTCTTTCTTTTCATCTTCAGAATCGGAAGAATCAGAAGAATCCTCCTTTTCTTCCTTCTTTTCATCTTCAGATTCAGATTCAGATTCAGACTCGGAAGATGAAGAAGATTCAGAAGATGATGAGGATTCAGATTCAGAAGAGGAGGAGACTTTCTTAACAGCCTTTTGTTCTTGCTTCTTAGATGCAGATTTCTTAGAGGACTTCTTTATGTCTGATTTAGCCATTGTTAATTGTTAATTAATGAATTGGATGAATAAGGAAAGGATAAGAACTTAAACAAGAAGGATAGAAGTAGGAGTGAAAACTTTTGAAGTAAAATTTTTCATATAAACGCTATCTCATGAAGCCAAAAAAAAAAACGTTAAAATTTCAAGCTTGAAAATTTTTCTTAGAAATTTCATAGACCTGAATTCGCGAAAGTTTTAATTTTTTTTTTGTAAAGCTCTAATCTCAGCTGTTCTCAAAAGGGAAATACCAATGCACGATACTTTTAATATTACTTGAATTCAATCAGACAAATCAAACGAACCATAATTCATGTCTAGTGAAGTGAAATATCCGGAAAAGGTACTTCCAGGACAACCTATATTACCAATTTATCAAGCAAACGAAAGCTCAACTGCTATCAAATATGTTGCGGGTGAGAATACTAGATTAGAAACAATTTCGTTTAATAATGAAATAATTCCAACTATAGTAGCAACAACGATGGGCCGTGTTGAATTACAAGATGATATTGAAATTGATGAAGAAACAGGTGAAAAGAAAGTAATTTCTAACTGTAAGTCCGTCGTTGTGGTGACAAGTAAGCAATTGAATAAAGGAACTGTGAATTGTACATCATATAAAGCTGTTACACCACAGGTTCATGATATTGTATTAGCAAGAGTTACGAAATTAACACATCAGAGAGTAAATGTTGAAATTTTGAGTGTTTTACCGAAGAATGAAACTGGAAAAGATTCTTTACAATTATTGAATTTATTGCCTACTGAAACTGGTGAATTTTTCAAGGCAATAATTAGAAGTCAAGATATTCGTTCAACTGAACGTGATTCTGTGAAAACATGGGAATGTTATCAACCAGGTGATATAATACGAGCTGTTGTATTATCATTAGGAGATGGTGTAAGTTTTTATCTTTCAACAGCAAGAAATGATCTCGGTGTTGTTTTTGCACGTAATGAAGAGGGTGAATTATTATACCCTCTAGATTGGGAAACAATGGTTTCACCAAGCTCTGGAGAAGTTGAGAAAAGGAAATGTGCAAAACCTGTATAATAGTCATATATATATGATAAATATACGAAAATAGAAAATTAAGTTTGTAAATCAAAGTGTAAAGATTAGATAAAATACAAAATTAAGAATGTTGTGTTTATTCTTGAGAACAATCTCTACCAAAGATAGCAACTTTAACCCAATCAGTAACGACCAAAATTTTATTTCTAATACCTAACAGCATAGTAACATAAGCTGTACGCCAGAAGAAGAAAGTCATTGTACCACCAAGGGCAACAGTTGACCAATCACCCCAATTTAAATCAGCAACTGCTCTTTCAGAACCGATATATGCGAGGGCACCTTGATGGACATATTGGAAAGGTTTATCTAATTTTTCTAAACGTTCAATACGTGTTTGAAACTTCTGTAATTCATGTTGATCTGTTGTTTTAGAAATTGTGAATTTTAGGTCATCAATTTTGGAAATTATATTGAAATGATTAGCCAAGAAAGTACCTTGTTGATGAGCAACTTGTGCTGTTGGTGGGTTTGGAGTAAAAGTACAATCACCTAATGCAAAGATGTAATTATCACCATCAACTTTACAATATTCATCAATTAACAAACCTCTTCTAGCAGTTTTTTGTTCATCAATTTTAGAAGCCAGTTTTTTAGTTAGTTCTCTTTGTGCATTACCACCTGCCCAAACCAACGTACCATAAGGAATTACAATATCTTCAGCTTCACCTGATGGTTTTTTGTAGGATGCATAAACGTTTTTATCATCAACTTTTTTAACCATAGTATCAACTTGTAAGTTTAAACCTTGTTCATTGAAGACTTCTTTTGTATATTCAATCAATTTAGGGTGAAACATAGATAAGACATTATGTTGTGCTTCAATCAAAGTAACAGTCATTTCCTTTTCAATACCAGGAATAAACTTAGATAAGTCTTGATTGATATAATCTTTGATTTCTGCAGCCAATTCAACACCAGTTGGACCACCACCACAGACAACAAATGTAAGAAGTCTCTTTCTTTCATCTGAGCCAATTGGAAGTAATCTTGAAGCTTCAATTTGATTGAATAATTTTTGTCTCACAGCAGTTGCATCATTTGCTTCCTTAAGAAAAGAAGCATGTTCATAAATACCTGGAATACCAAAAGTATTGACCTGAGCACCAACAGCATAAACCAGATAATCATAAGATAAAGTTGTTTCAATTTCATCCGTATCATTTGTGAAGGCATCACCAATCAAAAATCTTTGAGATTTATGTGCAATTCTTATAGTTTTATTTGTAGGATCAATATCTTTAGCTTCTGCTTCATAATATTTAACTTCACCAGGAGTTTGTCTAGCAATTGTTCTAACTGAATCACAAATTGATTTTATACCAATTGTACCGGAGGGAACAGAAGGTAGCAATGGTGTGAATAAAAAGTAATTTCTTGGAGAGACAATTGTAACGTTATATTGAGTAGTATCAAGTTTCTCTAAAAATGAGATAGCACCCCAACCGGAACCTAAAATAACGATATTTTTCTTTGAGTTACCATTATCTTTAACAGCAGTTTGTGGAAGTTGGGAACCAGGGTTTGTTTCCTTATAAACTAGATATGTCAGATAACCCCAACCGACGATACCGGAGATAAAGGCTGCACGGAAAGACCATGAAAAGAAGCCTGATTTTAATACCGATTCTTGCTTAGAGTTGGTATGATTGAATCTCTTTGTAGATTGAAGTAAAGCAAGTGTTGATTTACAATTTCTAGTTTTAGCAACAGCTGATGCCAGCGATAAGGAAGGTTTCTGGATTGAATTTTTAACAGAAGCACCTAACCTGAACATGGTAAAAAGATGATGAGTTTAGTAGATGAATAGAGCCAAGACTGAGGAAAGAGGGAAAGAATGAAAGAATATATTAGTATAAAAGAAAGTTTGAAATAAAGCAAACTTCTACATGCCGAATGCAGGTCCAGACACCACCATGCGACACTGAGGCCCACACACTCACACTCAGAGACCGAGACCGAAAAATAGTTCACCCTGTGGATCTGGAAACCCTGCATCATCAACACTCGCATTTTTCGCCCCGCGGTTCGGGCCGCCAAGTCCCGCTAAGCGGTTTTTCCGTCTTCGGAAGCTGCTGCCACCGTCTGTTGCACCGTCTGTTGCACCGTGTGCACCGTGTGCACAGCTTGCACCTGGCGAAGCAGGCGGGCGATCTCTGCGGCGTCCACCCCGTCGCCTTCGCCTTCGCCGTGGCCTTCCCTGTCGTCGTCGTCGTCATCATCGTCTTCGTCGTCATCGTCGTCGTCAGCGTCAGCAACTGCTCCGATGATGTCTTCAATCCGCTCGAACTGTTCGTGCACGTTCATGTGGTCCGGCTGCTCCCCGTCAACGCCGAGAGAAACGTCCATGTCCACACCCTCGTAGCCGCCACCCACGTATCCACCGTCTTCATTAACCTTGTCCTTATCTTCACGGGCAGCTGCAACGGCAGCCACTGCCGCTGCCGCCGCCTCCATCACTTCTCGGTCTGCATCTTCTTGTTGTTCGTCACGAGAATCAAGATTCACCACCGGTGCGCTTGTATTATGCTCATTAATCATCTTCACGTAACCACTACGATGTGACGCTGTAGTTTCCTTTTTAACCACAGAAGAAGTATGCCCATTTTTTCTCCCCTCTGCAATACATTTCTTAGTCTCATCGTCGTCATTATCGCTATTGGAGCTTGAATTTGTTGACAATGGTTTGTGATGCTTGTGATTGTAGCTCATTTGCAATATCCCATACACAATATCATAACTGAGAGTTATACGAGAGCAACATTCTTCTGTCTTTAGCTTATTCGAAACATGCCTCTTGTTCTCACTACGACTTTTCCGTTTCCTTAGTTTGTCCTGAGAACATATAAACATCCATGTCATCTTCTTCGATCGATTAGGATCGTAAAGAGAGGGATTGTGATGGTCACGCACCGCAAATCTGAATCCTGTCAGTTTTTGTAACGGTTGAATGTACTTTTGAACAACTTTAGCCCCAATATCGTTCATTAACTCCACAGTAAGTTCCTCAGGGGCATACCTTGGAAATTCATTCTTATCAGTGTAGGCACCATAGTTATGCTGTGATAAATCCATAACCGTATTTAGTGCAACTTTCTTCAAAAATGTATCCCAATCATCGGACAAATTAGGTAATTTCACCACTACACGTGGTTTCTTCTCCTTAACTTTCCTTCTTTCTCTACATTGTTGGCACGTTTGATATTTGGAAAGTTCCTTTTCACTTTCACGTATACGTTTCATACGACAACGTGAACATTTCTTGATATTTTCTTCGACAATCACCGGTTGCTTTATCTTAGACTGCGGTGGTTGCATCAAGTTCACTTGATGCCCATTCATTTGCACAACATTACTATTGACCGCTGAGGAGATCACACCACCCGTTGAAGATGCTGTCTCCATATTCATATTCGTTAAACTACTCAGGTCAATGTCCACACCAACATCATGACCAACGTTGACATAGTTACTCAATTCATGATGGTCATCGTGTGATGATCGAAGTTCATTCGCAAGGTTATATTCAAGTAAATGATGACTATGATGGTCGTTTGCATGTTTTGATTGTGGCTGTAATTGCTGTTGATGTGTATCTTGACCATAATGCTCATCACTAGTACCTGGACGTGATCGCCTACGCTTGTGATCATTCTCTTCATTGAATGATTTGTTATCAATAGGTCTGTTCATTATACTCATCGGTACACCATTGTAGTTATTCATTTCAATACCTATGTCCAAGCCCATCCCATCATCTTTAGCCTTCCTCTTCCTCCTCTGTGTATCCAATCCCAATATACTCAAGTCTAAAAGCGGATCTTTATCGGTATCTTCAATTAGAGAATCCTCTACGTCTTTCATCTTCATTTTCATTAACTTTTTATCCTTATCTGTCATCTTGTCCTTATCTTTCTCATCCAAATCAAGCATCGCATCGGTCTGAAGGTACCCCCTTTCAACGATACTTTTAATATAATTTTTGAACGGTTCACTCTCACTTTCGTTGAAAGCATTGATAAGTGATTGTTCGAGGACCGAAAGTTCATCTTCATCAACAGCTGAATGATCATGATCATGATCATGATCTTGATCATGCCCCTGTTCTTGCGTGGTTTCACCTTCAGTTTCATCATCTGTATCGCTTAAGTTGACACCTACTTCCCGATTTAAATTTCGTAGCTCATATCTTAATTGATTATTTAGTTGATTTAAATGCAGATCGTTTAGATTCTCCATTCCAAGTCCGTGAAGCGATTCAAGAAATGCGTTATGCGCAGCTGTTGCATCAACAGTTGGATCAGTTCCAGACATTATCATTGAATGTTGAGGATCGTTATCCGGAGCACTGATAGAAGTCAATTTATGATTATCCATACTTCAATATGTTCAATTTCGTTAAAATTGCATCAGTTTTTAATCTTTTGTTGTTAACGCTATTATGTTTAAAATTATTCTATTGATTTCTTTTATCAGCTAGCTACGTATTGTTCAAATTGGGTATATATGAGGTCTGTAGCAAGGTTTTTACTTTTTTGTATAACTTTGATTATTAGTTCATAATCAATTTGAAGATTATTGGAAGTTGGATTTCTGAGTGGAAAAAATCCAAGACGCCAGTGCACCACGAAATACCACAAGCTGTTAACAAGCTTCAGCATGACTATCTCTTAATGTAAAAGGTGTTAGAACAAGTTAAATAGGGGAGTTAAGGTAAAATAATAATGTCAAAGACAAGAGGAAAGAAAGTAGTATATGAAGAAATTGCTTCCAGTGATGATGAGCTTAGTCGGCTTGAGCTTGACGCGTTAGAGGCATATGAGGGAGACGATGATGGTAGTCATGTTGTGGTCGATAAAAGTCGTGGTTCATTGAAAGTAACGATCGCATTTGACGATACAGATAAATTGGCTAAATTGAATCTGAAACAGAGACAGGTATCATCTAAACAAAAAACAGAAAAGAAAAAATATAATAAGGATAAACTTTCTAAAACGAAGAAGGAGAGTCCAGTTATTAATGAATCATTAGATGAAGAAGAAGAAGAAGAAGAAGAAGAAGAAGAATTAGAAGATGAAGATATGGACGGTATTTTGGATTTAGATGATGAAGAAGGAGATGCGATTCCTGTTGATTACGATGATGAAGATGAAGACGATGAAGATTTATTTGATTACGATGAAGAAGGAAGGAAGAATGTCGATTTGAGTAAATTGAGTGATCGACAGAGGGCAAAGTATCTTGGACAGTCTGAAGAACCTGATGATTTGAAGAATGAACTTTTGAATGGTAAGAATTTACCAAAGAGTGTGTTGATGTTGATGGAAGGTAGTCAGAAAAAGCAATTAACGGAGGAAGAAATTGAGTTGAGGAAAGCTGATGCAGCACGTAAACGTAAACATTTTGTTATGAAAAAACTTGAAGCTGAGAAGAAGGAAACATTACGGAAATTACTACATCGTAAAGTTGAGAAGGTTGATTCACGTAAACAAGAAGAGGAGAATGAAAGGAATCGATTGAACAAATTGAAACGAGCAGAGTTACTTAAACATAGAGCATTATTTAGTTGGGTTTCCAAAACTGAGGGAGAAGGAAACGAAAAATGTGCAGTTTCGTATTATTCAATGCAGTGAGTTTTAATCTCTCTTTCCTGGATTTGTTGCACGGTTGATTGCACGTTTGTAAGCGGAAATGAAGACGAATCCTTGAATCATTGTCCAACCGAGAGCAGCAAGTTTGTTAATAAATCCCATTCTGTGTTTTCTAATAAGTGGATAAAGGATAAGGATAGCTTCGATTGAATGAACTGCAACAAGTACACGAAGTACAGGTGTAATGTAGTCTTTGATATTATCTTTGACATGGTCTGATAAATTTAGTAAGTCTAAGAAATTAGACAATTGTGTAGGTACTGCAACAAAGAAGAGTAAGACTGACATTATAATTGTTACAATAACGTTGGCCTTTTTATCAAAGTAAGGAACTTTATTGACCACATATTCTGAGAAACCTCTCCTCTTTGCAGCGTCATGAGCTAATTGAACCAATCTATTCCTTGCATCAGCATAACTCTCGAGTGAAGGTTCAAAAGGGATATGAAGTACTGTTCTATTATTGTTGTTAACATTTTGAAAGGAAACGGTAAAACCGTCAAGAGTTAAAGATTCCATAATTGGATTATTAGAAGCTGCAATTTCATCAACATGACTATACACGACTAAATAATCTTCAAGATTGTGAGCATGATCTTTGTTTATATGAGTGATAATTCTATTGACAGGGTTAGGAGTGGACATTGTGTTGGCTGGAAAAGAAAGAGAAAATAATTTTGTTCAAGAAATGGTATCTGTGAACGGATTTTAACTCTTTAAGGTCTCGGAAGCGGGGAAGCGGTTAGTATGCATGGTTTGTTGATCCGTTATTATGCACGGAAACATTATTAAATTAATACGCGCATTTATCGGTTAATATCATTATTGTTTCATTGCGTTTATATATAAAAGAGTAAAAATAGAAGGAGGAACTAGTAAATAATAAGAAAGATAAAACAAAATGAAATCCAGTTAAATTTTGTTCTTGATGAAAGTTTCATAATATTCTTTAGAAGATAGACCAATTTTGTAAGGAGTTAATTTGATGTTTTCCTTTTCTAATTCTGGAGTCCAATCATTGTACTCTTTTTCACTACCAACTGGTCTTTCACCTAGAGTTGTTAATCTAAAAGCGTGTCTGATTTGTTCAGTATCCCAATCGAGAGTTCTTGTATGTAAAACTCTACGGTTATCCCATAAAACGACAGTATTTTCATCCCATTGAAATCTAACGTGAGCATCTAAACAAGATTCTGTGTGTTGGAAGAGGAATAGTAGAAGGTTATCACTCTCTTCAGTTTTCAAGCCAAGAATTTTACGAGTAAAACCTCTGTGAACGAAAAGACATTTTTTCTTTAAAACTGGATGATATCTAACAATTGGATGAATTGAATCAATTGTTTCCTTTCTTTCAATACCACCTTCACTCTTTGCAGCTTCTGCTTGTTCTTTAGAAGTATGAACAGCTTGTAAACCATCTAGTAAATCTTTCATCAAAGGTGAAAATCTATTATAAACTTCAACCATATCAATGAATTGAGTATCACCACCACTTTCACCAGATTGTAACATTGCAAAGAGAGTTAAAGCTGGAGGTTGATTTTCATAAGAAACATCAGAATGCCAACCAATATTGTGTAATTTGTCTTTGAAATATTCAACATTTTCTTGGGTGCTACCTCTTCTAAAAGTCATATGAAAATATGGTTGATTTCTTGGAGCACCAGAAGTTGGATGAACATGCAATGGACCAAAATATTTACCCCATTTTTGAATATCTTCAAAAGATTGATCCTTAAAGTCTTGGTTTCTAAATGCAACAACACCATATTCTTCAACTAATAAAGCCAAATCATCCTTTTGTTTGTTTGATAAAGTACTCAATTGAATACCATCAATTTGTAAACCTAATTTAGGAGAAACTTTTTTCCAAGAAACACCATCAACTTCTCTAAGTGATTTATATTCTGGATCACCGAAAAGACCTCTATCGATATGTTTAAAAGGTTCCGGGTTTTCAAAAGCATGATCGTCCTTTGGATCCCACGCCGGTGCCCAATGTGGATATTTAAGTTTCTTGAGATTATCCTTGGAAACAGTTAAGACACCATCATCAGATTTTTCATCTTGACTTTTCTTGAAATGGATTGAACCATCGTTGACTTTTCTTGTTAGTGTTGACATATTTGTTTATATTGGTTTACTGATAGTTATACGAATTACGAGTTTATAGATTGTGGGGGATAATTCCAACATTTTTATATTGTACTGAATCTGAGCAACATCAAATAACCAAGTAACTTCAACAGAAGTGGTTCGACTTGGCTGATATAGTGTACAGGAACATAATCATCTCACTTCAGGTTTACAACACTGAGTTTAGATTAGTGCTTTGTGAGCCTGGAAGCCACAGTAAAAAGACGAAGCCACCACAGTGGAGCCTTCCCGATTAGGCAGGCGCGCTCTGGTGAAGAAGATTAATTTGATTAGTATTTCTTTGACATGTGGCAAGGACCGAATCGATATTTGAGATTTGCGAGTCGTGTTGTGGATTGGAATCAGTGGACCCGTGTGCCATGCCAGAGAAAGAAAGCAAATACTGCTGGATGAAGAGGAGACAGATTCTTGTTACGACGGGAGCCACGGTCACGTTTGTGCCGCTGATACGTGCAGTTCTCAGTGAAGAGTTCACCAACGCGGTGTGCGCGCTGGGATACACAGACTTGGTTGTACAATACGGAGGCGACGCTACTTCTGTGCACCTCGTGAGTGAACTACTCTCAGATGTGCGTTTCAGTAGTGAGGGAGACAGCAATGGTTCACCAACCGTTTTCAAACGGACCCTGGCCAGGGGGGAACTGAGGATTGTTGCCATTCAATGGGCAGTGGACCTCGTGGAGACGTACACGCGTGAAAGCAGTGTGGTGATCTCACATGCAGGTGTTGGATCGCTCATGGACACATTGCGGGCGTGGGAACGTGAGGAACGTGATGCCAGTACAGTCACGAGTCGACGTCTGATTGCAGTCCCGAACGTGTCTCTCCTGGACAACCACCAGCGGGAAGTTGCCGAAGCATTCGGTGCGCTCGGTGCTCTCCGCGTCGTTTCTGGAGACACCACTACTTCCACTTCCACTTCTACTTCTACTTCAACTTCAACTTCCTCTTGCAGCCTCGCTGGCCGTCTCGCGACGACACTTGCTGAACCGTGGGAGACTACACCACTTCCGAAAGCTGCCGGAGGGGCCATTGGCCGTGTGATTGGGGAAGAACTTGCCCAAGTATGATTGACACAACACTCTCTCCGCCCTTCTCTTATGTAATGGCTACAATTGTTGTGCTTTCTTGAGTGTCTATAAAATAATTATCATATAATGTATATACCCGATGACATGATGTCGATGTGATCTGTCTGTTCCTTAATGATGTAACTATTTTTGGCACTTTTCGCGCACTGGAAATTGGCCTACCCACATGGACCAATCAGAGCGCCCGCTGCAACTGTCGCACGCGTCTAAAGCCCGTTTTTCGCGTCGCTTTCCCGCGTCGATTCTCCTCGCGACAGGGGTTTTAATAATCATTTATCCTAATGAGGAAATGTTTCCTGTTTGAGACTTAATTTGATTCTTTAACGTCTGTTAGATTTTTCTCGTTGTTACTATTTTTACCCTCCTCAATCCCACATCCGTCTTTTTCCGCCCTAACTCCCCATTGATCCCGACAGGAGTAGTCTCTAACTTTACCCAAAACTGACTTGTAATTACTACATTTGTTTGATTTTAACCGCGTGTTGTTTACCCAAATGTCGTCCACTTCCACCTTTCTTCCAGCCTTCCCATTTCACTACTCTTAGTATTTAAGTGATCTATTCCACCCTTTATTCTTTCTTTTACCAACTTCTTTCTTTCTCTTTTGAATTTCTGCTTCACACAGAACACTCACTTCTACTTCAATTATTAAAATGCAATACAGAAATCTTGCCGCAGTCGCTTTAGCTGGTAACGCCCTTGGTGCTTACGTTCCTTCCGAACCATGGTCCACTTTAACCCCATCTGCAACTTTAGCTCACGCAACTACTGATTTTACTGGTTCTTTCGGTATCGCAATCAACCCACTTCCAACTCCTGCTTCTGCTTCCGCTTCTGCTTCCCTTGCTGATAAGAAGGATAGAAAAGCTGCTGCAGCTACTCAAATTGGTGATGGTCAAATCCAAGCAACTACTGGTACTGTTGATGATGTTAAGACCAAGACCAAAACTATTGCACAACCAGTTACTCAAATTGGTGATGGTCAAATCCAAGCAACCACTGCAACTGAAAAGCCAAAGGCACAACCAGTCACTCAAATTGGTGATGGTCAAATTCAAGCAACTACCGCAACTGAAAAGCCAAAGGCAACTCCAGCAACTCAAATTGGTGATGGTCAAGTTCAAGCAACTACAGAAAAGCCAAAGGCAACTCCAGCAACTCAAATTGGTGATGGTCAAGTTCAAGCTACTTCTACCAAGCCAACTGGTACTGCTGCAACCCAAATCGGTGATGGACAAGTCCAAGCTACCGGCTCTTCTGCACCACTTGATAACGGTATTCAATATGAAGCTTGTAATGCTAACGGTACATTATCCATGGAACTTCACAACGGTATCTTAACTGATTCTAAGGGTAGAATTGGTTCTATTGTTGCAAACCAACAATTCCAATTCGATGGTCCACCTCCACAAGCTGGTGCAATTTACGCTGCTGGTTGGTCTATCTCTCCAAACGGTAAGTTAGCAATTGGTAACTCTACTACTTTCTACCAATGTTTGTCTGGTAACTTCTACAACTTATACGCTGAACACATTGGCTCTAAGTGTGAACCTGTTGAACTTGACATTGTTGAATTAGTTGACTGTTAATCAGTTTGAACTTTACCTCATTCATGACACCATCTTAATCATACCCTAACATTGTATTTATTATTTCATACCGACCCCTTTAATATTTGTATTCGAATATATACCTAAAATCCTCATTAATTATAAGAACTAATGTCTCTTACCGATTACCATGTAACATCTTATATCAGATCATACCAGAGCAAATCATATCAGATCATACCCGATCATGTTAGATCAGATCAGATCAGATCAGATCACATCAGAGCGTTTCAAATACAATCGACGCAACACGACGCAACTGATCCAACCTTTACGTAATTTTCGCGACCACCGGCGTTGCAATTTCAATCATTACTTCCCCGTTCGGTAAAGCGACCAGCGCTCCAGTTGGCATGCAATTGTTGAAATTGAACACATTACACACTCTTTGCCACTCAACTCACACGCTCCATTGTACTTGCTAATTCATCATCCAGCATCAATACAACCATGTCCGAGGCCCCACCTATAGAATTGGTTGATGTCTGTCAACTAGCATCATTAAATATTAGCCCACAATCATTTAATTTCTTGTCAACAACACTTGAATCAGATCACTATGTTTGTTGTCGTGAAACTAGTGAAGCTGGTAACTCAGCTGTAATTGTCGATCTTAAAAATGGAAACCAAGTTACTAAAAAATCAATGTCTGCTGATTCCGTTATTATGCATCCAAATTCAATGGTTATCGCACTGAGAGCAAACGATACAACAATTCAAATCTTCAACTTGGAGACTAAACAGAAACTAAAATCAAACGTTATGAGTGAAAATATCGTCTTTTGGAAATGGCTTAACAATGAAATCTTAGGTTTGGTTACAGTTAATTCTGTTTATACTTGGAATGTCTTCGATGGTACTGACGCAGGCCCAGTGTTATTAACTTCAAGACATGTCTCATTGAATGATTGTCAGATCACCCAATTTTCTGCAAGTTCAAGACTTAATTGGTTTGCAATTGGAGGTATTGCACAGGAAAATGGTAGAATTGTTGGTCATATTCAATTGTTTTCAAAAGATAGAGGTATTTCTCAACCAATCGAAGGTCATGTTTGTACCTTCACTAATTTGAAATTACAAGGTTCCGCAATTGATACTGAATTATTTGCCTTTGCAGTTAGAAATGAAAATGGTGGTACCTTACACATCAATGAAATCGATCACAAGGATGGTGCTCCTGCATTTACAAAGAAATCAGTAGATATTTTTTTCCCAGCTGAAGTTGCAAATGACTTCCCTGTTGCCATCCAATTATCTTCCAAATATGGTATTGTTTACATTCTTACAAAACTTGGTTTTATTCATTTGTACGATGTTGAAAGTGGTAAGAAGATTTTTCTCAATAGAATTTCTTCCGATCCTGTTTTCACCGGTGCTGGTTTTGATAACAACTCTGGTATAATTACAATTAATAGATCTGGTGCAGTATTAGCTGTTGAAATTTCTCAACAAAGAATCATTCCTTACATTCTTAATAGTTTAGGTGACGTTGAATTAGCATTGAGCCTTGCTTCAAGAAGTGGCCTACCAGGTGCTGAGAACTTATTCACTCACCAATTTAATCAATCTATAGCAACTGGTGATTATACGTCAGCTGTTAAGATTGCAGTATCCTCCTCTCAATTAAGAACTCCTGAAACTATTTCTAAATTGAAAAGTTTACCAACTCAACAAGGTCAACCTGCTCCTTTCTTACAATATTTGGTGTTTTTACTAGATAGAGGATCTTTAAACAAATTTGAAACTTTAGAATTGGTTAGACAATTTGTTCAACAAAATAGAGTTGAAACTTTAGAAAAATACTTAAAAGAAGATAAACTTGATTATTCTGAAGAATTAGGTGATTTAATCAAACCTGTTAATGTTACATTAGCGTTGGCAGTTTATTTTAAAGCCAATGTACCAAATAAAGTTGTCCAATGTTTAGCTGAGTTAGGTCAATTTGATAAGATCTTACCATTCTGTGAAAAGGTTAATTACAAACCAAACTTTACAGTTTTGATCCAAAACATTTTAAGATCTAATCCAGATAAGGCAGCAGAATTTGCAGTTTCCTTATTACATTCACAACCAGATTTGAATGTTCAACAAATTGCAGATATCTTTTTCTCTCAAAATTATATTCAACAGGCAACAGCTTTCTTGCTAGATGCTTTGAAGGAAGATAAACCAGCCGATGGTCAATTACAAACAAAACTTTTGGAAGTTAATTTATTACACGCACCTCAAGTTGCTGATGCAATCTTAGGTAATCATATGTTTAGCCATTTTGATAAACCAACTATTGCGGCATTGTGTGAAAAGGCTGGTCTTTTCCAAAGAGCTTTAGAATTATACGATAATATTAAGGATATCAAGAGAGTTATTGTACATGCACACGCATTACCTGCAGATTGGGTTGTGGCATATTTTGGAAATCTAAAAGTTGACCAATCCGTTACATGTTTGAGAGAATTGTTATCCCACAACTTACCTCAAAACTTACAAGTTGCAATTCAGATTGCTACAAGATATTCTGATCTTATTGGACCAATCACTTTGATTAAAATCTTTGAAGACAATAGTTCTGTTGATGGTTTATACTATTATTTGTCATCTATTGTTAATGTCACTCAAGATTCTGAAGTGGTATTGAAGTACATTCAATGTGCAGCTAAGATGAACCAAGTGAAGGAAATTGAAAGAGTTGTTCGTGAAAACAATGTCTACAATGGTGAAAAAGTTAAAAACTTTTTGAAGGAAGCTCAGTTGGAAGATCAATTACCTTTGATCGTTGTTTGCGATAGATTTGATTTTGTTCATGATTTGATTCTTTACTTGTACAAGAACAAATACTTCAAATTTATTGAAGTATACGTTCAACAAGTAAACCCATCTAAAACCCCACAAGTTATTGCTGCTCTTTTAGATGTGGATTGTGATGAGTCAATTATCCAATCCTTATTGAGCTCCGTTATTGGCCAAGTACCAATAGACCAATTATGTGAAGAGGTTGAAAAGAGAAACAGGTTAAAGATTTTACTTCCATTCTTAGAAGCGACATTAGCAACTGGTTCTCAAGATAAAGCTGTTTATGATACTCTCGCTAAGATTTATATTGATTCCAACAACAATCCAGAAAAATTTTTGAAGGAGAACGACCAATACGATACTTTGGTTGTTGGTAAGTACTGTGAGAAGAGAGATCCATTCCTTGCTTACATTGCATATGATAAAGGTTTGAATGATGATGAATTAATTAACATTACTAATGAGAACTCCATGTTCAAATACCAGGCAAGATATGTTTTAAAGAGATCAGATTTTAGTTTATGGGCGAAAGTTTTGAACTCTGAAAACATCTACAGAAAAGATCTTGTTGATCAAGTTGTTGGTACAGCAATTCCTGAATTAGATGACCCTCAACCAATTTCTATTGCGGTAAAGGCATTTATGGATAACAACTTACAAAGTGAATTAATTGATTTACTTGAAAAAATAGTTCTTGAACCATCACCTTTCAATGACAACCCATCATTACAAGCTTTGTTAATCCTAACTGCTGTTAAGGTTGATCCTTCTAGAATTATGAACTATATTGAAAAGCTGGACGCATACAACCCTGACGAAGTTGCACCAATTTGTGTTGCAAATGGCTTATATGAAGAAGCTTTTGAAATTTACAACAAAGCTGAAAACTATCAAGCTGCAATGAAGGTCATTGTAGAAGATATGATGTCTTTGGATAGAGGTGAAGAGTATGCTGAAAAGTTGGATAGAGCTGAAATTTGGTCTCAATTAGGTGCCGCACAATTGAATGGTTTGAGAATTCCTGAAGCTATCGAATCTTACTTGAAGGCAGAAGATCCATCAAACTTCAGTAATGTCATTGAAGTTGCTGAACATGCCGGTAAGGAAGAGGAATTAATTCCGTTCTTGTTAATGGCTAGAAAGACATTAAGAGAACCATTAATTGATGGTGCAATTATCAATGCATATGCTTCTTTGAATAGATTGAGTGATATTGAAAAGTTTTTGAAATTATCGAATGTAGCTGAATTAGATTCTATTGGTGATAAGTTGTACGAAGATGGTAATTATAAAGCTGCAAAGCTAATTTATGAAAGCGTCTCGAATTACTCCAAGTTAGCATCTACTTTAGTTTTCTTGAAAGACTACACTGCTGCTGTTGATTGTGCTAGAAAGGCATCCAACATTAAGGTTTGGAAACAAGTCAACCAAGCTTGTATTGAAAATAAGGAGTTCAAGTTGGCTCAGATGTGTGGTCTACATTTGATTGTTCATGCAGAAGAGTTAGAACCATTGGTTAAACAATATGAATATAATGGTTACTTCAAGGAGTTAATCTCCTTATTTGAGAACGGATTATCTTTGGAAAGAGCACACATGGGTATGTTTACTGAATTAGCAATATTATACACCAAATATCAAGCAGATAAAACCATGGAACACTTGAAGCTTTTCTGGTCTAGAATTAATATTCCAAAGGTTATTAAGGCATGTGAAGAAGCTCATTTGTGGCCTGAAGTCATTTTCTTGTACTGTCACTATGATGAATGGGATAATGCAGCATTGACAATGATTGAAAGATCAGAAATTGCATTTGAACATTCCTCATTTAAGGAAATTATTGTCAAAGTTTCTAATCTGGAAATCTACTACAGATCTATCAATTTCTACACCAATCTTCACCCAACTCTTTTAATAGATTTATTAACTGTTTTAACTCCAAGATTGGACTTACCAAGAGTTGTTAGAATTTTCCAGAAATCTGACAATTTACCATTGATCAAACCATTCTTAATTTCTGTTCTAGAAAAAAATAACTCTGTTGTTAATTCTGCTTACCATGATCTATTGATCGAAGAAGAAGATTATAAATCTCTTAGACTCGCTGTTGAATCATATGACAAGTTTGATGCGCTTGGATTGGCTGAAAGACTTGAGAAGCACGAGCTGATTTTTTTCAGACAATTAGCTGCTGTTCTTTACAGAAATAACAAAAAGTATTCCAAGTCTATTTCCCTATCCAAGACCGACAAACTGTGGTTTGATGCTATCAAGACGGCAGAAATCTCCAAGTCTCCTAAGATTGTTGCTGAGTTATTGTCTTACTTTGTTGAAACAGGTAACCGTGAATGTACCGTTGCAACATTATACGAGTGTTATTCATATATCGATTACGACATTGTTCTTGAACTTTCTTGGTTACATGGCTTAGATGACTTAACTAAACCATACCAAATTTCTATTGCAAAAGAGAATCAAAAAAAGTTGGATGCAGTTTTTAATGACTTGAAGATTAGGGAAGAAAAAGATCAAAATAGAGATGATTCTCAGACTACCGGTCAGCCATTATTGATTACGAATGGAACTTTGGGCCAAGTTCCAGTAAGTACCAATGCAACTGGTATGGGTTTCGGAAATGCTGGGTTTTAAATCTTCAAACTAGATGAAATTTAAAATTAGATTAGTTTTTCTTATTATGTTACAGTTTTGCGTTTTTTTAAATATTTTGTACAGTTCATGTGTTAAAATAAAGCTATTTATTATAAAATCTTACAAATGAAACTTACCCACATCGTCCTTGACGATGTATGCTTTCTCAGTAACTATACAATCAATATTTGAATGTGGTGTGACGTCAAATGAAGGATTCCATACATCAATGTTCAATGGAGCCATTCTGACACGCTCAAGAACAACATTTCCATTTTCGTCCTTAGCAAATTGGTCATTTTCAATCTTAGCACCCAAAACCATGGTTAGTTCCTCCTTTGGTCTTTCTTCAATTTTGATATCAGATCCACTTTCTGTTGTGTAATCAATGGTGGTAGTTGGTGCTGCACCAATAAATTTAATCTCTGGATATGCTTTAGCAATCAAAGACAACTGGAATGTACCGATTTTGTTAGCCAAATCACCATTTTTAACAATTCTATCGGAGCCAACAATTATAAATCTGATTGGTGCTGAAGAAACAAGACTTTCTGTAGCCTTTTGGTTAGTATGGAATTCAGGACGATTTAGAGTGTCAATCAGAAAAGAGGGCATATTATCTGTGATCAAAGAAAAGGGAATATTTTCGTATTGTAACTCATAGGCAGTAAGTCTAGAGCCTTGATTATACGGCCTAGTTTCACAAGGGTATGCATGATCAAAATAAAATGGGTGATTTGATTTAGATTTGGAAAGATACTGGTTCAAGTGGCGAATAATACCAAGTGCGGTACCATGACCTGACGTTGCCAACGAACCAGTATTACAAATAGTCATCACTGAAAATGGACCTTCAAACTTCTCAGAAGATAAGACATCAATAATGTACCGCAAACCATGTTCACCAATGTCGATATTTGATTGGTAATCTTCTTGGTATAGGTTTTCCGCAAATTCACGAATCTGATTAAACAATTCACCAACAGACTTGTAGTTGTGTTCGTTTATGATGCTTTTGATTAAATTACACCCATTAGTTAAGTTAACGGCAGTGGGACGTGACTCAATCAAATGGTCAATTCTTCCCAAAAGTCGATTATTGAAGTTCTCGATATTAGACGTATCATATCCGTAGTTAGTTGCAACTTGTGGATCATTCAAGACTTTGTAAAGTTCAATCACTATAGAATAGCACCCAACTAGCATTATGGCCGGTGCTCCACGAGTGTACATTCCCTTAATAGCTTCATAGCCTGAAAAATGGGTGAATGGCTTTAAAGGTGCAATTGAATCAATGTCAATATACTTTGATTGATAAGGAATTTGAAGTTGATTCAAAATTGAAAGCTTCAAACCATTGTCGGATGAATACTTTATAGCTTGCAAGGACATGAATTTTGCTTGTTAATTAATCAACGATTGAAAGACTACACATTCAAAAGTTGATGCTCACCGGAATTATAACTTAATTCTAGTCGCCAGAATTTAACACCATGTGAAAAAGACCACATGTGTGGTGAATAAATTGAGTATCGTCCGCGACAAAATATTAGTCGTATTTCTAACGGCAAGCGGGAATTTTTCAACTCGGGATGTCGAAATGTGTCTTAAATAAGTGTCAAGTTATTTATTTTCCATATTAACCAATAGAACCTCTCATTACTATACATTTCCATGGTAATATCCCATGCTAATACAAATGCAGAGGACTTAACTCTCCAGAAATTACCTTCTGGAAGTGAAAACCCATCATTTGAAAATGCTGACCCTGCTCAAACGTCAAGTGATAATCTTGAAAATGTTAACGGCATTCAAGATAATGCAACTAATAAAATAGAGACCACAATGTCTTCACTCCCATCCTATCCATTACTTGATACTTTTTCTTTGCTTACAATACTTACAATTTTTCCGTATTTTATGAGTGTTATCATTTTGTTGTTGTATCTATTCCTGGGAAATCCGAATTACATTGATCTCTTGGTGTCGTTTTTTGTGAAACATAAACTGAATAGAAACTCACCTTATCAAAACAAACCAATAAAATCCAATGTGGAGACATTTTCCACAATCAAAATAATTACCTATATTGTTTTAGATGCCACAACTACTGGCGTACTTTTTCAATCAATGCCATCAATCATACCATACATCATTTTATTATCAAAAGGTTTTATTGCAAGCAATTTAACTTCGCTTCGATATAGATACATTTTTGATGCAGTGATGTCATGTTCTCTACTTGTAACAGTGGAAAATATTACACTTTATGCTATCAGACATTTCGAAATTTTTAGAACTGATTCTATCCTCTCTTCACATTCATCACTCTCATCTTTGGAATATCTATATCCGGCATACTTAAATAAACCCTCAAGACTTACCAAGCTTTTTATTTATAACGTTACTTTCCATGCTATCCATCCCGAATCCTTTTTAATGGCCGATATTGAGTATGCTATTCAATTTTTGCATGCAACATTATCACTTTATGTGATACTTCATAGTATTAATCCGATATTAAGGAAAAATCATATTTTAAACGAGATATATTCCTTGTTTGAAACCTTCATTATACCCGAATCCACTGATAGAAACGTTGACTTCAATGATTCCATAGAATATAAAAGAGGAACTACTGGAATTCCGACTACATCAAATGATATATTTTTTGTTCCTTATGAAGTATCAAATTCAATACCACCTACACTGGTCAAATATAAGAACTCAGACCCTGATTTTTCTTCTTCCAATAACATGAACAAAACTTTTCCTGCTGATAACGAGCCAGATACCGATCTTCAGGATCCAGACGTTACTGATGATAGTATAGTCTTGAAGACTGATGATAACAATGATGTTGGACCAGGTGCATTTCCCCCAAAATATCAAACTTTGAACATTAATGATGTATCTTCTGCTACATTTGTAGTTAGTCAGAATTTTGAAACTTTTTGCAAACTAATTTGGTTTTCTTCTCCTGAAAACACCCATATCACAAATCCTACTAATAGTCAAATTGAAAGTAAGACTTTATCTCTCCAACAATCATCTGTTATTTCTACGTATCCAAAATCTAGAAACTTTTCAAAGAGAAACCTTTTCAAAACTAAAACCACAACCGAAAAGAAGGGTAGAATTAATGCTCTGAAGTTTCAGCAACCTCTATGGACCTTTTTGAATGCTGCCAGAACAATGTTTATGACTTTAGATTATTATTCCGGAGACTACTATTCGCACACAGCAATAATTCCTACCAAAGAAACAGTCAAAAATTATAGCCAGAAAATATCGCCATCATCACAATGCTATATTTGGTACACTGGTGAATCCATTTTGGTTTTTGAGCTTTATAACATTAGTTTGGAACAGCTCTTGATCAGAGTCAATGGTGTTATATGGGAACATGTTACTTCTTATTCAACCAATGGTAGAGAAATGATTGTAATTAGTGGACTTAGCCCATTAATTCAATATGATGTTGAATTTGTTAAGATAACGCTTGGAGGTGAGCTTATTCATCTAACTACTGCGACAGTTTCTACGATTTTCAAAAATAAAGTCTTAACAGGCTCCTCCGTCACGTCCCCACTGAAAACTCTTCAAGAATCTGTTCAGTATAATTTAACCTTAGTGGACAACGAAGTTGAAAAGTTAAAAAATTCTAAGGCTGCTTGGAAAAAGGAGCTGCAACAAATAAAGAATGAAATAGAGAATCTTACTAATAGAACTAATACCTCTGATGAAAGTAGACAGTATAAGAAACTTGATAATTTACGTGTTACTGTCTCAAAAATTGATAAAGAAACACAAGAGTTAAGGAAGAAACTTGAACAATGTAGCAATGAACTTGATATAGTTGAGGAAAACTATAAGGACACTCAAAGGGTGTATGAAAATGAGTTGAGAAAATTTAATAAGTTTCAACAAGAGCGTCAAATGAAATGTAAAGAACATGAAACTAAGATCAAAGAGCTAAGTGCTGAAAAGAATCAACTGCTTGTTAAAAAGGAAAAGGTAATTTCGAAGAGGTTACGAATTCATCATGATGTGGAATTACTTGAAAATGAACTTGAAACTATGAAAAGGACAGAAGTTGCTTTACGAACTGAAAAGAGAAAGATAAGAAGCTTGAAAAGAGAAGAGAAGTATAATCTTCTTGTAAAAGACATCAATCAATTCGAACAGCAACTTAAGGCTAAAACAATAAACAGCCTATAATCTACGTTAATACTATTAGCCATATATTGCATCAGTCTATAAACGGTCATTTATACATTCATTGAACTTTTATTTTTTGTAACGTACAATCAGTTGTTTTACTTATCAGGATCACTCTCAGAATCGTGTAGTGGATTCCCAATATTATGAAAGTTCCTGTTAAAGTATAAAAGACCTCCAGTTTTGGTATTTTCATCCACATTAATTAAAATATCTTTAACCCGACATGTCCAAATTTCATGATTATATACTTGAAACACTTTGTACTTTTCACAGATTAAAATTCTTTCTGAATTTTTAGTTAATACTGGTAGATGCAATTCATTTCTCATGTGAAAGGCGTCGGGTCGTTCATTATGAATAATATTTTCGAAAAGATCCCATTGATCTCTTTCAATTCTAGCAAATGGAGTGGTGAATTGGGATGAGTTCTTCGAATCGTTCGAGTATTGGGATTCATTGATATACTTGGATCCCATACTGAAATTTCTAGCTAGCTTGACACTTTCCAACGAAGGACTTAGCATATGTAATGCCATATATGTATTCTCATGCATCGATTTTGAAGTCGCCGAGGGGATCTGAATATTAAATTGTATAATAGGTTCTGGATATACTGTAAGTGAACTAACTGATCCTAATGTGGTGCCGTGCATTTTATTCAAACCCAGCTCACCTTGAAAGGAAGCTGTAAGAATCATTGCTTGAGATCCTACTGTAGACATCGCATTTTTGAATTCCTGAATGGGAGGAATATGTGATTCAGTAAAAAAATTACGTATGAATAATTGTTTGAAATATGTATTCCTCAAAACATCTATCCTTGTGGGGAGTATCATTGACAAAATCTAGTTTTCATCAAATTATTCCGTGAAAATCATCTTCACTTTGAATTATGCATTACTAAATTTAATGTGGAGCTAAAGCTAGGGGATCAAAAAAAAAAAGATCTTCTTCGCACTTCGACCGTTATTTTGCAGGCTTAATATTCATTATCCTTCAGATCAAACAGAACTCACACAAAAGTCGATCTTTTATACATGAGATAATGCGAAAATTTGATAAACAAAGGAAGATCTCAGAATACTTGTTTCAACTAAGAGATAAAACTAAACGTAAAAGAATAGATTTAAAATTTGATGAAGAACTCCTTAATAAATCTCCAATTTTTGTCAATCCTCAACTTTATATCAAAAAGTTTCGAATGATAGATGAAGCAAATACTCTACAAGGATACAGACCTTTGGAAACATCAGCAATTGCCCACTGTTTAACATCACCTCCAAGAATGACTCATGGTTCAAGGACTGTTGTTCCTCGAGACTTCTTAATTTCGTTACGCGTGATGCAACACGATTTCACAAATTCTACCAAAGTACCCACAGAACCAGAGTTAATGAAAAAATCCAAAAAAGAGAAAAGAATTAAGCTAGAATATATGATGGTGCCTTTCCACCCGAAAGATGCTAAAGTTTCTGAAGATCCTGTCATTTACTATCCAAATTCTCTTGATTTATATAAGACCTACTTAAAGGTAAATTCCTCCGACATTGCACCAGTTCATAAATTTTCTTTTAGCTCTACACTATACCCAAATATTAAGAATACAGAAAGCGTGGCTTGGAATAGACAAACATCCATGGTTATAAAAATGATTTTAATGCAGAATATTTTGAATGAATTATATGTTTATGAAGCACCAGATCAAAATGTTTATAATTATGTAACCATTAGCAGGAAAACTGAAGATCATTCGGTTTTCATTAAAAATGGTGATACAGTTCTTGATGGAACTCAATATGATGATGGATTGGTCAAAATTCTGGAACAGAAAATACCGACTTTCAAGATTCCTGTATCCTCGAAAACAGGGACATTGATTCGAAATTTAGTTAAGTACACCTTGTATATAAACGGTTGACTATAAATGCATTAATTGGATTCCAATCGGAGAGGAAGACCATATATTATTGGGGCTGCACCATTCAAATATTTAAGCTTGCATATATCTCTTGATTTAGCAACAGATTCAGGAAGTGTTTCAGATGTTGCGTTAAGATCAAATGGATCAAGCGATTCATAGTCAACAAAAAACCCCCAACGAGTCAATGTTTCTACAGTGAATGTATCAATATCCTTATCTGTGACATCCCATAAGTTAACTAGTAACATTGGACATCCCCCCATGATGTAATTGTAAGCAGTTCCATATGGATAGACAAAGCCTTCACCTTTTAGGGCACCAGAAGAGCAGCCCAACAATAATGTAGGCGGTATTTTATTTCTTGCCTTGATTAACTTCGATTTAACAAATTGTTCCCCACCACCATGCCCTGCGTAAATATATAATCCAGCAGTATCAAATGCATGCATGAGTTGTGCCTCAGTTGGCGCTGTTCCAACAACACCATTCCAACCATCTAAATATTTGAATTTTGGAGCCAGATTTTCCTCTGTTCGTTTGAGATCTCCACCTGGATTAATCACGTAGTATCCTTTATCTGAGTTTATTCCATTATCAATAAGATACTTGTATTGCGTCAAATACTTTTTGAGTTGCAGAAGTGTAGGCATTCTGGTTACAGATTTCTTTCTTAATGAAGGAATGGATTCCCAAGGAATATTCAAACAACCATTTCCCGGAATCAAAACAATATGTTCATTCTTAGAGTCTTTCTGATAGGATGTTATGTTCAAAATATTCTGTTTCAGATGAAGCAAAGCTTTTTCCCAAACCGCTTGATCTGTAATTGCATAATCCTGATCCAATGTTTGAAGAAGAAACTTCAGAAGACGCTCCATTTTGATAGTGGAATCCTCAATATTTAAAAACAGTTCAAAGATACCAGGATGTATGTTATCCACATCATCAATGACTTCAGGTCTCAAATGAGCAACATAAAGCATAGACTTTATACATTTTCTCACTAAATTGATCTGTTCAGTAGAGCCCTTTGAAGTAAGAAAAATTGAATTGAAGCCACCAAACCAATGTTCATCAATATCGACCAATAATTTTTCAAGATTAGAGTCCAGAGTCTTCCTGGTCTCCCACCATTCAATTTTCTGATCCACAGTTTTTATCTGTGAAGTAACATTAAAATGAGTAGTCCGATCGCTTTCTTCGATTATATTTTTCAAAGCCAGAGTAATGTTTTCATAACTGTTTTTTTCATTTGGCAAGTCCAACATTATGTTGATAAATAGCGGCTTCTCAAATTCCCTAGCCTGTTTTGTTATCATTAAACTATTCATTGATGATATATAGTCAATAGTAATAATAGACCAGTTCTCTGGTAAAATCGTACCCAGGTTGCAAGAAAGATTACTGGGCATTGTTGCACCCCTAAAATTGTCGTTCGTAATCTCTGGTAAGATTACGTTTTTTTGAAAGTTTATCAATGAATTGGCCTTTTCCGATAAAAATGATGCATATTTGAAACTGTCGTTAACTGATACGACATTAGTTAATTCTTCATGCATTTTTACCTTTTTGTTAAAATTGAGTATATTCACAAAATATGTAATTATCATATCTAGTGTGTATTTAGCCATTTCCACAGAGTCTTTATTTAGTGATTTTTTGAAATCTATGAATAGCATATCGTTGCATGCTTTCAATCGTTGTAAATCTTCATTATTAGCAGAATCCAAAAAGCCGCTCTCTATCAATGGGTAATAACATACAGATCCTAATGTTGCTTTCTCCTGCATATCCTTCAAAAAATTATGGTACTCAACATAAAGCATAATGTTCTCGTCAACTACTAATTTATAGTCATCAAGATCACCTTCACATATATATTGATATCTTCTTTTTATTGCTTCAATCCATTTGTTGATTGCAATATGATATCTTGATGGAGCCGATAATTTTGATTTCAAAATGTTGAAAATGATATTGTCAAGTTTTTGAGTTGCTGTTAAAGCTAGTCTTATGTCTTTTGATTTTCTTGCATAGTTTTCAATTGCAACAAGAGAATCTACTTGTATCAAAATATTATCATCACATATTATAGTGTCATACAATTGTCTAACTTTTTGGTAACATGCTGCAGCTTTGTCAATTGAATTCCTTAATAAATTAAACTCCATTAACTTTATATTATAACTGTATTGTAAGTTCTGAGAAGGCTGAATTGAAATAAAGACACTAAGCTCGTTTAGATAATAATTGAATTCTTTGGCAAAACCAAGACATGAATACTTTTGTAATATACTGTTGTAACATTCAAGCATCATGTAAGAAAAATTCATTTTGAGAATGTATTTAAAGCATATATTCAAAGTAGATGCATAGGAACCTGGAAGCAAAAAGTTTTTGAAGATCGATTGTAAAATGGTAATAGATCTACCAAAGTTGGCAACTGACCTAATATTAGTGGAATCCCATGATTCCCCAACAATTTGACAAAATTTAGCATGCAGAAATAATAGTTTGACAGCTGAATGTTGCTCCTTTTGTGTTGCTATACTGAAACACTCATTAGTTTTGAACGTATTATTTATTTTTTTCATTAGCTTTGAGCTTAAATCACTTTGAGATACGACAGTATACTTTAAAGTATTCAACGCAAATTCCATATCTTCTAACGTTTCAATGTTTGTTTTCAAATAGTAATTATTTTGGTCAATGGTTGATTCACAAAGTTCATACTGATCTAACTTAATTTGACAATCTAGTAACATAGAAAACGCACACGTCAATTCTGATTCTGAGAAATGTTTTCTTCTATTGGTTAGAAACAAATTTATTAACTCATTTGAATAGTTGAATAGTTCATGATATCTTAGTGTTTGTATGATAAATTCGATAATACGATACTCATAATGAGAATACTTCATGTCTGATTTCAGCCACTCAAGTGCTAGGTAGTAACTTTTGAGTATAGTTTGCAAAACATTCACTGTGTTGGTGAAAGTCTGAAGAATTAGCAAATGTGACATAATTAAAGGTTCCATTTGAAAGACGCAGGAGTCATTATGAAATCGAGTTGCTCCAATATTAAAACTTATTGGAAAGCTTACAATCAATGATACCTTTGAAAGAAAGTGAAGAAATAAACCATTGTCTTTAATTTTCTCTTTTTGATTGACAATTATTGTACTTATCAGTTTTTCTTTTTGAAGAGTTCCAATCTTTTCCAAACATTCAACCAAAGCCAAATTAATTGCAATAACTAAAGATTCATTTAAGACTAACTCGAATATCGTGGATAGTAGGGATGGTTCTGTCGTGACACATTTACTTATTATGTTTATGCAAGGTGCATACTTTTCGTTTAGTAATGTAAGATATTCCAAAGGGAGTGATTCTTTTCTAAGAGATATGTCAATAAACAACAGTTGAATTTTAATTGCTATTTCAAAATTGGAAGCCTCTATTTGTTTAGATAAAATAAAATTCAAACGCTTTTGCGTTATTTGAAGATCTTCATCGTTAGACGATAATTGCTTTTCACAGAAAATAAATGATTTCCAAAATGAAAGAGAAATGATGGGATTCTCTTCCAAAAGTTTGTTTCCATGATAAAAACAAAGCTTTGAACAATTTTTCAGTCTTTTAGACTCATCGACTTTAATGAAAAATTGAATTAGAGTATCTATAATTGTATGAACCAAGACGGAATTCTCAATGTCAATTTGGATACATTTTAACTTCCTCATGACGATATCTAATTGATATGAAATTGCTTGATAGTTGGTATTCTCCTGACTCAGGCTTAAAATAAAGTCATGTGCAAACTTTAGATCCTCAACGGTATTGAAATCCAAAAATTCCAGATTCTGCATTAAACTTTGAGAATCGACTTGTAAAGGACTAAACTTTGAAGATAAAGACATATTGTTAAGTGGCTTTACCAACTCCTTAGAGTTCAATTTTTCATTTGTTTTCCGTTGTACTGGTGCTTCTTTTTCAAATTCACGTAATAAATCATCCAAAATTGATATGTCTACAGATTTTTCTTTACATGTCGTGATTAGATGTCGTAGTATGGTATTGGTAAATTTATAAACCATTATTCTAGACTTCTTGATCATTTTTTGTCCTTCTTTTGCTATTCTTGTAAACAATTCTCGTCTTGGTGATCCTGTGTAAATACTGTAATGTGCAGCCGTGATCAAAAATATAAGCCTATGTACAGTTTTGACTGATATTGACAGTTTTATGAATATTGAGGTAATTTCAAAGTATACTGGTGCTGCCTCTTCATATTGTGAAGTCATGTAACTAAAAAATGTTGAGGTAGAAGTGAAGCACTCAACTATGTCTTTCAAATGTATTTTTACCGAAGAGTCAGTTGCAGTTAGTGTTTTCAACAGCGATAACTGCAGTGCTAAGTATTTCAGTTTCATTGTGTTATCCATAGCTTTCAAATCTCCTTCAGCAGAAGACATGTTGTGTAATTGACGCATTTTTTCCAATGTGATCTGTATCAAACGTGAAATTGATTCTGATAGATTTTTTTGAGTTTTTAAACCATTAATCAAATCGATAACTTTCTCAATTATAGCAGCATTACAACAAATACCTTGAATTATGTCTATGTATTGATTTAGCATAGGCTGTGATAATTTCTCTTGACTTTCATTGTTGCTGATTAGTTGTGCAGTTAGTGAAACCACCGACTCTTCAACATTGCTATTTCCCTGATTTTTTATTTTTTCAAGAAACTTAGCTATATCATTATCTTTCATTTTCAGTTATAGCAGTCCCCAAACTCTGGCTAATAGTATTTACACACTAAGGGCAATGGATGTTTTTATAGATTATATGCGTTAAGGTTGAATCGAAAAATTCCTGTGATGTTTACCTTTGGATCCGTTTTGGGAAAAATTGTCAACACTGAGCCTCAAAAAATTGAATTCTAGAAGTCCAATTTTAATTGACATACATGGTTATGAACAATATATGTTTCCATTTCATTACAACGGTCGCTCAAATATAAGATATATTAGTAATTAAAACCACTTAATGGAGCGGTAAAAGTAAGATTCTACAAACATACTATAATTCTCCTGGAACTGGGTAAGAAGAAACAAAATCGACAACCTCCTTATCTAATGCTTTAACTTCTGGAGATTCAGAAGCTAATTGCTTGAAGTGTTTCAATTTATCTTTTGCAGTTTCTCCTTCTTCTTTTGCCTTTAAGTCAATGGCAATTTTAACAGCTCTATCCATGAAATCTGCAACTTTTTCGAATTCTTCACCCAAGAAACCTCTAGTAGTCATTGCTGGTGTACCAACTCTTAGACCGGATGGGAAAAGAGCTGACTTATCACCCGGAACAGTATTTTTGTTAGCAGCAATATTTACTCTTTCCAAAACAGCTTCTACTCTAGCACCATCTATGTTCTTTGATCTCAAGTCAACAAGAATCAAGTGCGTATTAGTACCGCCTGAAACTAGATCAAAACCTTTGTTTGATAATGCATCAGCAAAGATGGTTGCATTTTTGACAATATCTTGTTGATATTTCTTAAACTCTGGGGTTTGTGCTTGCTTCAAAGCAACAGAAAGAGCAGAAATAGTGTGATTGTGTGGACCACCTTGGTGTGCAGGGAAAACAGAGAAATTAATTTTCTTTTCCAAATCATAAGGAATTTCTTTACCCTTTTTGGTAACTTTTCTAATTCCCTTTCTGAAGAAAATCATTGCACCTCTTGGACCTCTCAAAGATTTGTGAGTTGTAGTGGTGACAATGTCGGAATACGGGAATGGTGATTCAGTGACTTTGGCAGAAACTAAACCAGAAATGTGTGCCATATCAGACAATAAGTAAGCACCAACTTTGTCAGCAATTTCTCTCATTCTTTTGTAATCAATAATTCTTGGATATGCAGAAGCACCAGCAACAATGACTTTTGGTCTAAATAAAAGTGCAGTTTTCTCTAGAGTATCGTAGTCAATTAAACCAGTCTTTTCATCTAATCTGTAAGGCATTGTTTGAAAATATTTTGAGATGTAAGAGATTTTTGTAGTTGGAGTTTGATAACCATGAGATAAATGTCCACCATGTGGCAAATCTAGACCCATTAATCTATCGCCAACTTCCATGATGGCAGAATATGCATATAAATTAGCTGGCGCACCAGAAAGAGATTGAACATTAACACCCCATTGCTCTGGGTTTAAATCAAATGCTTCTAAAGCTCTCTTTTGACACAAAGACTCGGCCATGTCAATGAATTCATTACCACCGTAATATCTTTCACCAGGATAACCTTCTGAATATTTGTTTTGCATTTCAGAACCCAATAGATCCATAACTGCTTTAGATGTAAAGTTTTCAGAAGGAATCAATGTGATGGAGTTCTTTTGTCTTTGTTTCTCCAATTGAAGGATTTGATACATTTCTGGATCAACATCTTTAACATTTTTAGAAATTAATGCTTTCGATTCTGTAGATAGTGCATATGCACGCTTGAAAGTAGAAGCAGGTAGTCTTTTGGATGTAGATGCAAATCTAGAGAGCATGGTTGAATTGAAATTTCCTGTTGTGAAAGAAATGAAGGAAAAGAAAAAGTACAGAGTGCTGCTATCACTGAGTCAGATCTAGGAATTAATAATAATTTAATTTGTCTGGGCTTTGAAAATTAGCAGGCCCGCCTTGAAGATTTTCACCAATTTTTTGAAATTAGTGAATGATTCATTCCAGTCAGATGAAGGAATTGTGATGAGTCCAGAACATCCGCATCCTCATCACTCTCACCCCATAATAGTACTATTAATGTCAATTAATGTCCTTGTATAGCTTGCAATCGTTTAGATTCCGATCAATTTATTAAATGAAGACATACTTGTAATTTGTAATCCTTCATTGATATCGCAACATAACTGCAAACACCCTCATTGAAACTCCCGCTGATATGTATCGTTACACCTAAGCTAACGTTCCATATCGAGTGGTATCTGTAAGCAGCATCAGCCCTGTTAAGCACCCACCAACGTCTCAAAACAGGCAAAACCCCGTCGCAGAGAGACACGTGACGCGCAGACAAGATCTCGGGGGCTGTTCCGTGTATGTACTTTCCATTCACGTTACTTAGTGAGTTTTTGACACAACATACATGTAATAACCATATGCGTTAACATAATGATGTTGCATTCAGACACAAACGATACAACACTTGCAACTTCTTCAACAACTGACCTTGATTCTTCTCCATTTCCGTATTGTAGACGAAAGATGAGGAAATATTGCTGCTATGATAACAAACACTATGATGATTTCAACTCAACCATATTATATCCAGCAGAGAGCATTTTACCTCTACATGATTCATATTTCCAATCTAAAGATTGCAGGTCCTTTGAGAACAGTGTGAATGCCCGAGGGGTGAAACGCTCTAATAATACTCTTAATGTTGCTAAAAGTCTCCCGTCAACTACAAACGTCTCAAAACTTGATAATATTATACGACGAGATGAAAACAGGTCAACATATGAGCTTTCAAAACAATCGGAATTAATACACGAAAGTCTTTTGCATTCGATCACGGAATCTACAGTTGATTCTGATACCGACTACGATGCCGACTATGATAATGATGGTGATTTTGAAGGGAGGGGAAATCAATATCAACGAAATATTAATAAGAATTCTGTAGATGATACAACCAAGAGTCACTACTTCCATGTGAGTTCCTCCACAGATGATAATCGCAGAAATCGAAAAAGCATGTTTTCAACTTCCGATGATCAAATACATTGGGAGCTGCAACAGTTGGAAGCAATGGAAGAAATGGAAGACATGGAGACACTAGAGTTAATAGAAAAGCTAAACGGAATGAATATATAATATGTATATATATATATATATACTCTTCTTTTACAATGATTTATGTGTACATCAATAGTCAATAATATACGGAAAATAATTTCACACAAGCTTAATGACGAGCCTTCAAATTATACACACAAATCTTGTACATGTGTTTAATAGGTTATTACAGTCTACCTTCGAACTCATTGCTATTACGTTTGAACCATAACTTCAATGTCAGACTGGGAAGAAGACATGTATGATGATGAGGAGGAAGAAGAGGAGTTATCTTTTGAGGATGACTCTGATCATGATGATGATGTGGATGTTGTAATGACAAACTCGGATAAAATAAGCATAGAATCTTCTTATTTTAAAGCGAAACATTTGAAAGAAGAAGAAAGAATTGATGAATCAATAGATACATTCCGTAATATTATTAATACTGACGATTGCCCACCCGAGTATATGTTTAAGTCTTTAAAACAACTACTAAAAATTTATGAACATAAAACAGATATTGTGAAAGTGGAAGTAACATTGTCATCATTATTTTCCATGAAGGAAGAAATTGAAAATTACTATTTTTCTTCTTCTATTTTAAAGATTGTTAATCGAATTACTCCTAATGTTGATACTTCTAAATTCCAATTGAAGTATCTTACACTAATAGCTGACCTTTCGTCTGAGGAAACGAATTCAACCTTTGAAAAAATCAAGATCAAATGTGATTTATTGCTCTCACAATTATACACTTTATTGAAAGATTATGAAAACGCTCATAATATTTTGACGAAACTTGAAAATCAAATATCACATTTATCTGTTAGTACAAAAAATACATATTTTTTGGAAATAATAACGTCTCAAATATTTATTTTGCTAACATACAAGTTTGATCTAAATGAATTAGAAAGGTTAGTAATGTTGGCTAACTCTATTGATGTGGGAATACCACAGATGAGAATCTTAGGAATAAAAAATGAAGCTTCAGGTATGGTTTTGATGTATGCTGAAGACTATAATGCCGCAAACAGTTACTTTTTGGATTCATTTAAAAATTTTAATGATTCCGGCGACCAAAGAAGAATACCAGTTCTTGCAAAATATATCGTCACTTCGATTCTTTCTAAATCAGAAGTAAATCCTTTTCAATCAAGTGATTTTCAAGGATTTTTGAAGATTCGAGTTGTTGATTTTTTAGTGAATCTTTTAGATTCTGTCCATTGTTTAAATATAGAAAAATTCAATAAACTTCTGAATTCTGATGAACTTAATAATTTACCTGCTGATTTCAACTTTTTCTTAGATTTTGTACCCGCTATCAGAGAATTGATTTATACCGAATTCATTAGACTCCATGTTTCTCAGTTCGAAAAGATTGATTTTAAGTACTTTACAGATACATTAGACATTGATCTGCCATCTTTTAAGAGGTTATTATTAAAACTTCACAATACTGGCAAAATTGCAGGTTTTAGATTTGATTTTGTTGAAAAGTACCTAATACGCTGTGATGTTCCATCAATAAATATAAAAGCATATGAGTTTATTGATAATGCTTTCAAGCTGTATGATATAACTAATGAAAAAATCAAAGATATTTTCAAATCAGAATTTGAACAATTACTTGTGAATGATAATACCAAAGAACACGATAGTATAGAAAGAAACACACAAAGTCAACTGAATTTACGGAGATATGACGGTGTAAATTTTAATAGTGAAAAATTAAATGACCTTTCTTTTATCAATTTAAATCAAGCCAATATGGGTTTAGATAAAACTCTCCTGAACGAAAGTCTTGATGTTTTGATGTTTAATACTGCTTACAACACCGATTCTTTAAGATTACTTTCGAAATCCCTTTTAGACTCTTATTTGATAAATAAAGACCTTTCAAAAGATACCCATATTCGTAATAACATTTTAAATTGTGTCGATAAATTTATTTCAATTGCAAGGAATAGTATTCCTATTCAGAAAGAGAAGAATTTGTCTTATTTGAATCAGATAATTGATTCTAAAGTGACAAATGAATTTAATAGACTTTTCAAAAGTGACACATTAGAAGTGAGGAAGCTAGTAGATTCCAATATTCCTAATGTGATACTAACTTCCACCATGAATCAGCTAGAACCACCTTTAAATCCCGATTTTAATAATGATGCTGATATCATTCTTTCTCAACAGGAAAAGAAACTAAGAAGATTGAATTTAGTTAGTGATTCTATTTCCCTTATATCACGTAAACAGAATGAAGCCGATGTACGCTTTTGCAATCTCAAACCATCCTTACATTCTACTCTAAGCCGAACAAAACTCAAACGTCCTGCATCTGAAATGTACAAATTTAATCTTGACCGGTTCAAGAGTATTAACAATACATTTGATTTCTCAGAAACAACTTCTACAGATAACATGTCACTAGATGGTGCCGATGAGGCTGAAGAGGAGAAGGTAAAGGATGGACCTGATCCAACATCTGATAGTGGAGAAGATAGCAGCTGAGCCTCGAATTTTATTTCTGAGCGTGCTATACACAAGAAATTTGATTCTATCGCTATAGCGTGGAATATTTAGGTAAAAATCCTATTTCTGAAAAATTTTTAGGAGACAAGTCAATCTTTCATCGATCTATTGTTCTGCAAGGATATACAGCATTGATTTATTAATTAGAGTACTCATTTTTACAATATGTCAATTAATAAGCAAACGAAGTCTGCTAAGAGAAAAGTTTCTATGAACAAGACCCGTGAGGTTGAACCAGAAATTAGAAGCGATTCACACGCAAGAAATGTTTTACAAAATCAACCAAATCTTACCCCGAAATCCGATAAAAAATTATTGAAAGGAAAAGCATTGAAGAAGCATTTACGTAGTACCGAACTTTATGGGTCTAAAAAGAAACAACGTGTTTATACCGAAAAGGAACTTGGTATACCTAAACTAAATAAGGCGATTACACCTGGCGCAGTAATCAAAAAAGGTAAGAAAGGGAAGAAGTTCATAGCTGATACTGACTCTGTTGTATTGCAAAGGATAATTAAACAGGTTAATGATGAACGTGATTTGGTGAATGAAAGTAAGCTAGAAAAGAGTAAAAGATTAGAAGAAATACGAGAACTCCGTAGGAAGGAAATGGAAATGAGAGAAAGTGAAAAGAAAGACAAGCTTGAAGATGCTAAAAAGAACTTGAAAGAAAAGGCAAGTTTGGCTAGAATAACTAGACGAAAGAATGCAAAGGAAGCAAAGAAGGAGATCAAAAACAGTGTGAACAAAGAAGCTAAAAAGAAGAGTGTTTCCTTTGCCTGAGTATATTTTCTAAGTAAATGTAATAGTCGTGAAGAGATAGATGCATGTACATACATAATACGGAATCCCAAACGCAACAAATAAAATGTCACGTGCACCGTCTCGTCTCAAAGCGCGAGCTTACCCGGGATTGTTGTAGTTGGCTGGGGCAGACTTTATATACTGCAGTGCAGAAGTTGGCTGCTTAACCGAACTGACAAGGAGCAGCTACGTAATTGCACTCAATACACAGTAAAGAGGGGTCTAGATTGCATAGTATTCAATATGAAGTTAAGTTCTTTGAGTCTTTCTGCGTTGTCTTTTGGAACACAATGGTCATTGGCAACAGCAACATCATTTGAAAATACTGCTCCAATATTTGTCTCTTCGAATATCGCTAATGGTATCGAATCAAAGTACATTGATACAGTAGAGAATGTGAATGGTTTACTTAAAGACATATCAGAAGAATTCTGTGCTAAGAAGGACGATAGTCAGTTGATTTATCTGAGGTTGCATGGAGTTGATGATTTCCAGCTTTCGTCTATTGATTTTTCAAATACTAATGATATTACGTTGAAGACCTTAACAAATCTTGTGGTTTATCCAAATAATGAAATTGTTCCTACACCAGAACTTGGTGAGTCATGCATGGTTGCTGCTTATTACAATTCACCTGATGATCTTTCTTTGGATTGGAGTACTTACGCACAAGTTGCATTGATCGATATCTACAACAGTGATAAAATCAAAGAAATAATTGAAACAATCAGAAAAAAAAATATCTTGTATGAACTTATTGTTCAAGTAGTACCTACTTTTGAAGCACCATCTAATTCCTTACTACAGCAAACCTCCGAAAAAATCAAAGATATAATCGATTCTACTAAAAAAAGAGATGGAATCAATTATGATGAGGTTGAACAAAAGTTGAAAGACTCTTTTGAAGAGATCTATGAACTTGTAGATGAATCCCCAGTCTCTGCTTGGGAGGAGAAATCCTCTTTCATAAGAAATGATAAAAGCACAATTGTTAATCCAAATGGCTCCCTCTTTGATAACTATGCATTCTTCTCTACGGGCATTTGGATGACCACTATAGTTTTCCTATTTCTTGTTTGGTTATTAAGTATTGCTTTAGGATGGTTAAGTGATTTGAAAATCAGTTATAGAGCTTTTGATAAAGCTATTGATTTTGAGAAGAAGTTACAGTAAACTGTATATCTATATACATCCATATAAAATTACCCATATATATAACTTTCTCATTAATAAAGATAGGGGAAAATTTTGTAAGGAACTGTCTTTTCATATTCTTCCCAAGCTTTACCATATTTGTTTCTACATTTTTCTTCATCCCTGCTCTGTCTATGAATCAGCAAAGATGTAAAGTAGATCAAGTAAAAATAAGTTAATACAGTATTAAATCCTGTAGGTAAACACCAACTCAACGCAACAATAATATCACCAAGGTAGTTTGTGTGCTGTGAAATACCCCACCAACCATCAACTAATAACTTGGTTCCTCTCTTTGTTTCAATAGATTTCAAATGAGGTAATTTACCTTGTCTAAAATCATTTTTTTGGTTATTAGATGCCTTGAAAATATAGAACCCAAGCACATTGATGAAGATAATCAAAATCATTGCACTATTTGGTAGACTAATTTCAACTAGGGCAAGATACCTAGATTGCAAGCAATAACAAAATGGTACCCAACATAAATCACCAAATGCAAGCATAAAACCAAAACCATCTGTAGTAATGTCTATCATCGTTAAGCAACCTTCTTCATTTAACACACCATCAATGATATAGATGAATTGGAAAATATTCACAATAATCATTGAATTTGTGACATATCCTAACGTTTGATATTGTTTCTGGACACATGATAGATTGAGCATTAGCCATAATAATAACCCAGGTCTCAATTCACAAAATAACTTGATATCCCATTCACCGATTCTAGGATTTAGTTCTCTTCCAATAAACCAGTCAAAAATAGGATTTTTGGAATTTCCATTAACACTCAAAATTCTTTCTTTGGTTCCAATTCCGTTGTATCCTTTTAATGGCACAAATGAATAAAAATAAACAAAAAAGCTCAAAATAATGGAAAATTCCCAGGTTGTTATCATCATTGCAGCAAAATTATCATACAAGAACTTCAATTCAGGAAGGTTAAGTCCATAAAGGTAGAATCGAGCAGATATAATTGCAATCAATAATCCGACCAACTGAATTCCATTAATATTATACTTTAGTTTAGTTTTATCACGCAACTCTACACCATACTTTTCAGTTCCAGGAACAAACACATCTAATAAAGCTAAACCAAAAAACCAAAAGAGGTAAAATATCCAACAATCGATATTCAAAAATAATTGTTTTGAATTGATAAAGATTTCTTCATTGAAAACTCTTTTGATTGTTTCTACTTCAATTGTAAAACCTTGAGCTATATACTTCTCGTTACAAGCCAAATGCAAAAATAGAGTAACCAATGGTAAGAAAACAATCAATATGAACGCTCCAATTGAACCCCCAAATTCTCTAGTTGTTGTTAATGGATTCAAGGCTGACATTTTAGTTTTGGAAACAGTGTTAAAAGTATACGTAAATACTCAATTAACAACAAATTATCGTCTATACGACCTAAACGAGTCGTGCATACTTTTGAAAATTTTGTGAAGTTTTCCGGTGCTGTCAAATTTCTAAAATCTTCTTTCCAACAAGTAAATACAAGTATAAATTATAAGACAGTGGGCTGTTTCTGACTGTGTAATTTCATTAAATACCCATATTAAGACCAAGTCAACAACTTAGTTTGTAGCAATCCGGCAGTGCACGTGATCTGTATATATTGTAATTTGTTCATTGAGAACTTCTCAAATCAGCGATGATTCCAAGAAGAAAAAAATCAACGTCCTTTCGTATATTACTTAAAACTTCTCAGAAAGTTTGAAATACATGTACTCCAAATTAAAGCTTCTATTGAACAGAAATATGACAACCGATTATTTGAAAGAAGCATACATTGCTCAGCTTGCTGTGAAAAGAGCATCGTTATTGACTGTGAAAGTCAGTGAAGAACATTTGAATAGTATCGATAAGCAAGACAGCTCCCCAGTTACTATTGGTGACTTTGGAGCTCAAGCAATTATTATAAACGCCATTCTACAAAACTTCAACGAAGACGAAATTGTAGGAGAGGAAGATTCCAGTCTTATCAAAGAAAAGAAAATAGAAGATTTGATTTTCAATGAAGTTAACAATGTTCAGAAAAGAGATGCGAATCACAATAATATACTTGGAACAATCAATAGTCCTTCGCATTTATGCGAATCCATAGATAGGGGTAATTCTCTAGGTGGAAGTAACGGTAGGATATGGGCCTTAGACCCTATTGATGGTACTAAAGGTTTCTTAAGAGGTGATCAATATGCTGTCTGTTTGGGTCTGATCGTCGACGGTGATGTTAAAGTTGGTGTCATTGCTTGTCCAAATTTGCCGCATTCTTTGAGAACTCCTGGATCAGCAAAGGGTGGTTTGTTTACTGCTATCAAAGGTCATGGTTCGTATTTTCAGGATCTCTATTCTGACATAACATATCCATTGAATACTGCTGAAAAACTTAGTGTTCACAACGAATATGACATCAAGTTGAGTAGAGTTCTTGAAGGAGTTGAGAAAGGACATTCATCTCATGGATTACAAGGTCTAATAAAGGAAAATCTTGGTATTAATCAACCTTCAGTAAACCTTGATTCACAGGCGAAATATTGTGCTTTAGCAAAGGGAGACGCTGAAATATATTTAAGATTGCCTAAAGACCCTAATTATAGAGAGAAAATCTGGGATCATTCAGCAGGTTATTTACTTGTGAAAGAAAGTGGCGGTAAAGTTACCGATATTTATGGTAATGACTTATATTTCGGTTATGGTAGAACTTTGAATAGTCAGGGAGTAATTGCCGCAACTTCTACAGTTCACGGTGCAATTATATCAACAATCAAGTCGATTATCGGTGAGAATGGAGAGAAACTTGAAGAATTTTGTTAGATCATAACACGCATGACATATAATCTGTAATATATATAGCTACATGCAGTAATATATTGTTCGGTATCGACGCGTGTAAGGTCTTGATATTTTAAATTTTATATTCGAATCAAATTTGGCATATTTAGCTCAATGATTCCCGGCAACACGAATCTTTTGTCTCTTTATTTGAAGGCCTTAGATCGATAACATTAATTAATTGATGTCATTATCAATTGATAAACCAATTGACAACAAATCCAACTTTGTGTTCCTTTTTAAAGGATCTCCATTGACCGACTTTTGTTATCCATTCAAAAAAGCTGCAAATCAATGGGTTGCAAGATACATTATTATTATATTTGCCATTATAATCCGATGTGCGGTTGGACTAGGATCGTACTCCGGTGAGAATACACCACCGATGTTTGGTGATTTTGAAGCACAGCGTCATTGGCTTGAAATTACCACAAACTTGCCAATAACTAAATGGTACTTTTATGATTTAGAATATTGGGGTCTTGACTATCCACCTTTAACAGCATACCACTCTTGGTTTTTGGGTAAGATTGGAAAACTTATAGATCCTACGTGGTTTGCTTTGGATACCTCTAGGGGAGCCGAAAGTATAGATTTGAAATCATTCATGAGAATTACTGCACTCTTCTCAGAACTTCTTATTTACATTCCTGCTGTAATGATGTACACCCGTTGGATGGGTAGACACTACAATAAGGCACCTCATATTGATCAAACTATTATCGCAGCAGCTATTTTGTTTCTTCCTGATCTCATCATTATAGATCATGGTCACTTTCAATACAATTCTGTTATGTTGGGTTTGACTTTAATGGCTTTGAACAACATATTGCTTGATAATTACATATTGGCGTCTGTGCTTTTTACATTATCAATTGGATTCAAACAAATGGCATTATATTATTCTCCTATTTTTTTTTGCTATCTGTTATCTAAATGCGTATATCCAAAGTTGAACATTATCAGACTTTTAACAATTGGGGCTAGCGTCATCATAACACTTTTACTTCTATTTGGCCCGTTTGTTTTTTACGGAGGCATCGAACAATTGTATCAAATTTTGCATCGCATGTTTCCTTTCAGCAGAGGTATATTTGAAGACAAAGTTGCAAATTTTTGGTGTGCTTCAAATATTATAATAAAATATAAAAAAATCTTTAATTTACTTCAACTCCAAAGACTTTCATTATTATTGACACTTCTTGGTATTTTGCCATCATGCTTTGCAATATTTTTTCGGCCAAATAAGCGTTTATTTACATGGTGCCTAGTATCATGTTCATTAGCTTTTTTCTTGTTTAGCTTTCAAGTACACGAAAAATCAATTCTTTTACCATGGTTGCCTATTACTCTTCTTTTGAATGAAGTGGATGCTGATGTGATTTCAATGGTCTGCTGGTTTTGCAATGTAAGCTTATTTTCCATGCTTCCGTTACTCAAACGAGATAACCTTGTGTTACAGTACGTAGTACTTGGTATACTAAGTAACTGGTTAATGGGAAATTTAAGTTGGTTTCGAAAGTACACCAGCTTTTTGCTACCTGTTTCTAATAGAACTAACGCAGCACCTGTTCTTCCTCATAGTTGGTTCTGGAAAGTAGTAATTGTTGGGTTTTACTGTGTTGCCACAACTATAGAGCTGTGTGACTTCAAAGTCAGAGCTCCTTCCAGATTTCCGGATATATGGATCACAGCAAACGCATGCCTTTCTTTTGCATCTTTTTTTTTGATTTACATCTGGATTAATTACAAGATACTAATAATATACTATGAAAAGGCAAAACTAGATTAGTTCTATAGTGAATTTATATTTTATTTGAATAGCAATAATTGTTTAAGGGGCAGTTCATTAGTACTAATAGTTTCCGACATTTCCTAAATAGGTCAAATCAGTCATAGCTGGGTTGCCATATTTAGAGCAATCTGGCATATAAATGTGTTTTTTCATTTTTCTTTGATTGTCAAAAAAACCCCATTCTGTCTCCCAAGTGTGGTTTCCTTCCCACCATATGCTTTTCCAAGATTCATCATAGGCTTCGAAATAGTAACAGTTATTCAAAATTTCCGCTGGTGTTGTACAGAGCCAATCGTTTAAGAATTGCTGAAACTCCCAACTTCCAGCAACAGCTTTATTGAACTCGCCACCTTTGTAAGGCCATCCAATTTCTGATATAAATAGTTTTTGAGTTTCGTTATTTGGAAATTGTGGTAGAAGTGTTGTATGATAGTAATCCATAACCCAACGCGCCCCAAACTGTGCTTCCACTCCTCCAAAAAAGGGATGTATATTAGCCCCAACAATATCACAGGCATGAATTAGTTCTGGAGTTATTTTTGATCCCAGTTCCGATGTTCCAACTGGTATATGCGATATATTCAGATCTCGTAGAAATTTTTGTGTATCTCTTACATAACTTAAAAGTTCATCAACAGATCTATCCTCACGATATAATACTTCATTACCAATAAAAATTGAATCAATCAAATACGGAGGATGTTCTTTCAACAAACGTTTCATTTCAGTGAGTTGGTTTTGATTCACAATTTCATCTTCACATATCCAAACACCTAATGCCAAAGTCATATTTAACCTTAGGTCCGCAATGGCCTTTAGAATATATTCTGCTTGGTTGCATTGTGTCCCATAAGTTTTTAGCTTCCCTGTAATAGTTGACAATCTGGCTATATCAAGTAATACTTCACGATATGATGCGCCACACTCAGGCTCAATTACATTTTCTGGGGCATAAGCCATTCCGGCAAACATGAATTTCAAATTGTCATTTTCCATCAATTGTTGTATTTCGTGATCTTTATGATACTCTGGATTGATACTTTCAAAACTATTGTAAACACTTATTATCTTCTCGTCATCATTTCGAGGGCTGTATGTTATTCTTTTTGTGGTATTAGAATGCGGCAACAATGTTTCTGGAGGAAGTAAGTCATATGTCTCCATTAATTGTTTCAAAATATAGTCTCTGGTGTGATTTGACGTCCCGTTAAAAAATCCTAGAACATCTGCTTCTGTTATCAATATCGTAGGATTCTGCTGTGTAAAGAACTCTTTGAAAGTAATGGTAATAATGTAAAAAAAAAGTGTTGCAATTATAATTCCGTAGCAGACATATTTCCATGGGTTATTATCTTCTAAATCTTTATCACTTGCTTTCGGGTCAAGATAGTAGACATCATTCTTTTCTTCATTAAAACTAACAGATCTTTTCCTTGTGACTTCATGATTCGGGTTATTATCATTTTCATTCTCTGGAGAACCAGCTTGTTTTGATTTTGTAGATATTTTTTCAAGTCCATCAATATCACCTAAGTGCCACGACAGATCAACAAATGATTTAAGAGTGCTATCTTTGGTTTTATCTGAATCAGTAGATGCGAATCTATCAACAAAGCAATTATTGGATTCTTTCGCAGAAATAATAATCGAATTGTCTAGTTTGTCTGACCCTAACGAGGCATGTGTTTGTGATTCTATACCAAACTGTTTAAGAAAATTTCCGCTGTCCCAATCACTCGGTTCTTTCGAATTTGAAGTTTCTATACCCGAAAGATCCAAGTTTGGTGTCATTTTGCAAGATATGATATTATTAGGATTCTCTGGAATTTCAATTTTCGGACTTTCAGTCTCATTTTCATTTTTCTTTTCCTGACAGGAATATACTGAAGATGAAATATCTTGCTCGTGATATTTTTCAACTTGTGATATTTCATCTATATTTTGTTCGACTAAATTTGAAACAAGTCCACTATATAAAATATCATCTGAAGTCTTACCTTCATTAGTTTGCTTCAAAGATAGGTTACGCTCAGGTGTGTTTGATATTGACACATTAACTTTGAGTTCCGATTGAGTACATGCTTCCTCAATTTGCTTTTCATCACTTCCTTTAACAGACAGATGTTCTACACAAGATTCATCTACTTTTGTAACGTCTGTATAACATTTTTCCGCTAATGAATCTAATTCATGTTGATTGTTATCACTTGTTGTGACTCCAAATAATGTTGAAAGATTCTTATCGTTAATATTTTCCTGTTCCACTCCATTCAGTTCCTGGTCTTTCATTGAATGATTTTGCTGATTCGAACTCTCAAAATTAGATATGAGATTTCTAACACTCCCCACTTTCTTACTAAGCTGTGGTAGTCTATCGTTACTCATAATTGTCGATGTAGTATAATACATAAAAACAAAAACACGTTGCCTTGTCATCATCATAAATAAAAGTTTATAAATCCCACCCAAGTACTGAGCCTCCCCAGTATCAATTATCGACAACAAATCCCCACTTTTTAACAAACTTGTCTTGAAACATCGGCAACTTAGCCTCAAGATCAAAAATTTGCCTTTCATCTGTAATCACAGTCACTTTCTCCGGGGTTATTAATGAGCTAAATAAATGATGTAGTTTTCTTTCAAGATTTACGTTAGCCTTTTGAATTATTCTAGGAGTTTTTAAATTGACATTGATATCAACGGATGCAAAAAGCCAAACTGATTGACACCATTTTTCAAAGTCTGCAAATCCTAGAAACATTGCCGTAATCCAATCTAACAATTTATAAACGTGCCCAATTATGCAGTAATAATAATAACGATATTTATAATTTGAAGCAAACATCATTTTAATTTTTGGTAAAGTTAGAAGTAAGTTCAAAACATTTTTCATGGATACTTTTGATGGTTGAAACTGACAGTAGTAAGTAATATATTTAATCCAGTGTTCCAAATGAATCCAATGTATGTCATTTAGTTTCATGATTTCATTCACATGATAGCTAATTATTGTACATATTGCCACAATATTTTCATTGAATGAGCAACTATCTAAAGTATATTTGGTGAACTGTTCTTTGAATTTCTCTAAATTTTGATTCAGTATATTACTTATGTATGATTTTTCAAGAATAATAGCAATGTCATCTGTAGAATGTATAAATTGCAGTTTTCTTGTTATGCTATGCATCATATTATCTAGTTTTAACTCTTCAACTAAAAAATCCCAATCAGAAAAGTCATACCTCTTAGAAGACGATGTTACATTGTAAATATAGGCACAAGTTTCTTTAACATAATCTCTTGAATGGAAATTCAGGTATTCAAATTTTAACGTAGTTATAAATTCGTTCATAACACTGTCAATAAGTTTTTCATTGTTCATCTTAAAAAGTGATGCCAAACATGACCTAGTGATACTATATCTGTTATTTGTTATTGTATTGTGATTTATCGGAGATTTAGTTAAAGTATCAACCAGAATTATATGATCATTTGAAAGCGCCGCTAATAACATGCTTACATCATTGGAACCAGTAACAATATTCTTGAATAATACAATAAGGATTTCTTCTAGCACTGCGGTGTAATCAAAATATTGGATTAAAAATTCGTAAAACTTTACTTCGTAATAAGTTCTAAACTTAATATCACTGAAATAATGCCATTCAGAATACACTAGTTGAGCAACTGGTTGTTTGATTTTACTACTTGAAAAAACCCATAATTTGATATAAATATCCATCGAAGTAGAAAACTGAGTAGCTTCAGTTAAACGAGTCTTTGCTGAGCTAATTACATCATGAAGTTTCCTATCCAGTCTATTCTTATCTTTTGAAGAAATTTCTGCAAACTCCAGAAATTCAAATTGTTTTAATACCAGGGTAAAAACTCGACCGTAAGCTGAATTTAAAATAGTATCGTTTTGACAAGAATGGAGTTGTAAAATAATTGTGAGAAAATCTAACAATCTATTTAAATATGAGACATCCTCACCATCAAGTAATACAATTACTGACAGAATCAAATCCTTCAAAATATTAATGATTCCATCATTGGTACCGATTTTATTGATTTTGCGAACAAGCAATGGTAAAAACTTCTTGATCAAAGTGTAGGGTTTTCTAGAGCTGTTTTTTACCAAAGTTAGCAGTAATCCCAATGATGCCCTAATAGAATAGACAGTACCGCTTCGAATCATATCTATCAGAATGGATTCAATACCGGAATTTAAATCTTGATCAAAAATCGAAGACATCATTAATAAAACCTTTGCTCTATTTTGTAGTTGAATATCGTTGTAATCAAAAGTAGATCTAACAGGAATAAGTCGTTCAATGACACTTTTGGATGATTCGGACATATACTGTCTGGAAAAAATTTCCAACACTTTGAAATAAATATCCAGACATCCGTCTTCTACCATAAGACCAATACTAGGAACCGAGTTAGGATATAACGTCGGTTTAGGTGTCACCGAAGATCCTATATTCTCAAACTTATTTTCTGCCAATATGCGGAACATCTTTATAAGTAAATCGTTTTCAACGTTCCATTTAAAATCACAGCAAAGTTTATGAATAAATATAAAAATACTTTTTATTTCAATTGGTTTGGCAACAGCATAATGTTTAGACTCCCCATAAAAATTCAGAATTGAAGTTACGATATCCCATGATTGCATACATAATGTGTTACTGTTCATAAAGTAGAACAAGTTGATCAAATTTATAACATTAATCCGACAAGCGTCTATTTCTGTTGATAAAATAGGTTCATCAGTTTGTCGTGACTTCATGAATAATGTGAGAGTAGAAAGCAGTATAGGTTTTTTGTTTATAAATACCGAATCGAACGGTATACTCAAAAAATTTTCAATATACTTTAACTCAAGCCATCTCTTTGAGTGTTTGAAACTTGAATAAAACTCAGAAAGTTGCGGTAAAGATTTCAAAATAATAATGAAATAAAAGATATGAAAGATGCATATAATGCACATTATGATTTTATCAACTTCTAGTTTCTTGATTTTGTTCAAAAAATGATTCAGTTCGAGCCCGACTTTCTCAATTAAATAAACGCAATCCTGCTTCATATTGGAGATAACCATCATCACGTAAATAAGAGCTTTTCTTAATTGTTTCAAATGTTGTTTGTTTAATTTCTTATCAACTATTGAGCCGTAAAGCAAATTTAGGAATGCAACAATTTTTGATAGAGAATCTGACTTTAGTGGTATATCAAAATAAATTGATGAATCCATAAAGTCCAATTTGATTGTCTTTTTACGGTAAAAGAAATCAATGCTGCTAAGCGTTCTTTGAATCAAAGGTGAAATATTAAGTTTGTCCATAAAGGAAAAATCATCAAAATCATTTCGTTTTAGTTGCAATACAAAGGTAAATTGTCTGTCTTCTAGTTTTTGGTCTTTGATTGCTCTCCATTTACGAACGATGGTATCATGCTCTAATTTTTTATCGATTGATTCCAGAGCAACAACCTCTTTGGCATTCGATAGAGTATCCTTAGCATTTTGAATATCAAATGGAACAAAGGCGGGAATGTTTTCAGTTAATGCTATGTTTTTAGTGTTTGATTCCAACTGGACATTCTCCACACGTGGTTTCCGATTAAACATAAAAGAACTATCAGTTATCGGTGCGTAATAACCTCCAATTATACCTTTTGTGGCACTTCGTTTAACAGAACTGGCTTTTTCTGGATCTGAGTCTAAGTTTCTATCTCCGTCTAGTACTAATCTTCGCTTCTTTTTTTCCGTTGGCTTCGATGAAGATCTAAGTCTTTTCAACACCCCCGTATATAAACCTGAAGAAGACTTAAAACTAGGTTGCTTCCCTGGATTTTGGATCTCGGATGTTGTATCATATGTATTTTTTGAAAGCGATTTAGTTTCCAAGCTTGAGTTTGTGGGCATGTTTAATATAGCATCTTTAGACATTTTCTTTTCTAAAACAGGGTATCCTCTTTCATATGCAGGGTCAGTGATTGATTCATCATCAGATAGTGTTAGAAAATCCATATTATACGGATTCTCCCAGGAAACCGTGGAGACATTTAGTTTATTGGGTTTCAATACGGACTTCTTTGCTGATTTGACACTATGACTTCTAGATATTTGTGTTTTAGTACCATGGCTCAAATGTGAATTGGACGCACTTTTGGAAAGCTGCGTTTTATTTGCTTTCTTCGCCATTGTCATGGTATTATTACCTTTTCTATCTTTCTGAGTTTGTATACTGTCATTTAAAGTTAAATCTACATAGTGTAAGTCTTTTTCTTTGTCCTTTACGACAATTTCCACATCCCCCTCATCTTCATAGACACCGTCGTCATCTTCATCAAGAGAAAAATCAGTGTCAAAATCAGAAGCCTGGGGTATAAAGGTCTGTGTGTCTTCATGAGCTGTAGTGATATCAGTCTTTTGACCATTGATCAGTTCGAGAAAGGTTTTATATCCTCCAATAGGCTTATTGCGACCACTTTGAAATTCATTCTCCAAATATTCTATAATTTCCACTTCTGTCATGCCTCGTTCTTCCATATGTAATAGTTCATTTTTGGTAGCCAGGCCGTAGAATTGTGCTCGGTCGACTAAATAGGGGTTACGATTCACAATTGTTCTGTTTCGAAAACTTCTTTTATTGGATAACGATATATCTTGATATGGTGAAGATTGTATAGTTGATTCGTCCAAGTTAGTTGTATCTTTTGACAGTTCTGATGACAAAATATCAGCTGCTATTATCGCATTACTTTCTTTATCTAATGGAATTATGTGTGTTGGATTAGCTGTCGTACTTGATTCATCAACAAGTTCTTCGTCAAAATTTGGAATATTGGAAAATGTCGATTGATTTCTACCCATTGTAGCTGGTTCATAAATATGTTCTTTCTCTTTATTTTCATTGGTATCTGGCGTCTGATTGTTGGAGGTAGAATGATGTTTATTTCCTGTGGTTTGGCAATTATTTTGTGCGTTTGCAGAAACATGCAAGAGAGTATTGATTGTTTTATTCTTATTCGACGGAAGTATGCCATTTTCTGCTGGTATTGAACTATTTGAATGGTCTGAAGATGTTTTTTCTAAAAATTCCATCAACGGTCGATTGTTAATTTGCTTTAAATGCAACTTTTGACTTTGATCAAGTTGATTAAGCAATTCCTCTTCTGACATAAATGTATTGGTTGAAACATAATGGGAATTAGTCAACGTTATCCAAGAAGAGAAATTTTTTCTTTTAAATTTATGGTGTTTGATCCCCAACTCTGTGAAAAATAGTTTTTTCTCGTGATATTTGCTTTCTAGCATGTTTTCAATCTCCATTTTACTGAAACCGGAATCAAACAGTTTATTCAATTCATCACGGGAGCTTAAGTGTAAAAATTCAGCAGCAGTTACAGTAAACTGATTATTTTTTTGGAAAGAACTGTTCCTTATCTTTGAAACTGGTATATCTTCGAATTCCTTAGTCAGTGGAAATAAATCTTTGTGAAGTTTGTCAAGTTGTTTTTCTTTACGCGTCAAAATATGTTTCTCCTTCTCAATTTCCTCCCACGTAATGACTTCGTTGATAACATCTGGTTGCGAGTCCGAGGCTTCATCAGAGTTATTCATACCAAATGACTGCACTTGAGTTTGGAAGAAAATAGCAGGAAATAATTATTCGAGTTTATATACTATGACCTTTGTATAGTTAGACAGCGCAAGCTGTAAAGATGTTATTAATTTATTATCGTAGCGCGACCGTTTTATAGTTTGAAAACATCAACGGAAATAGGGTTTGAACACCGAGATCTATTGTTGATGATAATGTATGTTTACCCACCTGATGCGATTGCAAATTGAGGTCTGTCAAGAATTGAATTTTGAGGATAAAAATTACAGTAAACTTCAAAATTGCAAAACAAGATGATAAAACGGCTTCGATACCGGATCCTATGATTTTACCAATAACTATACTGGGTTAATCTAATTGGTGATCATGACATTAGGTATGTTAGTGAAGCCTGAATTTTCTACAACCTAGAATTCCGTTTTAAAGTAACAGTTTTTATATTCCTCAATAAAGAAGTAGTTTCAACTAATAAAGAGTGGAATGACAGTAATTCCACTTAAAATTTCGTCCACGCGCCAATTGTAAATTTTATTCAGCAGTAGAGGAATTTCAGCCGAATAATGTTCCGATATAATATTCCAGAAGCTGTTAGCACAGTTGCAATTCAGTACATTTCTCCACACATTGACTTGAACAACTATGAATACAGATGCACATAGAATCAATTCGAATGGAAAAAGTCCAACCAGGAAAAAAAATGTATGTAAACTAATACAGAAACCAGTAAAGCCATTTCTAGTTTCCTAATACTAACATTTTGTACAGCATATTCCCTCAATAGCTACAGCTACAAGTCATTTACTAACTACTACGAAGTCATTACTTCAGGCTTTAACTATGTGGTCTGAGCGAAAACTTGAGGTTGCAGATGTTTCTCATAGATTTGTCAAATTCGGTGATGCATTTAAATCATTGAAAAAGTCTTACATACATCTTGGTGTAAATACAACCAATCTAAGTGATATTCCATTGATGATTCGAAAAATATTAGAGACATCCTTAGTTTTAGAGCCATCAGCTGAATCTCTAGATATTTTCCTACCAAAAATTGGTGATGCCATTGCGCAAATGATGAAGATGCTAAAAGACAAGCAAACAGAAGTAAATAGATTAGAATCATCAAAAAGAAATGGCTCGATATCAACAGTTTCTTCTATTAATTCCGAGAAACAAGTTGATAAGGCATTCACTGATTACACAAAAAATCAAAGTATCAATGCATCTGTAGATATTCCCAGAACTCCATCTAAAGACCCAATTACTCGTTTGCAAAACAATACTGATTTACAAAGAAGAGCTTCCAAAAGGTATTCTGCCTATCAAACTTCCAGTATAATTTCCATGCAATCACCAAAATCTGTTGGCCGATTTAATTCTGGGAATATACCCCAAACACCTCTGTATAACGATTTGAGTCCGGATGTAACTGCAGAAGATATTGAAAAGGCTAAGCACGCATCCAATCTCATTGATATTGAGGAGTCTAATATTGAAAATTCAAAGGAGAATACTAAAATTTATGAAGAGAACCGTGATGTTGCAATACAAAGTACGACAAATGTATTGACAGGAGGGAAAAGAACCACTAGTATGAATATTAAAGCACAGGTAATACAGTCAGAGACACCCAACCACATATTTCTTCAGTTCAAGGAACAAGTTAAAAAAATAAATATTACACTACCAACAACATTTGCAAATCTAAAAGTTCTTTACACTCAGACCTTCAATTATTCGCCGCCTGGAATATCGCCATTTCCTAAGTTTTATATTCGGGACAATGCCAATACTATTGCTTATGAGCTCGAAAATACCGAAGAAATTAGTTATGGATCAATAGTATCTTTGCAGCAGCCAGATTTACAAACTGCAATTATGGGATATATGGAATCTCAAATAGATGGTATCAAGAATGATATGATGAATATGGAAGATAGGATATATAAGAAATTTGATGAATTACAACTTTACCAAGCTTCACAAACACCAATAACACAATCAAGTACCATTAGTAACACCAGTGATGTGGCCTACGAAAAAGATATGAAAAGAAAAATTGAGCAGAGTCATCAACAGCAACAATTATTGGATCAATTAAGTACCCAAATTCAAAAACTCAAACAGCACCAACTTCGAACATCTAAAAAATTAGCCGAAGCGGTTTATGCAACTATAGAGAATGTAGAGAACTTGGAAGATTCGGGATTGGTTCCTGCGAATATTACAGAAAACGCATATGTAAAAGATTGCAAAATAAAAGTGAGTGAAGGCTGTGAATCTTTAGTGGAAAAGCTTGATGATCTACAAGATGTAATAGAGTTCATGAAAAGAGATATCACAAAGCATAACATTAAACCATCTGAAAAACAGATTGATCATCTTGCAAAAGAAATGAGGAAAACCAAGGATGATTTGAAAAAGTTTACCGATTTTACTAGTATTGAACGTAAAAATCTTGCAAGTATCTGGACTAAACAAATGGCAGCAATTGCTGCAGACCAACGATTTTTCAAGGCTCAAGAAGAAATAATTTCTCTCTTAGAACAAGATTATCAATCCGCTGAAGAGACCTTCAATTTAATAATATCATGTGCCAAACAGTTAGAAAAGGGATCATTGAGTTTCAAAGGAAAATTACCGGTACAAAATCCTACATTATCTCCATGGGATGCATCACAATTGGTGATGGCAGAAGTTGATGGAATCATTCCAAATCATGAAGAGAGGATCGAAGCTATTATGAAAGCTGAGAGAGTAAGGGAGATGGAAAAGGAGCTTAGACTTAAGGATGAATTTAAAGAAGAACTTGATGACTTTGTTTCTAATGATAAATTGAAAAAAACGTCGGTTAGTATTTCTGAGCTGGAACGACTGCGTCAGGAGAAGGATATGGAAAATTTCAAAGCCACTATGGGGATAATTTGATTTTTTTCTTCTTGCGGAGAACATTCTTGTGATATAAGATTTTCATGGTCATTCTCCAAAATTTTTTAGAATCAAAACCGATTTCTTTATAGCAAATCAAATTTGAAAACTCCAATATCAGTTTATCTAGAAATTTAGCAAAATCTTTAAAATGGAAGCTTTTTTTCATTCTAATCATTCGATATGAATTGGTAAACTTATAAACCAAACTCTTCAGTAATGCTACGAAGTTTATATGAGCACCAACTGTTCCGCTTGCGGTATTGTTTGGATTGAATAAACATGTTTTTCGAATCCACATTTTACCGTAGTTAGTCAACTGTTTGTAAAGTGTCGAAAATGAGGAAACATGAATTGGGGAATTGTTATAATTTTGCAGATGTTTATAGCAAATTAATTTTTGAACATCAATGCTAATTCCTGTAAACGATATTAAATCTTTAGATACTGCAGTTTTTTGCCGGTTTGCACTAAAATTATATTTAGGTAATCGTCTGGCTATTAAACGTCTGAATTTCCCTATCACACTCTTGCTTGTACTCAAAACAAGAAAGTCGTCGACCAATCTTATTATGATTGTCTCGGAATCATTATCAATTAATTCATACAATTCGGAGACCAAGTAATCGTAGACGAGATTGAAAAGTGTCCCTGATAATGGAAACCCTTGAAAAACTCCAACTTTTCTAAAATATGAACGACATTTGGTATGAAAACATGTTTGTCTATATTGAGAACGAACATACGACATGATTTGGTCTTTACTAAAACAAAATGTCTCATGTAAATCAGCACTGACTCTAGGAATTTCAATTACACCTTCTGAGTAAAATTGCAAATTCTTAATCGAGTCAGAGACGACTAGCTTTCGTCCTTTCATGATACCACCCGAGTCTATCTGTTGAAGTAACTGAACATATATCACATCATTTTCTGTAAAAGAGTCAAGACGTTCCTTAACGATATTATCGATTAGTTCATGTGGTAATGAATCATATGCATCTTTTGCATCAAACTTAAGGGCATATATCTGGGGTAGCTTATCATAAGATTTTAATAGATGTGCCTTGAATCTATATATTTTTTCGACTATGTCAATCACAGAAGCACAGTCATTGTTATTCCGAATTTTGTTCAAAATACTATTCATTGGACGAACTATGCGCTTTTGGTAAGTTAAAAATTGTATTTTTTCATCAAATCTTCCTTTGAACGGTTTTACTATGAGTCTGAAAGTTTCTTTTTTAGGATGTAATGATAACCTTCCAATATAGTCTATATTTTTTGAAAAGGAAAGAAATGAATTAACCTTGTCTGGCTTATTTATAATGTGCTTTGAAAAATATTTGGACATATATCTTTTAGTGATCTTTCGCCAAATATGATGTCTGTAAAAACACAATCGTTCTGTTTGAGAAATATTGGTAATATGAAAATAACAACCCAAAAATTTGCATATAAAAGAGTTGAAAAGCCATATTATGAAGGACGAAAACATATTTTGAGCTCGCAAAAATTCATGCTTGGTCATTTTTAAATTTGATACCGGTTTAACCCATTCAATATCTGTCAACTTAATCCCTTGCATTATCAAGTGAGTATCTGTATGATCTGAAATAGTACCATTAATAAGTTTTGGTACGTAACGCATAATTTTAGTTCTGTTAAACTCTGTACCAAAAAGTTCAAGTGGAATTGTCTTATAAACAACAGTATGAACCAATTTTATTATTTGATGCCTTTTTACATCTAAAGAAGAAGTTTGTACTTTACAAATATTATCGACAATGTAAGCAAATCTATGCTTTAGGGTTTCATAATTTATAGTAACAGTTCTGAGATTGCGATACACTTTCCTATATCTCTTTATTGGGTTCTTTTTCCATTTTGCAGAGGATACGTCATCAAAAATTAATTCCAACAACTTCAATGGTGACTCTGGTACAGGTTGTTTGATATTTTCAGATGTCATAGATTTATACAACATGCTTCGCACTGACACTGTCTTGCGCTTATGTTTGCTTTCATTGAAAGGTAAACATTTGTAGTTCCCCCATATGATAATGTTTGATGGCTTCCAAATAGCACTTGTATTCAGTATTAGATCTAAAAAATTGTTTACGCCAATTGCAGTTTTGATTAACTCAAAAGGTTTGGAGTTAAGGAAAGACAGAGAAGAGTTTATGCCTTTGTAGTACACATCATTTGATGACATTCCTGTGCACCCAATAGTTAGAGTATTTTCGATCTTGTTTTCAATTAAATATTGAAGAATCAGTTGTATTCCCTCGTGGTGATAACATTCCCGTAGTTTTGTTGCCAGAACTTTAGGAATTGATATGATTGATGCATTTCTTGTGATATAGATATTATTCAATATATGAAACAAATCATTAAAGTAGATACCTGATGCATGTTTTAAAAACACGTCCTCCTTATTTTCAGTATTGTATTCTGATTCAATAAAACAGGCAAGTTTCGACATGGTTTACGAGCTGTTCAATCAAAATTGTGGGTGGTGCATGTGCACAGTCAGATCTCTCTCGGCGGCTTGAAAATTTCCACTATTCAAAAAAATATGCAATCGATGAGCTAATCAAGCTAAACAGTCGTTAAATCACCACAGATAGTCATGAACCCTAATATAAACTATCAAACGGGGACTTTCTATAATGTGCTTGAAAGACAGTTTGGTGAGTCAAATGATGAAGAGCCTGTATTGGTTAACTACTGGGTATGTGAAATCAAACCGCAGGAATCACCTAAATTATTGAAATTGATAAAAATGGAATTCGACGACACTTCAGAACAATTGAAGAATTTAAAACGAATGCAAAAGGCGAAAAATGCAAACGGAGAAGTTATTTTAAAGGTGTTGTTGTGTCCAGTGTCTACAAAGGAAGAGAGCAATGCAAAAGGACGAACGTTTGCAAATTTGGAAACACTACTAAATAAACATAATTTCAGCTCTTTTGAGATTACGCAACATAAAATACCAATAAACAGACCCTTCGATAACGATGTAAATAAGTTGTGGAGTGAAAAGTATTGGCCTCTTCTTTGGAAAGGTAATCCATTGGTGCAAGAACTGAATGAAATTTATAAAGTGATTGAATTCGAAAAGATCCAAAAATATATAACAATGCTGCGTGACCTGTCGTCTTCAAACAAATATAACACGCCTATTGTGACTGTATTTGTGGATCCTAAAAATGAAGAAATCAAGTCAATCAATTATGATAAAAGACAACCTGATGACCCGATAGATCATAGTGTGATGAGGTGTATTTCAGACGTGGCGGATGCTGAAATCAAAAGACGATCTCAGCAATCCAAAAAGTCTGAAAATAATTATTTATGCTTGAATTATCATGTGTACACAACACATGAACCATGTATAATGTGCTCGATGGCATTAGTTCATTCTAGAATTTCACAGTTGGTTTATATTAGACCATCCCCTAAAACTGGTGGCATAGGAAAAAAAAGTGGTTCTGGTGAAATGGTCCACATTTCTTGCTCTTTGAATTGGAAATATGAGGCATTTCGTTATATTGATGCTGGAATTGTAGATTCTATTGAGGCAGTCGATGAAAACATCTATATTTAAATAGATCTCCGAATATTATTATGGATCTCTTCAACAATTGACGCATAATCTATCATATCTGTTTCTAAAGCAATATTTTCCATCAACTTTTCAATGTGATTAGAAACTCTTTCCCTCTCATCTTTCAGATTTGTAATAGTACTGTCAATATTTTCGTTCAATTCATTCAGTCTTCGTATCAAATTGAGTACAGAATCATCTGAAATATCAGATTGAGATTCGTATTCTGATTCTGTAGTATGTACTAAATCAAGATTAGATATATCATCCCGAACTCGTTCCATCGATGTCATGTCATGTCTTCGTTGAAGAATAAGAGCCAGTATTTTTACTTCCGGGCCAGACAAATTGCTATTTGACTGAATTACTTTCTCAATTGTCTTTTCACCAACTGCATCAAATAGATCTTTATCTAGATAGTTACCGAGAATTTCTTTGCTCGACATGATTGGGGAAATAGATAAGAGTACAATATAAATTTGTTTGGTTTCTCTATGCTTGAAGTGGCTGCTTTTGGCCTGCGCGCGTCTTGAGGTTACCTTACATCAACATGGTAGTGGTGATACCATAGTGACTTTATTATCTCTTATCCGGCATATATAAATCTATAAGAATACAAGTAATTACAAACTTTTATTTTGCATTTCCCTTAGGCTTTGCATCGACGAATCCATCACAGCATGCATATCCACTTTAATGTAATCGCTGATTCTGACAAATTTAATATCCTCAACAATTTTTTGTCTCACGAATTCAGCTCCAAATTACAATGACGTAGAAATAAATTTATGCGCAATTGTATATACCTGAGTTTATGTTTATCACAGAAGTTAATTAACGTGACGTGACTAAACTATAATGGCAATAACGCATAAATCTAAGAAACAGAAGAAATCGTCACATAAGCCGAACACCTACAACGACATTATTCGTGACAGTCAGTCCCAAAGAAAAGTTGACGACTTCACATTCAATTTAAAAACATCTTCATATAGTACACCTCAAGATATAGATATGGGTAAGAATCCAGTTTTCATGTTTCCCATTCCACCAATTGAGCCTATGAAAGCTAACTTGATGAATGATGAAGTTGATATGTATTTCCCTCGTAAACATTTCTTAAGAAAATTTCAAACAAACTTTGAACTATTAGATAATATTATCATGAAACCAATACCCGTGAACAAGATAATACCGCCTACACTCTTTCCTTCACCCATTATTGATGGAACTTCGTGGAAAGTTAAAAAAGATCTGCTGTTTAGTAGTTTGAAGGAAAGCGAGACCAATGTTGATTCGGTTAACCAAGGAAATGTTTTAAAAGATGAACAAAACCTTAAGTGTAACTCGAATACGACAATTGAAAAGAAGGATAATCTTGAAAAAAATAATCAAAATAGAGATAAAGAAAATAAAGAAGATAAAGAAGATGAAGGAGACAAAGAAGATAAAGAAGATACCGAAGATAAAGAAGATACAAGTGATGATGATCTTAGTGACTATGATCCTGATTATAAAGAAACTGAAATTATTAGTAATATGTCAGAAAAAGAAAATCGTTTGGTAGATGCTTACATAAATACTCGAATGCAGATGAAGTCCTCAAATGACTTTTACTTTGGCGATTTAAAGACAATGAAACTTCAACAACAAAGTCTTTCTCGTGACTTAAAAAAATTAGAAAATTTGAACGATAGTGACACAAATGTGAGTAGTAAATATAAATCTTCAACTGATTTGTTAAATGTACTGGATCATGAATTTCATGACTACACTGCTGCTAATATTGAAAAATTGGAAACAAAACTTGACGAAATAGTTGAACAAATAGCAGAAAATTACAATGTGCGATATCAAGAAATTCAATTTATTGTGCAGTTCCAAACAGATAAGTTTGACCACCTCAAAAAAGGCATAACAAGTGAGGCATATAGTGAATTGAAGAGGTATACCCTGGAATTAAGAGATAAAACTGAACAAAAAAATGAGCCTGATTCCTATATCAACTCAGGAACCAATGTTTATAGCTTAAATCCAAAACCAGAAGAAAAAGTAATTACAGATGCTTCTGCGTTTGATTTTGAAAATAATATGCTATATGGGCCTGATCTTGAAACAGGTGAAGATGATGCATTTGGATCATTGACTAATGAGATGTTTTTTGATTAAAGTATTATAGAATGTATAGTTTGTAAAATTAATATTACAGTAGTATCATGCACCTCCGTAGACATCATACCATCGAGAAACGACACTGTAGCTTGCATAACCAACGGATATAAATGTCAAAACAACATTCATAAGGAATAAAACGAGAGCATTTAACATAAACCTTGGAGCAAAAATTTTCCATACCATTAAATGTCTACGGAAGTTGTTCGTTGTAATCAGGGTAACGAATGTGAGGCAAGTCTGATAGATTATCATTGACATTGCATTCTCTGCAATTTTAGAACTTAATGCGACTGGTTTATTCGTTGGTGGTATTTTCCACAAAGTCAGCAGTGGAACTGCAACACATACTAAAATGAAAGGACCGAGGGTGTTCAAAAGTATTCCAAAATGGGTAATAGGAAATACAATTGATTCAGTAAATACAAAACCTACTTCCCATTGAATTGATTGAAGAGTTGCTTGATGTCCTGTTGTAAAAAAATGTTGATACCCGAGTAAGCATAAGACAATACTTGATATCAAATTGGTCCGAATATTCAAAATATCAACCAACTCTAGTAGGGTTAGGAGTTGGTTGACAAAAAAGAAAAGTGAGATACCACCAAGTGGTTTGCAAACAACTAACACGGAACACAAAATATTAATGAAAAACAAAAAATAAGATGATCCATAAACATTATTGTAACCAATTATCTTAGCTGTTTTAACCATTTTCCTTGAAGATTTTTTATTTTTCTTAGAAAGCTCTGTTTCAACTTCATGCTGCTCAAGTTCTACTCTAATACATAGTGGACCTGCATTCCATCCAAAATTTGCAGCAACTAATGATACTCCCAAAACACCACGACTGATAGTTAACCGTAGAGTTTTCATAACATCAAGTGGTAGTTCTATTACTTGATTCATATAGTGATCATTTTCAATAAATTCAAAAGTTCCTAAAACAGCAATCATTAAAAGAACAGTCCTAAAACCAACTGAGATCCAAACTGGTGCAGAACCTTCATAGGAATAAGATATCTTATAAAATCTTTTGATTATGATAGGCAATAATAATGCAGAAATATAAAGGCCTGCAATAGACCACTTTGTGATTTTGAAATTGGATACGCATTTATCACCCTGTTCTTCTCTACAGATACTGATTAATGAAGCCAACCTTGTAAATATCATAAACATCATTGAATGGTAGGCACCAATCAATTTTTTATGCTTTTCTTGGTTTTGGAAAGATTTGAAGAAAGCCAAAAAGCCAAAGGTAGTAAGCCAAAATGATACAATTTTATCTTCCCATATTATGAAAGAATTGGAACCAAAAATCAACGAATGTAGAAAAATAAAAAACATTCCTGTATAAGTCCATCCATTTTGAATCAAATTTTCTTTTACTTGTAATAACAGCCAAAAAACTGAGTATCTATCCATAATTGGAGCAAGTATTCCATTTGCTATACCTAAAGCGCATCCAAGTAATAAAGCCCAGTTTAAAGGCAGACCAGTAGGCTTGAAAACAGTGGCAAACGAGGCTGTTAACACACAGTAGACAGATATTAATATAATGGAAGCCAAAAAGCATTGATGATTAAGCTGTGAGACCACAACAGAAGGCACAAGCTTAGAATATGCAATTATTACAATTAGTGACAGGCCTAGTAGTACAATACCTATCCATATATTCAAATCGTCAAATTGAGCCCACTTTTCCTTACATTTCCTTAAAGACAAACTTTGGTATCGAATATGAGATTCAATTAAATTTTGATCCATTCTATTGAAATAACCATTAACTTCCGTATCGTCTTTCAACTCATTTGAGGACATTCTATAATTCTGAATTTGAGAAGAAGTGATCTTTTCAGCAACTAAATAATCATTTTTGTTATGCATAAATGTCTCAGCAATAGGTGAACCTAAATTATTAAACGGAATTGGAATTCCCAAAAGCATAGCTAATGTTGAAGTGATATCAATTTGATTGACACTTCGGAATCTTTTACCTCCATCGCTAATATCATATGATTCAGGGTCAAGTCTTGTAAAGTGTTTAGTTTTTGAATACATGAAAAGGGCAGCTTCAACTTCATCATCTGATTCACCCCCATGATTTCCTGTTGAATCCATTCCGTGATCTCCAAAAACGACTAGCAAAGTGTCATCAGATATTTTATTCATAATATCTTGAACCACAACATTCAGCTGTTCCAGTTTCGATTTCATCGCAAAATGATCAGGTCCATATCTATGTCCACAATGATCAACGCCTAAGAAATGGCCAATGAGGACATCCCATTTGGACTGATTCTCTCTCTCTAAAAGTGGAAATATATGATCTATCACCCCATTATCGACGGAGTGTAAATCCCAGACATTTAATGAGTCATATGGATATGTAATACTTTTATTTAGAAAAGGACTGAACAGTGCAGTCCATGTATCATCGCCTGCAAAGGCTACGGATTTATTGTGATAGAAAAGTTGACTCAAAAGATTGTCCTCTGTAATTGTATCACCATCAAAGTTTGAGCCTGCATCTATGAAAGTTGGTAGAGAACCGGTGGTAAGTCCTTTGAGTCTCTGTAAGGTTGTTGTTGGTGGATCAGCGATAAATTTTAAAAGTAAAGAGTTTTCGGGATGCTTCACAAAACTATCATAAAAAACATTGAAATTATTGTGATAATGGTATTCTGGTGAAGTCTCATCAACATTTTCAAAGGGTATTGTAAAATCAAATCGGAGTGCATCAATGATCAAGATTACTGCTTTATTGAACGGTGACGGGTGAAAACAAGATTCGGAATTAGTTATCGGAAATTGTGAATCGCAAGTAGCCAGATTGGGAAGTACGTTCCTTGATAATAAAAAGCCTCTTGTAAAAAAAGCAAGGGCAATTGTTTGTAAGACACCAAACAGGAACATTACCTTAACATAGGAAGAATTGGTTTGAAAAAGTTTGCGTATCCGATACATGGACTTTCCTAATTGTTGAAGAGCCCCCGATGCTCCTCTAGCTATACTCGCACGATCTAAAGTGGTCTGTGACATGGGTGATTTGGTGCGGCACGGGGCTGATGGTAAAAGAAAGTGCCGAAAGTTCCAAAAGAAATGTATACAGATCAGAATCTGGATCAGAATCTGGATCATCTGTTGTCCTCACAAAAAATCTAATAATTTTCTATTCTTTAACTACTGACAAATTTAATTTGCTACAATTTTGATCTCCGCGCAGGCCAGTGCGCAATATTACTTCATCATCTTGATTCACACAATCCCTCCTTCTACAAATACCCTTCAGGCTACCAATGTCGGACAACTACCAAGTAATCAGACAGAACCTCTAAAACATGTTTCATGTCTGTTCTTCCAACGCCTTCTAGAGCAAGAAATGTCTCTTGCGCTGTTCTACCATTAAGATGTTTCAGAACTCTGTAAAATACACGTGTTTCTGTTGGACCTGCCCCTGATTTCACCACAGCAGCCGCTATCCATCGCCGTTCTATTGCAGAACAGGATTCTGGTTCAAGAAGGATTGTATCTTCCTCGTCTTCCTCAACAAATTGGATTCTTAAATTTTCGTTTTGCTGTATCGAAGTACCAGAATTCATAGTATTGTTATCATCTAATTTATTATCTTCACTATCGTGGTTCAATGTGTCATCAGTAATCGGTATCGCTGAAACCTTGTCATACTTGACTTCTTCTAAAATTTCATCAAAATTATTCTGTTCTAAATTAGATATGTTAGTTCTGTCCATTTTAGTCTCACCTGAAGACAGATGTAACTGCGGAGGGGATGATAGTTGGTCAGATTCTTTTGGAGCAAGCGGATTTAAGTTTTTCCTCTTCATCTCCTGTTTTCTCTTCAGTTCAATCTCAATCTCCTCTGCCACCTGAATTTTAATGTCTTTGGTTATTTTGATATAAATAAAGGTGTAAAGTTGAATCACATATCCATGCCTTAGTAGCCAACTAACTGCATCCATGTAAAGATCACGATGATCTTTACTGGGAATAATGTTCATTATACTTTTCGGTTTATTATTTGAATTATCAGAAATCATAGATAAGAATGTAGGAAGACTTGGTAAGCTGGGGAAGCTTTGATTGAACTTCGGAGAATCTTTGTAAATTTTCTTAATTGGAGCTATAGGAGAAGGAACATAAATGTTCCTCGATGTCAGAGGTAATATCGCAATTGCTCGCCTCCAATATACTAAGTGATTGGCAAACATCTTCACTTCTTGAATATTCAATCCACTCAAAACGGATAGCCTTTGTAATGATTCACTCGGTTTAATCATTCTAATAAACGATGCAATCAAAGAATCCTTTTCAGCGTTAATATCTTTTATGATCTTTTCGGTATCATCTAGTAATATCAACGCATATAAATGCATTGTATCATCAATCATCAAATCATTATCATAAAAGTTTTTCTGATTAAAGGGTGAAATAGAAGATAATGTTGATGATTCTGGTAATTCTACATAGCCAGGAGGTAACGCGATAAACTCCTTTTTGATAGGAATTTGAAATGAATTCACCTTACCGTTAATTTCTATGTTGACAATATCTGATCTGGAGACAGAAGTGTATGTTTCATAAATCAATCTACATAGTGAAGACTTTTCAATGAGTGATTTCCATTGTTGTTTAATAGGAAGATACTTCAGCTCGTCACGAAGTTTTAAAATATTCTGTGCTTCTTTCCACACGTATTGATTTTTTTGTTGTTCATACCTCAACAGTAAAGATATCCTACTTATAATATAATGAAACATTTCATCAATTCTATGGTTATATTCAACTACGGGTGGATTCATAACAAACAGCATATTGAATTGGTACATGGTATTATCATGATTCTGATCACCTTCATAAGCTTTGACATCTTCATTTTTATGATCAACATCACTGTAGTTCTCTTCATTTGCATCACTGTATAACTTTTCTTCTTTCACTAAAGGTGAGTTATTACTACCTTCAATAATTGAATGTTTCCTCGATTGATGCGCCGTTGAAACGCTTTTACTCCTAACTCTTTTAGATTTTTTGGAAACTCTCCAATTTCCATCATCGTTAACATGAATTGGCAAGCCTATAAAAACCATATCTTCCACTGTCACTTCAAATCTTGTATTACACAAAGATTTTGGAGGTGTAGCAAGATCACTGATAAAGTCAATATCAAAAGAGAATAATTTATGGATTTTATGTTCTTTTTGTTTTAGTTTTCCACTTTCTGCATTGCTCTCAGACAAACTTGCAGCATTCAAAGAAGATTTCAAAGATTGCATCTCTGCTTGTTCCTTTTTCATTTTCCGTCTTTGCCTAAGTTTCTTTAATTTCCTTTTCTTTTTCCTTTGTTCCATATCGTAAACCATTTCAAGAAGATCCCTTCCTGTCTGGTATTTATTATTCGATACTGAAGAGGTGCGATGATGTCGTCCGCCTCCGACAGAACTTTCCGTACTCAAACTTCTTTGACTTTTCAAATTGTCAGAACTATCTATATCACTGTTGTCAAATTCATCAGAGAAAACGTCATTATCATCTTCGGTGTCCTCATCACTCAGTTCATCGACAAGTGCAACATCAATTTCATCTAAATCATCGTCGTCGTCGTCATCATCAATTGAATCATTCAACTCAGGATCACTTAACGACCCATTAATGTCAAGTGGAGTAGCTTGGAAACCATATTCGTTGGGACGAGGTGGGTAATGAAAAAGTAAATGATTTCCATCATGTGTTGATATCGTAAATAGAATACCTAATAAACATGGGTTAGGTAGTAGTAGTGATGATGACATTGAGTTACATGCAAAAAGAAGAAAGAGATAGTGGAATGAAAGGAATGAAACTGGAGAGAAATTTACGATTGTTGAAGTTGAGGGGTTCCGATCTTATTGATTTCCAGATTCAACACTACTATTTTTTTTCCCTATAAGTGATGAAATGCAGTCGTTGCAGAATTATCAGAGAAGTGGGGATCACCGATAAAGAAGAATCTGATTTACATCTGTATAAAACATGTTCGTCATGTCGTGATAAACTTAAAGTATATCGTAGAACGCATGAACACAAGAAATTAAAACTCAATGAAGATCGCAGGTATGTCGATGACGACAATAATGAAGTAGATATAGCTGTCAAACAAGTGAAACGGACTAAGAACACATCTATACTAAAAAGGATTATTGATTTCAACAATATTTTAAGCAAAGTATATCAAATGGCCTATAAGACAGACATTTTCCTTGATGAAGTTTGTAAGATTGATGACTTCACATTACCACATTTAACAATAACTGAAAATCGTCGTTTAGGTGGAGAAGATGTACCAGTTAACCTCCTTATGAAACAAACTGAGAGGGACGAAAAGCTTAAATCCGAACTTGTCAGATGTTTAGAGGTTCACTATGTGTCACGTATTCAAAGTGTTCTTAGTTGCAGCAATGTTGAATTTCGCTTCTATAGCTCATCATGGAAAAGTGGGAAGTACTATGCGCAATATAGATGTATCGATGATAAAACTGCTTTGAAAAGGTTTGGAATTGATTCAGATGTTGAAATTGAAGAAGATGATTGTGTTGAAGAGAGGCAATCATCTTTCAAATCAAAAGTACTTGATTGGATTGAGCCTAAAAATGTTGAAAGTGTTAATTTACAGCTTGATGTCGATAATGAACCTGTAAATGTACATTTTCAGCAAATTCTGGGTTATTATTGTGAATCTAAACTTAATTTTATTGCAGATTATGCAAAGTGTGAATTGCGAGTTAAACTTGTACATAAATTGCATCGACCTGAACTTAAACTTCAATCTAAAATGCCAGATGATAATGTTAAAAGTGTTCCAATGAAATACAAGAATAAAGCTTTGGAAAATGAGAAAAATAGTGTAGAAAAAATTGGATTATCTGATAAGTTGGAAAGTTTACATAAAGGATTGGCCAATTGATATTATCAAATTGAGTTAATTATCGCTATATATACAAGTTGTAAAAGCAGTAAAATTAAACTAATTATATAGTAAATTATTTAGACGTAGGAAAAAAAAAACTACCAAATGTTGTTTGAATTTGCTAAAAGTAGACTGTTCAATGACTGGTTTGTTCTTAGGTTCTGATTTGTGCCATTTGCTTGCGCTTGTGACTGTGACTGTTGTGTTTGGGTTTGTGTTGATGTTGTTGCTGATGATGGTGACGATATCATGGTTGTTGTTGGTGCTTGGGATGTTTGTTTTGGTGGATTTGATGGTGTCAATTTTGTTGATTTTTGAGATGAAGTTTGTGTTTGTGCAGAAGTTGGCAATTGTGGTTGGTTTTGATTTCGATCTTGTTGTTGGTCTTGACGTTGATGTTGATGAGATTGTTTCGGAGAAAAATGATGATAACCTAAGTCTTCCACTAGTAGTTCAGTGTTTACAGTTTCCGAATCAATCAAGTGGAAAGACCAGTCATTTATAAATTTATTCATTCCTGAAATAATTTGATTGAATTGAGCAGATGATATTATTTGAGACTGTAATTGCAATGATAATCTTTCTGGGTTGATAACATTATAAGTGAAACCAAATGAGTGAGGATAGTAATATAACACTATGGAATCATTATCTGAAGACATTTTAACATCTATTTCAACATTAAATAATAATTTCATTGGAACTACAATGTTATTCAAAAAAATCAATTGAAGAGATGTAAATTGATCAGATTGGAAAAGTTTGATTTTATCAATGATCAACATTTCCTTCAATTCAAGAAAACGAGGATCTTTCCTGAACTTAAATTGAAAGCAATATGGAATAATTTTATTCAACTCAAGGGAGCAAATTTTGGAATTATTTTCGATTCCATAAATTTCTAAAGTTACAAATTCTTGATTATTCAATATAGTATTTAATGAAGGGTATTGAATGAAAGTATTAGTTTTCTTTTCTAATTCAGTAATAAAATTTGTTGGTTTTTTCCTATTGATATTGTAAAGCATATTAAATTCATAAGAAGTTAAAAGATTCCATTGTTGCAAAGTCAAGGTGACTATTGAACAAGAATAGCTGTTTCTTTTAACTTTATCGACCAATTTTTCTAATTCTAATTTTGCCAATGGAATTTCAGATTTATTTTTTGAAGGACATTTAATAATCACATTTTTCTTTCTAATAAAAGACTGTTGAAAATTAGTTGATTGTAAAAGATGTTGAGAATCCAAAGTTTTATCAGACAATTCAAAAGAATTTGAAAATTTAACGAAAACGTTGAATTTACGCATAATTATTTGAATTGTTTGACCACCAACACCAATTATTTGTCTATGGAAAGATTCAGGTACATTAAATTGATAAATTGTTGGTAATTCATCTTCTAACAAATTTAAACCTAATAAAGAATCAAATAAATCAGTACCTGTTATTTCTACAATAAAGTTCAAATCATTGAATGGTAATAATTTAATTGAAACAGATGACATATTAATAATTTTAATAATTTTACCATTTTTCTTACCAGCGATGAAATCTTTCTCCTTATTTGGTAACTCGATTTGATATTGAACATTAATATTTTGGAAAACAGGTAATTTCATTATTGAACTAAATTGATTCAAATGATTTGTTGCAATTTTTATATTATCAGAATTACCCATAATTTGGAAAATGAATTTATCATTAATTTTGGTACAAGTTGAGAAACAATTTGAATTGAATGATAGAGAATCATTAAAAGCTACTAAATTATTAACATCAATTGATGGTAAGGAAGTTGATAAAGTAAATTCTACTTTCTCTGAATAATAAGTGGAGATTTTATTACTAAAATCATCTACTAAATTTTCCACTTCTTCAGTTGAATTTCCTTGAACTGTTAAGATATCACCTGATAAATCTGATGATTTATAACCTAATGGAGGTATGGAGATATAACAAGAATTGTTATACATTAAGTTATCGAAATAATTTAAAGATTGATCATTGATTTGATCAAGTATAAGGAATTCTCTCTTTGTTGGTAAAATGGACAATTGTTTTATGAATGGATTTTTAACAAATTTAGTGATCATATCATCTAACCATTTTTTAACTGATAAAACTTGAGATCTTAAACCAGTTAAATAAATTTTAGGATTATTTGATTCAATATCTAAAGAATTAAAATAGAACAATTCTGGTAAAAGGTTTGGTAAATAAATGTTAACATTTGATTGATTGATAATCCTATTGATTGTTGACAAATTAGTACCACAAATTAAAGGTAAAACTGAAATATTTTTCAAATCCAAATAATCCGAGTAAATTTGAGGATTCATATTATCTAAAAAGAGATTGATTTTATTTTCCACAACTTTAACTATATCTCTTTGACCAACAATTGATATTTGATAAAAGGAATCTAAATATTCGATATAGATTGAACATTGATTAAAAGTTGACACGCTTGAAATGAAATTTAATAATTCAGTATTAACTTGACCGTTAATTAAATGGATTTGTGATAAATTAATTTTTGATATTAAAATTTGAGAATAATTTTGTAAGATATTAAGTTTAACATCATTCATTTCTGATTTTCTATTAGTATTACCAATGATTGAAATTGTTAATTTACCATTTGAGATTCTTGATTCATTCATCAATATAACAATACCGAAATTTGAATAAGAATCATTTAAAGTATTCACTATAGGTCTTAAAGTGACTAAAGAGTCAAAGATTAGTCTTTGATGCAAGGAATCAGAAGAAGAGTCTATTCTCCAATTTGACAAAATAAGAGATTCATGATAAGTTAATGAAGGTTTAACAAAACATAGATATGGTAAAGTAAACGATATAATAAGTTGATCCGACGATGATAAAGCGGAAGATAAAGAAACTTGATTAGGGAATGACATGAAGGGTATATTTAATAGAGGTAAAAGATCGACTTGAAGTTAGTTAGTTAGTTAGTTGGTTGGTTGGTTGGTTGGTTGGTTGGTTAGTTAGTTAGTTTGTTAGTTTGTTATTAATGATTGAGGGTCGTAAAATTTTAAACTTTGCAAAAACGATTAAAAAAAGTAATAGCCGGGGAAAGATGACAGAAAAGTAAAGGAATGACAATCTAGTGGGTTAGAATAGGGGTAGGAGCTGGGACTATTCACAAGTGGATTTGTTTGGAAGTGTATGTGTGCTTGCGTGTGTGTGTGTGTGTGGATGTTACAAGAGATCTATATTGCTTATTATGTGTGTCTTATGTTTTGTGGAGAATCGAGAGTTTATGATGATCATAGCAAGCAGTCGACTTTTCCGCTGGGTGCGACTCGTGAAAACGGCAGAGGAGTAGGTTTCGAATTATCCGGGTTGCGAATTCGAATTCGAATTCGCGCACCGCAATTCGCCGTGCGCGTTTCGTTTCGTTTCGTTTCGCTTTTTGCTTTTTGCTTTTCGCGTTTTCATTTCCCTTTTCGCTATTCGCTTTTCGCTTTTCGCTTTTCGCACAACAAGGAGCGTGTCGCGGGAGGGTTAGGATTGCACAACAGGACTTTTGTCGCGGGGTGGTGGGAGGTGCACAACAAGGAGATTGTCGCGGGATGGATGCCTATTTTCACATGACACCACAACAAGCAGACTGTCGCGCCCTCCCGCCAGTCGTGATTTTGGACAGTTACCCAGCTCTCGCAGCTGGATCTGGCCCTATCCTAGTGTGACTTTAACAGAACCACAACCAAAACCCTTTTTTTTCACTTGTCTTCTTCTACTTCCTTTCTAGCAGACACAGCTACTCTCTATGGAAAGAAATCCAAATCACCATTATTCCACGAGGAATTCTACAAGACACGCACCGTCTGTTCCTTCAAGTCCACTTCTCGTCCCACGTAGACACCATTCTTCTTCCTCAAATCACATCGCTTCACCGACAATATCATCAATTGCACCCTCCCTAAATGTAACTTCGGGAACAAACACAACGTTTTCTGCTGCTGCTGCTGCTTCTTCCTCTTCCTCTTCTTCTTCTTCAGGAGCAACACCAAATTCAACATCCATTCCAAGATCTCGGTCTTCTTCGAGAACACGTTCCTTTTCAAGACCGAGAAAGTTATCCAATGACAAAGTTTTACTTTCCCCAAGGCTTATGGCAAAATCAAATTCGGCTACTTCTACTCATTTATTACATACACATTCCCATTCCCAATCTCATTCTCATTCTCATTCTCATCCATACAATATTAACAATGTTATAAATAATGCAAATGTCGATGCTAATTCAATTGGTGATTTGGTACTCAATGTGAATTTGGATAACTCTCTACCTTTAGATTATTTCAAACAGGATATACTTTCATTGATGAAATCTCTTAGAATACCAAAATGGAGGAAAATTGAAAAGATAAATTACAAATTAATCCATTTGAATCGTATATCAGGTGCAATGACCAATTGCGTCTACAAATTAACATATTCAAATTATTATCCGCTATTACTGAGAATCTATGGTGATTCTGAAAACATTATTGATAGAAATTCAGAATTACTTACTCTGATTAGATTATCCAGAAAAAATATAGGTCCAAAATTATTAGGTTGTTTCAATAATGGTCGATTCGAGGAATTTCTAAATAATTCAGTTACTTTAAACAAACATCAAATTAGAGATCAAAAAATTAGTAGAATGATTGCAAGAAGAATGAAAGAATTTCATCATGGTGTTGAATTATCACAATCTGAAATCGATGCTGGACCTAAGGCATGGCTAATAATTCATAAATGGATGGATGTAATTGATAAAATCATTTCTAAAGAGAAGCCTTCCATAAAGGAACAAAAAGATGTGTTTTTCGTCACTTGGATTGAGTATAAGAATTTGGTATTAAAATATAAAAATTGGCTTTATAACATTTATGGTGATAATGAAACTATGAAAAAATCTTTAAAATTTTGTCATAATGATACCCAATATGGTAATCTATTATTCTATTCCAAATCTGATGCTTTATCAATGGTTGATGAAGATGAAAGTTTAACGTTGGTTGATGATAGTGAAATCTCAAATTTATCATTGAATAATCCTGATTCGTTATCTGTAAGATCAGTATCTGCAACAAATATAAATTCAAAACTACCTTTAATTACAGACTCAAATTTCCAATATGATACAAGATTAACAGTTATTGATTTTGAATATGCAGGTCAAAATTTACCCGCTTATGATATAACAAATCATTTCTCAGAATGGATGTATGATTATCATGATCCACTCTATAGTTATAGAACAAATGATTCAAAGTATCCTTCAGTTGAAGAGAGAATTAACTTTCTTAATCAATATGTTAATTATATTCCAGGTTCAACAACTCCTCATTTTAACCCAATTGTAACCAATAAACAAAGACCAGCTCTTAAATCTTCACATTCTGTTGTTTCAATAAAAATTGCTGAATTACCTTCAAATGTTGTAAATCTATACAATGAAACAATTTATTGGAGATCAGCTTCTTCTATTTTATGGGCATTCTGGGCATTAATTAGCAGAGGTCGTATATCGTCTACACCATTGTCACCAATTCCAATTTCAAACCAACCTATATTTGAAAATGGTCCAAATGGAGAAACCTATAAAATCACCACAACTACAAATTCATCTTCTTCTTCTTCGATAAATACACCACAATCTGATTCAGATTACAGTTCAGATTCTGATGAAGAATTCTTGAAACCAACATTAGATGATGAATTCAATCATTTAAAATATACACAAGGTAAAAATGGAATATTCATTGGTGATTTAATTCAATTTGAAATAATCTCATTGCAAGATATTGATAAAGACTTACATCAAAATATCAAATATCTAGATACAAATTTACTGCCAATTACAAATTAGTTGAGAAAATCACGTCTTTTCTTTCATTCTTAGTGTACATGTATAATAATAGTAAATAGTATAGATTTATTATTCAAAGAAATCATCTTCTTCTTCACCTTCTTCCTTGTCACTCTTTTGTACATCATCGACATTCTTAGTGACATGCTCTGAATCAACAATAGTATGTTTAATCTCACCCTTAATTCCATCTTCCAAACTAATTTCTAATGTATTATTACGAAGTTGCTCTCCAAACTTCTTCTTCAATTCTTCTCTTTTAGCATAGGCTCTCTTTATACCATCTTTTGCCTTCTTTGGTAAATTCTCAATATCACTCGTGACATACAATGCAATATATTTTTCAGCTTTAGGGAAATTTAAAACATATGCTAGATCAACTTTACAATGCTCAAAAATTCTCTTCTCCTTTTTCAACTTCTTTTTCAATTCCTTAACCTTATCAGTTTCATCTTCTGTACAATTATTAATCTCTTCCTCAATCTCCTTGATAGCTTTCTCACTTTTCTTGTAAAATCTAATTGCTTTCTTCCTTTCAAAAAATCGAACTTTATGATACCTTGCGGCAAGTTTTTTGGTCTTATTATCACTCTGAACTTTCTCTAATTCTAGTTTCAAAGTCTTTAAAGCACGTTCGTTTGCAATTTTAACATCAGCTGGTAATGTATCTTTACTTAACAGTCGGGTAATATCTCTAATTTTCTTCTTAATTCCTGCACTTCCATGCATCAAAGCTTTCGTCAAATCCACACTTGCTGTGGTACTTGCCTCTTTCTTACCCATGTTGCTTGATTTGTTTTCACAAGGTTAGGTTCAAATACTGGCTTAAGATCTGCAATATTATAACATTAAGCAAAAAAAAACTTCAAAAATTTCAGGCTTTGATTTGCAGCGAGCTTTTATCAAAACAAGCTTTCCAACGAACGAGCCCCCTGTAACCTAGCTTAAGTACAATAAACATAGTGTGAGTCCAGAAAAGCAAGCAATAATAGTCACTACCTTTTTTGTCTCTTATTAGAAGTATTCATAAGTTGTACCTTACCGTCAACAATTTCAATCTCATAACCACACTTCTCCAAAATCTCCTCGTTTTCTTTGTTAATTTTAACTCCTTTTGCTTCCAGTGAAGCTACAAAATCTTGATTTTCTTTGTTGTTGTCCAGTAAATAACGGAGACATAAAATGCATCTTTCTCTAATAAATGGTTCATTTGTGTCTAAGTTACAGTTGTTTAATAGTAGTATCAAACCACCTTTCTCTCTAACTAAATCTTGATTCTTTCTATTATCATGAACAAAATACGTGATGATTTCAACCATAATGGTTTTGACATTACCAAAGTTCTTCTTCTCTCCATTACTAATCGATTCATCTTTTAATCTTTTTCTCTCCGTGTTATTTTCTACTACATGGAAAAATTCAACAAGTTTTTCCAAAACCTCATATGAATTCATTACCTTTTTGAAAACTTCATATGGCATCAAATTCGAAATAATGTCAAACAATGCAATTATTTTTCGGTGTTGCAATTTCAGCTGGTATTCTTTCGTTACTGGATCCTCCAAAAGTAGTGTGCATCGATCGATATACATACGGAAAAAATCAAGAACAACTGCACCAATGGCAACATAATCCCAAGTTTCATCAGGATCAGAGCTAAATATCATCTGGCATGCAATTAAATATAGCAAAATTTCATCACCACTATCTGTTGATTTCTCCATTTTATAAGCAGCTATTCCTAAAATTTCATCATCGTACAATTTACTCATACACTGTGCAATCATAATAATTATCTGATATTCAATACTATTATTTGCATGTAGCTCCTCTATGTTAACATCAACATTGAAATTGAGTATACGTGTAGTACACTTTAGTAACTTAATCACGGCTCCGCAATTCTGTTCTTTCAACACAGTTCTGGTTTCATCGATTTCACAACACTGTTTGAAAAGTGGTAATATTTGACGGAGTTCAAATTTCCCACCTGTATAAACTAATTGATCTAGAACAAAATTCAAAGTTTGGATAGTGAATATAACTACATCGTCATGAGATTTCATAAAATTGAAAACGCAATGAAACCCCACAATTGAGATGTCAACTGCCTTCAGAGCAAGTTCCCCCTCCGTAAACATTCCGTCCATTTTTTCAAGTACACGTACTATCAAAGTATAAGTATCTGTGTCCAAGTCATTGATTAATGAAAAGTTTCTGAATAACAATAAAAATCCTTTCATCAATCGTAATTGCTCAACTGTAAAAGTCTCGCATTCAAGAATACATTCCAGGTTCGTATTTAACTCTCGTATTATAATTGGATCACTCCCTATGCTAGAAGTATAAATCCACATGGTTTCGTCTTGCATCATTTTGGATGTGGATTGTACTATATCGCCTAATTTTCCAATCAAGTCAGAACTGTCTCCATTTCCTGTTCTCAAATAGGTATTTACCTCTTTTAATAATGTTGCTTCTTTCGCATGATCACGCATTTTACTTTCCCTTGTCCTCTAACCTTACATTAATTTGACTTCCAAGAAAGTAAATTTTCGTAAATCAAATTGGAGGCTCGACATGAAGTCAAAAAAATATACCATAGCTCGTGTTTTAATAGTACATCAGGTTCTCTATAACATGCCTATATAAAAAAAGGTTTTTATTTTAATCCTTTAGTCATCTTCATCAGAATCAGAATCAGAGTTACTAAAATTATCGGTATATTTTTTACCTTCATCTCCTGGACCAAACCATCCTTCATCATCATCATCATCATCATCAGCTTTTCCTTCTTCGTCCTCATTTTCTTCCTCTTCGTTCTCATTTTCTCTATCAAAACGTGACTCTTCTACATCTTCAATTACTACATCACCATCTTCATCTTTTCTGTCCATAGTAGTATCCTTCATACTTGTAGAAAAGACCAAAAACTCAGATAAATAATTAACCTTATTTCCGTAGTTTACAACGTCTTTAACAACTCTAGTCAAAAACCTCTGAATTGATCTCAGTCCCTTGGCAAACATGTGTTTATTTTTTGTTATGAATTTACCGTGTGCTGTGATAAGTGCCTCAATCCAAACTAGATTAAACTCGACGTGAGCGCTCTCCATTGCAATACTACCAATAAATTCAAGAATTCTAGGTACATAGATTGCAGGCAAATCAAATGCAACAAGTTTGATGTCTTCCTGTTTGATAGATTCGTAAACTTTATGAACAAGGTATGTTTCGTTCAATCTGAATGCCATTGCAATTGCATTCAAATATTCACCTTCTTGTAAACACTGTAAAGTATTTTCAGGGGTAACATCAACATCTAAATCTATAGGGTCGAAAATCAAAGAATCATCAACAGAATAAATTAATAAACCTTCAGTTGAAGCGGCTGCAAAAGCATTCGCAGTTGGAGAAAATCCTACACTCATAACACGAATTTCTGGTTTAGTAGATCTCAAACCAATATCTCCACGATGTGATCCTGGAAGTTTGAGATCGGCTTTATGATTTTCTTCACTATCAGATAATTCGCCAGATCTATCAACGGTTTCAATTGATTGACCGTCAACAATATTTTTAGAATTCAATTGTTCAAGTGTACCATTTAATTGCATATTCAAAGAAATTTTAAATCTTTTCAAGAGAACTTCATTAGCCAAATCATACAGGCAAATACTATTGTTATTACCTGCAGCAATCAATGTCAGTCCATCAAAACTATACGCAATGGTATCAAAATGTTTACCACGAGAAGAATTTTTACTTGCAAACTCGTCGTCCTTATATCTTCCTTGCAGTATATCTTTTCTACCGTCAATTTCTCTAGTCATCTTACCTTCATCAATATCAAAGCACGCAATTTTACCGTCCATTGTAGAAACGGAAAATTCTTTCGAGTCTGGTCTCATCGATAATGCTAAACATTCGGACGTCAAATCAAAAGGTTCACTTGCTTGTGTTCTTCCAAATATATCCCAGATTCTTACAGTTTTATCCCATGAAGCAGAAGCAAGTTTAGCGTTTGTTTCTTGACCAAAACTTAAAGATGATATGGGTCCTTCGTGACCTGAAAGTTCATCTAAAAGTTGAGAAGTTTGAACAGACCAAACTTGAATATTGAAATTATCCAGAGATCCGGCAACAACAATCTCTCCACTTGGATCAACTGCAACAGAAGAAAATTGGAGCCTATTTGTTGACGTGAAAGTTCTGAAGTTTCTGAACCTGATCAAATCCCATGCTCTCACAGTACCATCTAAAGACGATGAAAACATAACTTGACCTTTTTTAGCAAATGCTACTCCTGTAACAGAGGATTGATGTTGATCAAAAGTGGCAAGACAAAAGCCAGAAACAATATCCCAGATCTTTATCTTACCATCATCAGATGCAGTTACTATTCTTGATCCATCTGGTGAATAGGTCAATGCATTCATGGAGTCAAAATGACCCTGCTGTCTAAGAATATAAGATTCAGATTGCCATTCGTATACTAATAATTGTCCTAATGCCTTGGAACCAAAAGCAATCCATTCACCGGATTCGTTTATAGTTACAGTGCTCACACCATTGGATCCCATAGATAGTTGCTGGATTAATGTAAAAGATGGCATTTCATATAACCTGAACTCACCATTACTAAATCCAACAATGAAAAGATTTGATTTGCTATGAAATGTGCAGCATTTCACTCTTGCATCTGTGTGAAAAAAGTTCTTTGCCATAATTCTCCAACTCATAGTTTTTTCTTCTTCGGGCAAATCTTCCTCACCTGGTCTTTCTGTATATTCCCATCTCACAATAGCACCATCTTTGGAAACAGTATAGATTTTTTCTTGCGCTTCATCAAAAAAAGCTTTGACAACGTAGTCTCTGTGACCTGCAAGTGACATCTTAACGTGTTTATCTTCTGAATGAAGTGAAAAGATTCTTGCAGTCATGTCTTTACTGGCAGATAAAATAAATCTTGAATCATTTGACCACGAGATTGCTGTTATATCGTTGTAATGTCCGGCGTAAACACGATATCTCACAAAGGGAGCAAACTGTCTGTCTTCAGCCATATCAGGAGTTTTCCACACTTCAACAAATCTACCTGCACCTAAAGCAAAATGTGTTCCGTCCGGTGAAAATTCAATACTCTTAACTTGATTTTTGAAGTTAAAATGATGCAAAACAGTCCTAGCTCTAAAATTTACAAGGATGGCACGACCATCTTCATCCACAGAAATCATCAACGTTCCTTGAGGATTGAGTGCAATTGCAGCTATATTTTTTCTATGTTCATAGTTGAAAGTGAACGATTTGTTATGAATTAAATCAAATACCGAAACTCGGTTGCCAACTGGTGATAATAGAGACGTTCCATCGGAAGTAAAAACAATATTTCCTTGCCTGTATACTGTTCCCAAAAGATTGGTGAACTTAAAATCACTTTTCATACTGATTGCTTGATGATTTGTTGATCAATTGAAGAAAGTATAAATAACTTGAAACTAAGTAAAAATTTTTTGTAATGTGCCACTGAAATTTTAACAAATTTCCAAATGCGGAAATCAGGATTATGCTGCACTAGAAATTGTTATAAATTTTTATTTTCACTTGTTGGTCAAACAAGATTTTACTAAATCAGTAAATTTTGTCACAAGTGAAGAGCCCTATAATATTTAATTACCAATATGAGCGGTGGATCTTTGAGTAGTAGAGTCTCCAATATGAAATTTATGCAATCAGCAGGGGATAGACAGCGGAGAGAAGCAAAGGATGCTATTGAAAAACAAGAAACTAAAAAGCTTAAAGATTTGAGTGAATGGAGTTTACCTGTTACCTCCAAAACAATGAAAGTTATCAAATCAAAAAAAAAGAAGATAAAGAAATTGGGATACTCGTCAATCAGTTCCATGGGGCCCATTGATAATATCACCAGCTCACAATCAATAATAGGAAGAAAATCTATGTCGCTTGCCACTCCACCAGAAGAAAAACAAGGATATACACCAGATAGTAATGAAGAAATAGCAGAAAGTACTGAACAGTTGAAAAAGATAAAGAAGTCAAAGAAAAGTAAAAAAACTAAAAAGAGAGGTGTTATGGATGCGTTCAAATCAACCAGCGATGACGAATTTGACCCGAATGAAGTTGATATCACATCAAAAAATCTCCTATCTCTTTGGAACGCAAAGAAGAAATGACTTTTTCTATAAACTAATAATACACTGTTGTACAAATACTGAAGCCAAAAACCGTGGAAGCTGAAACTATTTTTTCTTCTTAGATCTCTTCAAAGAGGAATTTATATCTACAAAGTTACCTTTTACCAAGGCCTCCCTAGTTGCGCTATTAATATGTTTAAATCTATCTGGGCCAATGTGGACACCTCCAAACCAACGACAGCAGACAACCATCACATTCCAAGCATCCATTATTGTCATTAAGTGTAACATCCGACCACCAGCTGCAGTCTCGCCGTCATCATCACAATCCTGGTATTGAACACCAGACTTGGGATCTTTTATTCTCCATGCTCTCATGGCATGATTTGATCGTCCACACTTCTTATCTTCCATCAATTGATTGAAATAAGTATCAACATCATCTAGTGAGTCGACTTTTCTGGCAAAGGAAACAAAAGTAGATTTCCGATCAACAATAGGATCACTAATAATCCAGCCATCTAATATATTTTTGATCGATGTAGTTTCCGTGTGATTCACTTTTTTGGCAGTTGTCATCTTAGCTTTTTCTACCTTTTCATCGTAAACGTATGTTGTATAGTTATCAGCGCTATCATCTGAATCGGTCAAATGCGTTTCTTCTAAACTTTTTTCTATTTGAAGATCTTTATTCTCTTCTTGGTTGTACCAATGATCCTTTTCATCGACAATTTCATTATCATCATTCTCACCTGTATAGAGAACTGCATCCAATTCAGTAAACAAATCAAATATTATCACAGACCCTTTGTGATAAATCGAATCAAGAACTTCTGAAAACAATTCCATCAAATGAGTTTCATCAAAACCCTTCTTTTCAGAAATTACATCCAATATGTCTGGCCTCTGATCTGGATAGGTTTCTGGAAATGACATTTGAAACACGATATGTTCATGTTGTGGGACTTTAAATTTATATATTCCTTCCGCAAGTTTCTCAATACATTCGGGATAAATTGCTTCAATAGCTCCAACTTCGTTTTGTAGGTCTTCACTTTCAGCCATTTAGTCAAGTTTGTATAGTTGGTAAAAGAACGCCGATTTACCACAGTACTAGAGATCTGCTGAAAAAATTTGGAAGTTCACGTAAAATATTTTAGCCTTGTGATTGATTTATGTTGGAGAGATAGCATGACATACATCTGCAATAGGTGAAATGATTCAATCCGATAGTTTCAAAAAGGAAGGAAATTCTTTTTTTGCAAAAGGTGACTATATTTCAGCTTTGGTGAAATATACAGAAGCTATATGCTCAAAGAGAAATGATCCGATATTGTACTCTAATAGAGCAGCAACTTTTCTCAAACTTGAAAGCTGGAATAATGCCATTTCAGATTGTGAACTAGGATTAGAGTTGATAAATAATGATTCAAATAATGCTATCAAGTTAAAGCTTTTATGGAGAAAGTCAATTGGACTTCGTAAACTCAAAAACCTGAATGAAGCATCTAAAGTTATACAAATAGCATTGAATCACAATCCTCAGAGTGAGTATCTTAGGAATGAATATAATTTAATTCTTCAAGAATTAAAGGCTTTAAAATCTGAAACAGAAGTGAAAGTTCTTTCAACTGAAACAAGAGCTACTGATTTGATTGATATAAAGATTGCAGAGGTGGACAAAATTCCAGAAGATTTTTACCGTGAAGAAAGAAACATATCTGAGGATTCTCAATCTATAACAAATGGTAATGATGAAAGGAAATCTACAGACATTTCTGGTGATTTAAGATCAAAAGATTCCTCTGATTTTCCAATCAATCCATCATTGCAATTTATTCTGTCCCTACAAGATAGGCCTTCGAATGAGACAATGTCTTGGTGTGAATACCTTCTAAAACTTCCGAAAGAAGCTTACTTGAACATTTTTTCTGTGACTGGTATTGATCCAGAGGTTTTAACCATGTTCTTGAAAGCGTGTATTGCACTACTTGAAGGACATAAATTGGAATATAAATCAGAAATGATTGAAAAGCTAAATCTGTTTAAAAAGTTGCCAAGGTTTACTTTAACATCACTATTTGTTGACTCTAAAATTATTGAGGAAGTTTCCAAACAATTTGAAAACAAGATAGGGGAAAATTTCATGAGTTACTGGAAATAATTTTCTATAACATTTTATATAATTTTGTTCCATGAAACATTTTACTAAGCAAATACCAAAATCAAATATTATTAATTATGCAATTTGGGAGGGTTATAGTTAGCCAATCCTTTACGCTTGTTAATCGTTGTTTCCATTGGTTGAAACAAATTAAGCACAAAATCTGGCATGTGTGAGTCAAAATCGACATTCATGACTTTTGCCAAAATTACAGGTACTAGTATCGCTGAGCAAACAGCGCTAACATTGAAGAAAAACAAGGCCATATAAACCATTGTTGTTCTCATTCTCATTCTTCTCTTGGCTATGGAATAAATTGGCTTTTTTAACATATTCTGGGGACTTAACCACAGCAAAAGCATGGAATGCAAAGTGTCAATATATGGAATGCATAGAAGTGGTAACTGTAGTAACAAAATGAAGTGAGCGATGATAAAATCAAGAGCAAAGTATGACATCTCAATCACTTTGCAGATAAACTCTCTGAAAGGTTGAGTGAAAACATGCCAGCCAAGACCTGATGTCAACCATGCACCACTCCACCATGCCCTGTTAGATTTTTCTTCTTTAATCTCTCTATCCAAAAGTAAAATTGTAACCAACTTGAAAAATAACTCTTGTAAATTGTAAGATGCACACGCTCCTAAAATAGACTTAGCAATATCCCAATTCTGACACAGCATCAAAAAAGCAAATGATGACAAGTAAACAACAACACTAAGTAAATGAACAGTGTTAGCTATCATACCGGGAAATGAATTTGAGCAGCAAGAAATGAGTGGGCCAGTTGTAATCGAAAGCGTGAAGAAAACTATCAAGATAATGGCATTTATAGCAATTGGTCCAAATGCTACAACCAAGAGACGTAATAACGAATTTGATGGAGTGGTATTACCTGATAGGTTCTGAGAATTTGCAAACAAATAGGCTATAATAACTAAAGTAGTTGTTGATATTTTAGAGCCTGTCTGTGCAATAAATGATGATATCAATGATGGTCTTTGGTAATTTGAACCTGCAAAAGTAGTATCGTTCTTGGATCTCTTTGTCTTGGATCCTGTGATCGTCATCCTAGTATTTCTAATATGTGATATCCATGAATTTTTTTTGCTTCGCACATTACCACTAGTTAACCATGTAATAAAGCATTTGTAATCCAGAAAGAATTCTGTAAAGTTAAAAGCATTTGGATTAAACCAAAATGGGGAAAAAAAAAGAGCAGAAACTGTTACCCAAAAGTAGAGTAAGCTAAATTTCCACATCTCCATGCTGATGTATAATAATAGCATAAACATTGTTCCCGCAAAGTAAAAGCTTTCATATGAAAACCTCGCATACAATGTCGAAAAAGAATTCCTGGTAGTAGCAAAACCTCTTCCTGTTGCAATATATTTGGCACCCCCAATCGCTAAATCGTTCACCAATGATTGCGAATAAACACGGCAAACAAAGACTTCAAACATAGGCGATAAAGAAGTGAAATGTCTAAAAATCCTGTATATGCATCTCCATATTCCTCTTTCCATTAATTCTTGAACACACAATGGAATAAAAGAGATTCCAAATACCATAAAGATTGATAAAATACATCTTTCTACCCAGTTAATTATAGGTATAAGATTGGTACATCCAATTGGCTTACGAGGATCTGTGAAAGGAATAAATTTGTTATACGAGCATAGAATTGAATCGTTTGTAAGAGCAGCCAAGTGAATCGAAAAAAGCAGAAAAAGTTTCATCGATAACATGATAAACACATTGTTTAAATGGAACCCTGGATGAGCATAAAAAAAAGACAAGAATCTATCTAGAGACAACTGAGTTCCAAGGTAGAAGTATTCTCTTGAAAGCATCTGCTCACTCATTCCCGATCCAATCTTTGTTGTAAAGTTTAAAATTGAACAAAATCCAAGATCTCTTCCCTTACCACATTGAAAATATTCACAGTGTTTAATTCTTCCGCCTCTCAGAAGTGCATTCATACCCGCATAAATATCCTCATTAAGATGTAAGCCTCTTTGTGATTTTGATACACCACCTCTTGTTGTCATAAATATTGTATTTAGAAAGTCCGGATGACCGTAGTGAAGTTTTCCACCAACTTGCGCTAATGTACGAGCAAAAAGAGTTCCAAAAGTTTGTTCCTTCCCTGCAGCAATATCTCCAAGGACTCCAATGTTCTCAGAAAATATATATTCCCTGGTACCCAAAATTGCTACAGGATGTTGATTGTCAGGGGAAGTTGTCAGGTCATAAGGATCAAATGTGTAAGGGTCAATAGGTGTTTCATATTCCTCGAACTCGTTCAACACACTCCTTATTTTCAAGCATTCTTCTAAGTAGTTATCTTGATTGGCATCAATAAGCTGAACATATTCTCCTCTGCAAAAAATTATTGCATGATTTTGATTATCAGATTTACCATCTCCCAAAATTGGTTTTCCTGAAAGCTTTATCTTATATTTTGGTTTCCTCTCCCCATTAAAGTCAATATCAGAGTGACCATCAATCAAACAAGAATAATAAACAAGTTGGCCGGTAGTTTCATCTGTTTCAACATCTAGATAAGCAATTTGTAACTCAGGATATACCCTCATTAAATACTCTTTAGCTTGTTCTTGCTCCGTATTAAATTCCTTCAGTCTCTGTAATGAAGCGACAAGTCTAAACTTTCTTTGAGCAATAACATTTGCGTGTTCTACGTTGACCACATCATCAAGTTTTGGATCTAAACATTCGGCAGAATGTAAAAGTTTAATAGCCCTCGAATAATTCATGAATCCAGATATTGTACGGTACAAAGTTTGAGATCTTAACGAAGCCCAAATTCTTGTCCTTAAAATGTATTCCGGAGTTGCAGATTTGAATCCAACTGTGTAAAAGGGAACATCATTCATCTCTTTCTCGTTCTTTTCATCGTCATAATCCTCAGATGCCATAATTTTTGTATCTTTGACAAAATTATGCCATTCCTCTGGGTACAAATGTTTTAAATACTCCAACAATGTAATGTTTGAATATCCATCTTCCCTACGAATTATTTCCTGTAATGATAGTGTAATTTTTTCGGCGTAATGAGGAACAAGAACTGAAAATGTAGGCATTTTTTCAAGGGGCATTGCTGGAGCAATTGATGTGGATAACGAGTGAGCAAAAAAAGATAATCTTCTTGCCGCTTCAGAATCTGGTTTCAAGTGTTCCCCGTGACTACTGGAATTGTTACCGTCTTCTTGTTGAATAAAAAAAGGAGGTTCAGTAATTGTATCAATACCTTCTTCATTTTTTTCACCATGATAAATCAAGTACTCAAGATGGTCGATATTAATAACATGCTCTCTGTACATTCCAATAACAATTGAGTTCCATACTTTCATAACTGTTACTTTCTTTTCGTTTTCATTTTGTTTGTTAATGGAGTTTTGATTTAAAATCTTTGAAAGTATTCTTTGTGGAAGCCTGAAAAACATATTTCTCCAAGGTGTCCAAATTGAGACCCCACAGTAAAAAGACCTGGCAACAGAAAAAGCAGTATTCCAAATAATATACCACAAGTATGTGTCTAAAAAGAACAAAACTAGATTAGTGGCAAATAATAAACCTAAAATTATTTTAGATTCCAGTTGACATAATATCGGACCAAACCATTCTTCCCCCAAACAACGGTTCACTTTTATAACACTTAACTCCCTAACAGGATCTCTGATACTCAAAGTTAAGAAAAAGTATGATTCGGTGAACTTAGAGACAAAAACACCACCCCATAAACCAAGCGATGCTAGGGCTTTTTTCCCCTTTAGTGTATAAATGGAATTTGTAAAGTACATCGATGGTAAAAAGTTCCGGTTCTCTTCAGTATAGTAGTTACCTGTAATATTGGACAACGGAACCACAGAAAAGTACACCACAACCAACAAAGATATAATGAATTGTGCTACTGCTATTGAATATGTAAGTAGAGATGTATCTAATGTTCCTGTGATGAAAAAAACATAAATTGTTGGAAGTGTTGTGATTGTGATGCAGAATAAAACAAAAGTAAGTCTAGAAAAGATCGGAAGAGCCCCCGGGAAGCTCCTAGGGACAAAACAAAATTCAAGTATTAATGATATGAGATTCACACAACTTACAATTGGACCAGCAAGTGAAAGCAGAGTAAGCGTCGCTAAAAGCGAAGGCTGATTATCTGCAGTTATGAGATACCGCTGAGTATAAAGAGTGGGACAGTTGAAACAAGTATAATACCAAAAAACTCCTAAATGAATATTCCACACCCTATTAAAGTCAAGAAGAACATGGAACCATGATCTGGTTTCAAAGTATGTCTTTTGCACAGATTTCTCCCAGTTGATTTGGTTCAAATATAGGTATCTTTCGTAAGGTTGGTAGTCAAGAAATTTACTTTTATCATATAATTCAAATTTTTCAAGAGATTTTCTGTACCAAAAGGATTGGTTTAGATCATCATAGCCAATGATGTTTTTATGATCTTTATCCCTCGCAACCCAGCTGCCATCTTTAAAAACATATAATTGAGCTTTGTAATAATTGTAAAGTGGTGTTATTGCATGGTCTAAAAAGCTATGTGTCAAAGGTTGAATTTCATTTGTGAAGTCAAGTGAATAAAAAGAATCAACACATGCCTTGAAAATAAAGCATAAGCATTCAGGCATAAATCTTAAATTATTTGCTTCGCCCCAAACCAATAAATAGATAGCTAGTTGGATAATGCAATCTTCTGCAAGAAAAGAATTGGTTGTTTCAGCCCAATTTGTCTGTGAATCTTTTAGGGAAATATTCAAAGATGAAAGTTGTTTCTTTCTTTCCTTAGAAGACATTTGAAAAAATGTGGGATTAATCGATATCATATGGTCTTCAATATCCATTTGAGAACCAAAATACCACTTCCGATAATTTGAGTTGTATCCACCAATATAATCTGCATGTACACTTCTCAATGCTTTCACAGGACCCATTCTTGAAGCTCTGGAATCTAGCATTTTCATCAAATAATCGTACATATTTTTAGAATTGTCGTACTGGAAACCAAAGATTTTGGATATATGAATAAAAATTGACTGAATCTTATCTCTAGTGATAGGTGCTGTATCCACCGACCATGCTGGATATGGCTCATAATATGTATCATAAGTATCACTAATTCCCCTTTCTGCAAAATCTTCGTATCCATATTCTTTTTCATTTGCAAACTTATGGGCACCGAAAACGTCCCCTAATTTGTCAATATGATTCCATCTGCTTGTGTTGATATAGGGTGTTCTAAAAGCACTAAATGGCTGGGCTGTTTTCTCACTAAGCGCAGAAACGAGATCATTTCTGCGATCATCGAGACTCCTGGCCAAAGGATCTATTATGAAAAGTAGAGAGTTAGTAATTGAACTTATTCCAAATATAGAAAGTAATTTCACATTTTTTGAGTCAAATGAATCGGATATTATCGAAGTTCAAAGGTCCGGTTCATACCAGGCGTCTCTATCCTGTACGTATAGTCTTTCCCAGTTTTCATAAACTTTTAGTCAGACAATTTGTAAGGTTAGTAAGCTTGACTGAAGGAAACAATAGTTATACTTTGTGCAAGCTCATCTCCTCTTACTTAAAAGACACTACTAAATTTCAAATCTTCAATGGGCAACGCGACAACTCCTTTGTTGTATATAACAAGTTTGTAGTTTGAAATAAACTCAGTAAAAATAGTAGTCAAACAAATGATTCTAAAGATTTAAATGTTATAATTGATTGATTTGATGACTTTCGTGTTTGTATATTAGTCTTTTGAACTCTTAAAATTTCAAGTATAAAATACATAAGTACTTTAAATCCAAGTTTATGTTTTAAAGCTTTATTTTTCAAAAGATATTTAATACAAAAATTTTAAATTACTTCTTTCACTTTGAACAACCAATTAGAAACTCTTAATTGTCTAAGGTACACTACTTACAATTATTTGAAAGTTAAAGCTGCACTGGAGTGCATATAAAAACGACGTATGCCTTACGTAATCAAATGAGTTTACTACACAGGATTGTACAATTCAGTGAAACTAATCAAGGCAAACAGTATTAACATTATTCCAATAGCATGCATAGTAAACTTTACTAGTCAACATTTTCGGCATGCTATCCTCTTGTTCCTAATGTATTTACTAAAGTAGAGTTTCTCTCAAGCATAATTATCAAATTATTCCTCTTGTCTCGTTAATTTCACTGTACACGGATAAGGAAAAATTCATTATAAGAATTATTGAGCTGTGGAACTTTGCATGACAAAAAATTTGAAAGTAGCTGTTGGTCATAGCTAATGAGTTTCCTCTGCTTAAAATAGTAGTACTCTGTACAGTTTGTAACTTCAACAATTCATGAAACATCGCTTACGTAAAATAATAATGAACACGCGCTTCGTCTAGCTTTGTTTGAAGGTTCCTCCAAGTACTGATGTATTACAACAAGATCAAAGCTTTTACTTAGGGCGATACACTGGCACACTGATAACTCCACGAAAGAACCCAGAAGAATGTCATTACAGACAAACATATATGCCGTTAATGCAGTGATTGTTTTGGACAATTTACAGAATAGACTGTACACTAAATATTACAGATCTCCACATCAGGAATCTGAGTCAGATCTAGTAACAAACCAAAAGAAACAGAAACAGTTCGAATCAGAATTATTTAAAAAGACATACAAACAAAATTCAGACATAATATTGTTTGATAATCACACAGTAGTTTATAAAGAATATTCAGATTTCATTGTTTATGTGATTGGTGGACTTGATCAAAATGAAGTTATGTTATACAACGTGTTACAAGGACTTACCGGCGCATTTGAAACAATTCTTAATTCTCAAATGGATAAGAGATCTTTGCTCGAAAGTTACGATATGGTCGTGCTTACTATTGATGAAACTGTTGATGATGGTATAATTTTAGAAACGGATGCCAATGCTATCACAGCTAGAGTGACAAACCCGCCAACTGAAGATGTCAATAATATCAAGATTGATCTATCTGAAAAAGGTTTATTGAATGCATTCAACTTTGCCAAGAAAAATATCTCTGAGCGTTTGCAACAAGGCTTTTGAATGTTGATATAAAATCGACTACTTTTTTATAAGTTTATATATCTTTAACTCCATTGTAGTAATTACTTTTTCTTACCCTTAGAGCTTCCCCCTTTGGATTTATTATTTCCACCCCTGGCCTTATTATTCTTGTCACTTCCGGTACCAGATCCGACCTTGAATTTCGAAGCAGTGAGAGATAATAGAAATTCTTGAGGATTGATCAATTCTACATAGTTGTCAGTATCATACCAATCAACATTTTCACTTTTTAGTTCCTTTGTCACTCTTTTGAAATTTTCAATTACATCATTGACAGTTTTACCCTTCTTCAAATTTCCAGGCTGGAGCTTAACCTTATAGGCATATTTGTTTAAAGCACCCCATGGGGCAAAAACAGGAATACAATCGGTTATCTTGTCAGTTTTGTTAGGTGATGGCAGCAGGCCTGCAATATTCAAATGGAAGTTTTCAACATCATTCACCATTTTTCTAAGTTCAATGGCATCAGTATCTGTTTCAGTAACATCGACGTCATCAGATTTCTTTTCTAATTCTTCAATAAGTTTAGTGACTTGATTTATTTGTTGTTGTCTCTTCCTTTGCTTCTTAACAGCTGCACTCACTCTTTCAGAAGTTTCTTTATTTACTGAAGTGTCATTACTATCCTTTTTTGATTCAAGTTGTTTCAAAGTACCTAAAACAGCCATACGTAATCTTCTTTCCTCATCATCTTGTTCGCCGTACTTTTCTTTGATTTTTTTCAACTTCTTCTTCTTCCCTCTTATTTGAATTTGAGGTTGTTGGTTTGGAGTTGGAGGAGCAATGCTTTGAATATTATCATATTTATTCTCTGAATCATTATTATCATTTACCTCTTCACCACTAGGTACGTTCACCCCATTCTCTGTATTAGCTTCTCCAATTGCGGATTTCGCTTTCTCTTCATCTTCTTGAAGCTTTTTAAGCATTGATTTTAACTCTTGAACTTTATTGGTATAACCTAGTGATCTGTCCAATGTCGACAATTCAAGTTCTTCATCTCTTTTCAAACGGTTGGTCCTGTATTTGACGAGAGTATCATGATCGGCTAACCACAATAGACCTGCACCCATTACCATTTGGCATGGTGGCAAGTAAGTTTTTTCACGTGAAACGTTTAACATTCCAGATGGTAATATTGATCCGTCGTAATCTTTCTTTGAAACATCCTTACCCGATACAAACCATGGGCTGACCACTTGCTTGTTTTCCCATGCCTTGGTAGCAGACAATGAATAAATACCAGCCTGTAGCAAAGTACTTGGTGGTAAATCTTTATTCTTATAAGGGTTCTTGATAAAAATTTTTAAGGCACCTTCAAGGTCATTAGAAACCAAAAAATCTGTCTCATTGTCAAAGTATCTATAATAGATTGAATCGATTTGACTATCATCACGACCAGAAATACATAGATATCCTTCACTGGTGATAAACCAAAAGAATTTTTCAAACCAAAACTTTGGACGTAATTGCTTAAACTCAACATTTTGTTTGGATTCTTTTTCCAGTTTCTTTAAATCATGATAAATTTTTTGCTCACTGCTTTTGATCGCAAGAGCTGCACTCTTAGCAGTCTTCTCTTGCTTTTCCTTCGCAATTTTTTTAGCATCAAAATATCTAGTTGAATTGGAGAATGCAGACTGTGTTATGTCAATAATTACATCAACTGTCTTTATGGTTTTCTTTGGTTCTTTAGCAGTTTTTGCATCATTTAAGTTGTTCAACTGAGAGTCAGTATCCGAATCAGAGTCATCTGAGCTCCATCCAGAATCGTCCGTTTCATCCTTTTCAATTCCATAATGATCATCATTTTCATTTTCATCTATATCAATTAAGGTAACCGTTATTTCATTTTTAATTAAGTTCAATGATTTTATCATTTTAGCAATCTCATTTCCTCTTGTTTGCTCAATTTGAATAAGTTTTTCAATATTTTTCCAGTCCATCTTTTGGTCTAATAATTTTTGAACAGCAGCTTTACATTCCTCTATCTGGTTATTGTAGACATTAATCAAATAACCCTTTTTAAAATTAAGCTCTTGAACACTATCAAGTGCATCAATTTTTTTAGCGTGTTCATCCTTAACAAATTGTAGCCGTTTCTGAATATTTGCTTGTTGATTTTGACGACTCAGTGAAACCTTAGACATTTCTATTGTTGTAAAAAATTGATCAATAGTTTTGTTGTAACCAATAATTTTTTCCACTTTTACACCTTCCTTCACTTTATGTATTGGATTATAAGGATGAAACTCATTGTAAACATATTCCAAGTTTTCGGGAGATGGTCCTTTTACTTCATCAAAAAGAGGATTTTTATTACTAATGATAAATCCTTCTACTTCTCCAACTGGAGTATCCAATAAGGTCTTGTATCTTGATTGAGCATCATTTAAAGCAACTACCGTTCTTTCAAGCAGTTTCTTATCGTGTAAAAGTTCTAAACATGTATTCTTTGGTTCGATATTGTTATCTAACATAGCGATATGTAAAAGATCGGAAGATATATAAGCAGTGTGTTGAAAGCAAAGCTTCTCAATTGACAAAACTTTCTTCTTTTCTCTTTCCTGTTGCTTTGTATCCTCAATCCACTTGCAGATTATCTCTTCATCATAAATTTCATCATGTGCAACTTGAAATCCGCTTTCGAATAGCGTTTTATCAAACATACCATAGACTGAACCGATTTGATACTGACCTTCAGCGACAGTATCTGGGTCGACAAATCTGAATAAAGTCATGATTTTCAAATCTGAATCTAAAAGAATAATATTACCGGCACTAAAGAATTCAAAAACAAGATAGTAGAAACCATCACTAAATTCTAGTACTGCTATTCTATCATCACCCACTTGTTTAATATTGGTGAGTCTCTTTGATTTCAAATGCTTCCGCAACTTTGCAGCAAAGTTGTTCGGTTCAGGTAAAATAGGTCTTTGAAATTCGGTCAAGTAAATTTTGAAACCAGATTCTAAAACAAGGTTGTATTTTGAGTCAGGAATCTGAAATTTCAACAAAAAAGATCTATTGTTGGCAACAAGATTATAGATATTTTGAAGTCTATAGCCTTTAATGGTCGTTTCCAACTCTGATATAATCAATTTCAAATCCAAGGAAGATATTCTTTGCTTCATTATATGTTGATTGAGTTCTCTACGAAGGATTTAGAGTAATGATGAATAAGTGATTAAACTGATTCATCACATTTTTGAAAAAAGATCTGGGGCGAGCGGAGAGATCTGTAAGATCAAAGAAAAAACTGGTATAAAAATACGCTTTTTAGCTCTACTCTTAAACTTAGAAAATTGATCTACAAATGGCAGTTGATACAACAACAATCAAAAACATCGACTTGATCATTTCTTATTTGAAGCAAAAAGATTGTAAAGTTGGCTTCTTTGTTGGTGCAGGTATCTCCACAAACTGTGGAATACCGGATTTCCGATCACCTGAAACGGGTCTTTACGCTAACCTTGAGAGGCTAAAATTGCCATATCCAGAAGCGGTTTTTGATATTGAATATTTCAGGGAAAAACCAAAGGCATTTTATACACTAGCTGACGAACTTTTTCCCGGGAAGTTTGCTCCTAGTCGATTTCATTACATGATTAAACTGTTTCAAGATAAAGGCCTTTTAAAACGCTGCTATACACAAAACATTGATACGCTTGAAAGAATTGCCGGTGTTGACGATGACAAAGTTTTGGAAGCACATGGATCGTTCACGAAAAATCACTGTATTGATTGTGGTACAGAAATGTCGCAAACGGATCTTGTTGAGTTTATGAACAAGAAGGAAATACCTACTTGTTCGTCATGCCAGGGGTACGTGAAACCGGACATTGTATTCTTTGGTGAAGTATTACCGGGCAAACTTTGGGAATATTGGGAGGATGATGTTGACGACTTGGATGTTATTATTGTAGCTGGAACGTCGTTAGCTGTGTATCCGTTTGCCAGTTTACCTTCTGAGGTTGGTCGTAAAACTAAAAGAATACTGATAAACAGGGAAATTTGTGGAGATTTTAAGGAAAGCCCGAGGAAGTCAGATTTAGTTTTGCAGGAAGATTGTGATGTGATAGCAGATTTGTTATGTGAGAAATTAGGCTGGCTAAGTAGTTTGAACGAATTAGTTGATGCGGGAAGGAAAAAGGTGCTCGCTACGTCAGATGAAGAAGTTGTTGAAACTGCACAAGAATTGGTGAAAGATATTGTCAATGAAGTTGCACCTGTGTTGAGAGAAGATAGCAAGGAAAAATCCGAGACGAATGAAGTGGATGATTTGACTGAAGCTGTGGAGAAAATTTTGATCAAATAGTGTGCATGCATGCATGCATGGCTCATCAAACTTTCAAACACTCTGCTTTGCTTTTTGGCTTTTATATTCCCAGTTAACTTTTGTACGATAACCACATATACCAGAGAAATGGCCGATAGAACTCCTGCATACCATTCAGTTTTTGGAAATACATCGGAAATGCTGCTAAGTAATGTGTCGCAGTGGAAACCATCGTGGGCGCAACACAAAGACTTAGGGAAGTTAAACACTACCAGAGAGCTGAGCACTCGGAATAAATCCAGAAATACTCATACGAGAGCCAACAATTCTGTTTATAATGGTTTATTGACTGCGCCAAATGCAAGTGTAACTATTTATTGTACAATAGTTGAATCCAAATCCGTATCTCCAATTGTTGGAATGTGCATGATTAATCCACAAACCAGTAGTTTAACGATAATTGAAGTTCAAGATTCGCCAACATTTGTTAGAACAATAAATAAACTTAATGTACATGCAGATACAAACAATATGCATTTATTGCTTCCATTAAGTTATCAAAAGCGGCGGACAAATATTGTAAAGATATTGGAAGCAAATGTTGAAGATAATGTAAACATTTATTATATACCTGATGCATCCTTCAAAATTACGGACGAGTCGTTCAAGTATATAAGCAATAACGTCAAGGAGAGTGAATGTGAGTCTATGCAAGTTGAGTTGAGTCATAGGAAACTAGCATATGCGGCAACGTGTGCATGTATAGCATATATTCGTTCTCAACCACAAAACACTTTTGTACATGAGAGTTTTAATGTTAAGTTTGAAGCATGTGAGGACACTATGTTTATTAGCACTTCTGCAATTAGAGATTTGGAGTTAATTGAAAGTAACACAAGGGATGGCAATACAGTTTCATTATTTAAGTTTCTCAATTGCACATTGACTAAAATGGGTGAGAGGCTATTGAAAAATAATATACGTCAACCATTAACGAGCAAAGAATCATTGATTCTCAGACACGAAGCTGTGAAGGAGCTTGTAAGCGATGAAGGTACATTGACTGATTTGCTCTTGGAAATGAAGGGTATGGTTGATTTAGATAATTTATTTTCTGTGTTATGTAAGAAGGCAGTTTCAAGTTTGGATGCAGTGAGTGATCAAATGATCAACTTTGTTTTACTACTAAAAAATGTTTTGATAACTACACAAGGTGTTCGTGAAATTTTGAAACCATTAAAGAGTAAACTTATTAGTGAAGTATGTTTTACGTTTGAAAATTCAGATGTTGATAGTGCTTTGGATTTAATCTCAACATATATAAATGAAGATTGTATTTGGGTGAATAAACCAGTTGAATTGAGGAGTCAGAAATGCTATGCTGTAAAAGTTGGTCAGAATGGTATACTTGATGCTAGCAGACAGTTGTACAAATCATTGGTTGATGATATTTTGAGAAGTATAGAGGAGTTAAATGAGAAGTACGATTTTAATTTAGAGAATCGATATGATAAGAATAGGGGATTTTATATTTTGATAAAGGATATGAATGTTTGTGCCTTTGAAGAATTTGAAGATTGTCCATTTATTAATATTGTTGAGAAGGGTAAGAATATTGAATGTACAACTATGGAAATGATGAAATTGAATTTGAGAATTGATTCAGTTTTAGATGAGATTTTTTTAATGACTGAAGAAGCAGTTAATGAATTAGTTGATAAATGTAGGAGATTTATTCCTACATTTTTCCTTATCTCTGAAGCGTTTGCTATACTTGATTTAATTTGTTGCTTTGCAACGAAGATAATAAAACCATGTTATAGTTATACATGTCCTGAATTTGATGAGAAAAATGTAGCAATGAAGGAATCACGACATCCACTTCTTGAATATATTTATAAATCCGAAGGCAATCATAAAGATGATGTGATTGGGAACGATGTGACCATTATAGGGGAAACATCTAGGGTTCAAATAATTACAGGACCAAATATGAGTGGTAAATCTATTTATATTAAGCAATTTGCACTCAATGTTATACTTACGCAAATTGGTATGTTTGTTCCTGCAGAGTATGCATCAATGAGAATTTTCAAATCACTTTTCACGAGGTTAGCAAATGATGTGAGTGAACCTAATATGTCTACGTTTAGTATGGAGATGGTTGAAATGGCTGATATTTTACATCATGCGGACGCTGATTCTTTGATTATTGTTGATGAGTTGGGTCGTGGAACAGGTTATAATGATGCGATATCACTTTGTTTGAGTATAATTGAAGAAATTCGTGAATTGAAGGGGGTTTGTCTATTTGTGACACATTTTGTTGGTATTCCACGAGTGTTTCAGAATAAGCCTGGTATATTTGAATTACAAATGGGTGGGAATGCGAATGGAATGTTTAAAGTAAGTCCTGGAGTAAACAATGTAACTGGATATGGGATTCAACTTGTTGAATCTAGTGGTATATTTCCAGTTGAAGTTGTGCAGAATGCAAAGGAGATTTCTAACAAGTTAAAACTTGCTGGCGCTGCTGCCTTGGCCGATTACAAGACTCAAGGGAAACGGAACCGGCAGATGAAGTTGATACTCAACTGTTACGAGATGTTAAACCATGTAGTACATAATGTGTCGAGTGAAGAATTGTTTGATACGTTATCTGCCTTGGAGAATGAGTTTATAGAGCAATATGATGGGGAGGGAGAGGGAGAGGAAGAGGGGGGAGAGGGAGAGGAAGGAAGGACCGTCCCTGTAGGTGGGGGTGATGGGTTTGACATTCTTGAAGAATTGCTTGAATTGAAGTAGGTATGGTATAGCTTTTGGTAGCTCGCATGTGTAGCAAGATTAACGCGAATTTGAGACGAGTCAGTTAAATGTTTGAAAGAAAATGCGGAATAGAAATTTCACCAAAAGTAGATGTTAGAAGTTAGTTATTTCTTTATTGGAATAGCAAAACAAGATGAACAATAGCAGTGGTGTATCGTCATATGGGTTTTCCAACCAGTATACGTTTTCCAATCTACCATCATTTATAACGAGCAGGAAAAGTACGGACAAAAAGGAGTCGTTGGCGGAAACGGGAGGAGAAGCGGTGGAACTACCATTTATACCAACTAGGAGGTTCCCCGTGAACGAAGATTTCTTTTCTCGGCTCCCTTCGGGACCTGACCGGGTGATGCCGAATGAGGGGAGACGTGTATGGTCTGCTGGGTCAGAGGGTGGTAAATTGTTCAGTGAGAGGCGGAGATTTGTTGAGAAGGGGAGGGGGAAGGGGGAGGGGAAGAAGAATGAGGTGGATGAAGTTGATGCAGGAGCTGAGTTTTTCAAGCTTGGGCAGAATTTGGTTTGTTTTGTGTGTTTGTTGGGGAAGAAGAGTGGATTATGGGTTTTATGGGCGCTTAATGTTGTTTTCCAGGTTTTAGTTGGTAAGATGAAGAGTATTCCTGATCCACAATTTGTAAAGGAAGAGGGTGAAGAGAATTGTAGTGGAACATTTGCTGAGAGTACACCAGTGAAGAGTAAAGAAAATCCATTGTTTGAAAAGAAGTTGAGAGGAATCAAGGAGTCGTTACAGGAGAAGCTTGGTAGTGATGAGAAGAGGGTAGAAGAGAAATATGGAACGCATTTTTTCGATAAGCCAAATAAGGGAGTTAATTTAGAAGCAAGTTTTATGAAGGTTAGTATGGGAGAAGAAGCTATTGTGAAGGAGGAAGATTTGTATAGTAAAGCGAAGAGTATTAGGAATGATTTATTGAAATTTAGTGAGATACCTGAGGAGAAGGTGATTAAGCCATTATTTACGAGGTCAACTAAAAGATTTGAAGATTTAGAATGGTTAGTTGATGATAGTGAAGATTATTTGAATAATTTAGAAACCACGAGATTATATCAGGAATATCAGAAGATTTTAGCAGAGAGGAAGAAGATGAGGCAGCTTGTTGAAATTTCCAAGATGAAGGAGAGTGCACCTGTGAAGGGGTTAAGACGTGAACAAGTTTTGGAAGTTGAAGAGGTATGGGAGGAGCCAGGTAATGGTAGTTTGATTAAGAAGTATGGAATTAATATTGAGAGGAGGGATATTTTAACACTTGCTGATAGACATTGGTTGAATGACAATATAATTGATTTTTACATGCAACTTATTAAAGATGAAATTGATAAACGTAAATGGTGTACGATGCACGTTTTCAGTACATTTTTCTTTACGAATTTAAAAAGTAGAGGGTATGATAGTGTACGTCGTTGGGCGAAGAGGGCTAAAATTGATGTTTCTCAAATTGATTATATTTTCATACCGATGAATTTGAATGGTACGCATTGGGCGTTATCAGTTGTTGATAATAAGAATGAGAGATTTCTATATATTGATTCATTAAACAGTGATGGAATTGAATCGTTGTTGTTAATTGCAAATTATATGAAGGAGGAAACTAAACGGTTATATGGTGATGGGATGAATGGTAAGAATTATGATTTGTATAAATTTGAAAATTGCTATGAATGTCCAGGACAAGAAAATGGATTTGATTGTGGAGTATTTACATGTACGGCAGTTGATTATATTGCACGCGGGGTGCCGTTATCGTATTCGCAGAAGGACATGCCCGTTATTCGACGCCGAATGGCGTGGGAGATTATGCACGGGCGGTTAGATCACTGAGCGGGCGCGAACGCGAGCGAGCGCAAGCGAGCGCAAGCTGGCGCGAGCGAGCGCAAGCTGGCGCGAGTATAAAAGGCGATGCGTTTGGCGTTTGGTGTGGGGCGATGCCGTGGATTGTTCCGAGAGCCAATGAGTGAAGGTAAGGCTGCAAGTGTTGATACGCCGATTGTTTCTGATATTATACGCAGACAAGACAAATGCTACTCTTTGCTGTCTAATGGATCTATTATTGTGAAGAGGCCAACGAATTTGAATTTCAAGTTTGTTAGTTATAGGGAGCCTGTTGTTTATGAACTTTATAATACGAAGGGTGAAGCGATTGGTAAATTGCGTGAAAGATCGGAAGGTATTAGTGGATTTGTTAAGCGGAATATTATATCATCAGCGCGGTCTTTTACTATGGATATGACAGATAACGATGGGCATGTTATATTGACGATTCATCGTGGATTTACAACAGCGTTGCAAAGATCTGACTTGAAAGTCTTTATTCCGAGGGAGGATGGTGAAGATTTGCTAATTGGCGAGAGTGTTCATCATTTGAACGTTTTAAAGAAGAAGTATACATTGAAGGAGGTGAAAGGTGAAGAGGGGTTGGTTGAGTTTGGCGAGATTGAAACTGATTTGTTTCAGTGGAAGTTCCCAGTTTTCGACAAAAAGGGAGAAGTGATTGCGGAAGTGTGCCGGGACTTCCACGACCTGGAGCTCGATCTGCTCTCTGACAGCAATGTGTATATTGTGAAGATGGATGCGAGTGCACACAAGGACGGGAAGTGTGCATATGGACCATTACGTAAGAATCCACTGACGCTCGTTGAGAAAGCGGTCGTTTTCGCGAGCGTTGTGAGCATCGACTTTAACTACTACAGCGACGAGTCGATGGGCGAGTGAGTGAGTGGGTGGCGTGGGTGGCGTGGAGTTGTGCATAGTTGTGTAGTTTGTACAAAGTAGTACACCGTTTATACACTGTTTATACACCACACACACGCACACACACACACACACGCACGCACCGCTTCGATGACGTTGACTGACAATCTCACCCCATTGCAGGAGAAAGCGATACTTGGAGTTGACGTGAGTCAATTCACTGAAAGTGAGCCGTTTGACTCCACGATTGAACGGTTCAACAACCCGAGCAGACCAGCGACAGTGGATAACCAATTTGATTACCTAATTCTCCTCAAATGGATCAACGCGCAGTGCTCGAGCGAGAGCGAGAACTCGAGCTCAAGGAAACTGACGCTCGACACAGTCCGCGAGCTCTTGCCCACGCACGTGACCCCTCCCCACGTGACCCGGCTCCCGGCACCGTGCAATCTTGCGGCGTGGGCTCAGCTGGACGTGCTTCTCGCGCACGTGGCGGCGTCGACCGGCTCCACCACCACCTCTGACACTGACGCCGACCCGCTCCTCGCGCTCGCGCTCGCTGCGAGAGAGACACAGAGAGACACGGCTTCCGCTCTCGCTGCTGTCGCGCGTCACGTGGCCGCTGAGCCAGCGATCCTTCCCTCCGCGACAGCGCTCGTGTTGCGCGCGGGCCTCTCGTTCCCGCGACACGCGCTCGACAGTGTGCTCCGGGTAACCCACAACGACGTGCACGCGCTCGCGCTGTGGGCGACGAGCGTCCGCGAGGGGGAGACAGGGGAGGCTCAGGCCGTGCAGCGCGCGCTCGGCGAGGTGGCTGCTACGAAGGGCTCCACCCGTTGCCGTTGCGACGCTGTCCTCCTGTTGCGCGCGCACGTGACGCTGCTGCGCCGCGGCGCGACAGACACGCGTCACGTGCGCGCGCTGGTGCGCGACATCTGCGGTGTCGCGGGAGAGGCGACCCGCACGGGCACGAGCGATGCGGAGCTCGCGCGGTTGCTCGAAGATGTGTACGGGTGTCTGTGCGAACAGGCTGCGGCGTCACGTGCGCCCGCACGCGAGGTGCTGCAGTGGGCGGAGCTCGCAGCGGGGGCGGTGGCGAAGGCTCGTCCTCGCTCCCACGGACGGGTCGCGCTGTGGGCGCACCGCGCCGGTGATGACGTGGCGGCTCGGCGCGCGGCACGTGACGCTGTTCGCGCGGACCCTGACGCGCTGGAGTGGCTCAACTTGTACGCGGCGCTCCTGAGCGGGGCGGACGACGACGGCGACGGGGACGGGGACGGCGACCACCCACACGAGACGGCCATCCTTGTCCTCACGCAGCTCGTGGAGAGGCTCGAGGGGATGGCTGGCGGCGGTCCCGAGTGGCGATTCCACGCTGTGCACTCGCATCTCCTCCTCGTGCAGCTGCTCGGGCCACACGCGGCGACTGTCCTCCCGGCCCTCTTTGCGTTCGTCAACAGGGTGTTCCCACCGGCGACAGCGACGCCAACGCCAGCGGCAGCGGCGGCGACGACAACGACAACGACGACTAGCCCTGCCATCAAGGCCGTCCCAAGGAACACACCGATCCCTCAGTGTGTCCCGAAACTGGGTGCCCTGCTCCGTCTTCACAGGAAGCAGCCCGCCAATAGCGTTGCCACCCCCACCACAGCTGCCACAACAACTACAGCTACCACCCCCACCCCCGACGCTGCCACACTCGCGTTCATGTGGACCACACTCGCTCGCACGCTGCACGCTATCGGCGACACAGCGTCGGCGCTCGAGTGTCTCGACGAAGCACGCTCCTACACCACCACACCCACTGTCGACATAGACCTGTACGACGCTGCCCTCCGTGGCGACTGCACCACACTTGCTGCGCTCCTGCGCACGCTCCCGCCAACGACCACGTCGCTCCCCTACGCGACTGCTCTCGTGACACTCCACAGCTCGGCTCCCACCGACGCGACTCACTCGCGCCTCCGCAAACTCTCGGCTTCCCCGAAATGGAATCGGTCCCCCCAAATTTCACTTCTCTGCGACAAGCCCGATGTCGCGGTGCACGGCTGGTTCGGTTTATTCATCGATGATTATTTCATTCCTTGACCTCTGACCTCTTCCTATATACTATATACTACCACCACCACCACAATGAACAACGACACCTCGGCACTCCTTATGAGCCTGCTCAAGGCAGACACCCCCCGTGTCAGGTACGAGGAACAGCTGCTGCGCCACCTGCAGGGCTCACCGCTCGTACTCCCACGAGCGTACTGGGAACAGCACCTCCCGCCGAGATCTTTCTTCAGACTGCCACCGCCACCGGACAGGCGTTCTCGTCGCCAGCGCCAGAAGGAGAAGAAGAGGAAGGACTCCAAGAGCCATCTCGATGCAGTCGATACAGTCGATACAGTCGACACGCTCGATTTCGAAAAGTGGAAACTCTCAATGAAGATAGACACTGCTCGTCGCAATGGCGAAGACGTCTCCGCTGCCTTGCACGAGCTCTCCATTCTAGAAAACCAGCAACAACAACAACAACAACAACCACCACCACCACTTAGGGAAAACGTCACACACAACTCCGTTGACGACGAGTTCGACGCGTTCGACCAGTTCGACCAGTTCCACTCACTGCACACACCCTCTCCACTCCCAACAACAACCTCCAGGTTCATGTCACTGCTCAGCGATACACAGAGCGTGCAGGTGCCACCACCACCACCACAACTACCCCCTTCACCACCACCACAACTACCACCCACACCACCCCTCCCGTTTAACCACCCACTCATGCAGTTACTACAGAAGCGTAAAAATACCTAAACTATCTATCTCTTTGTAACTCCTACAAGGTTCAGCAAACACGCCAACAACTGCACGTTCTCGTTACACCCCTCAGCGACCTTCACGTCCGCCTCATAGATCACCAACGCAATACGGTTCTTCTCACTGCAGCTCAACTCCAAACTGCCCAGCATCGCATCATTCAAAACACTCAAAACACCACTCGCACTGTACCCCTTCCGTAAAAGCTCACACTCCGTAAACACCACAATCTCATCAACGTTACCCCCCTGCAACAGTCCCAACAGCTTCTCCACAACACAAACTGGCGGATACCCAAACAGCTCGTCAATATTCTCCGCTTTCACATTCGAACCAATACTCGATACAGACTGCAACAAATTAACACTTTTACGCAAATCACCATTAGAAATCTGCAAAATCTTGCCAAGCACATCGTCACTTATCTCAACACCTTCACAATCGGCAATGTACTTCACCCTTTGAAACCCAACACCTGCATCCAAGCTGCGAAACCGAAATTTCGAACACCTACTCGTCAAAGGGTCAATTATCTTCGTAACGTAGTTGCAAATTAGACAAAATCTAGTAATACTAGAGTAGTTCTCCATAATCCTTCTAAGTGCACTTTGCGCATCACTCGTCATAGAATCAGCCTCATCAAGTATAATAAGCTTGAACGGCGGACACGGATACTCCTTCAAATCTTCCTCACTGGCATTAGAAACACTCGTTTGTGCAAATCTCTTAATCTTGTCACGTACAATCGAAATACCACGTTCGTCACTCGCATTCAGCTCTAAAATACGACTCTTTATCAACCGTGGCCCGAAAAGTTCATTGGCTAACGCTAAAATCGTCGACGTTTTACCAGTACCTGGTGGCCCGTAAAACAACATATGAGGTAAATTAGCTGATTTCAGTGATTTCCCTAAAATCTTGGTCGTGGCATCCTGTGATGACACTTCCCTCAATTCCTTAGGACGATACTTCTCAATCCAAGGTTGTTCACTCATTCAACTTGCTGTTCCGAAACCTGCTCTAAACAACAAAAAGTGTGATTTTCAATTTTCAACGCGTTTTGTTTTAACTTGTCCACACCACACACCACACACACCACACACCACACACCACACAATGTCAGATGAAACATCACTAACTCTACCAATGTCCAGGATTAAAAAAATAGTCAAACTAGACCCGGAACATATCTCTTCCACAGAAACAGCAAATTACCTACTCGGAATAGCCACTGAACTCTTTGTCAAACAACTAACAGCAGACACAGTACAAATAACAAAGGGGAGAGGTAAAAAGAAAATACTCTATTCAGACTTACAGCAAACTGTCTCCCGTTCAGATTCCTACAACTTCATGCGTGATCTCGTGCCAAAGAAAATACCCGTTGGTGAACTCGTGCGTAAAGGTATCATAAGGGTAAGACCAGCCGACCAAGACAAAATCATCACTCACGATAACGAACAGTTAGATGATACAGTCGAAGAAGATACACCAGCTGTTTAAATTATGTACATGCTTTATTCTTTATATAAATTAGTATTTCTCAACATGGGTTTCACTCTTCTCAAACTTAACTTCACCATCCTCAATATATTCCTTCACCTTGTCAAACCACAGTCTCCCGTCCGTTGGTCCACTGTACCCTCTGAATGTATTCTTAGGAACAGGCACATTCGCTGAAACTAATGGCTTCAACGGACAACTCATATCCGCTGGCGTCACAAAGGTTCTCACACGATTGTAATCAATCTCATATTTCGCCCATCTATCCAGGTGTCCAATACCACTCGATCTCGTACCTTTATAGAAATTCTTGTTACCTTGCTTCGTCGATAATGGCAACCTCTTATTACCAGCTTTCGATTGCCCGTAAAACAACGTACCGTCCTTGTACGTTTTCCATGGTCTCCTCAAAAGACCCACTGCAGATGAATGAAACCCCCTCTGGGTAGTCGTCTGTACCGCAAACATTGCCACAACTGTCTGTATAACAAAACAAACAACCTCGTCGAACCACTTGCATTCTCAACATTTTTTTCAAATTCTCTCTCACTCACTACACAGTACAAGCTTTTTCTACACACGCCCGCAATCGTTCTGCCATTTCACCAACAACCTCTGGCTCGTGCACAACAACCACTCTCTCCGGCATCGCCGTCCGCAACAGCTCCACAAAGGGAAACACCCTCTCCCCACGGGCCAGCTCGGCAGGGACACCTTCCACAGCGTCAACGAGCACAACACGCTCGTACCCGTGTTCAGCAACCACCCCGCCAAGCTGTCTCGCAAACAACGACTCGCAGCCGGCAATGACCGGGGAATGCAGCTGCATGATATCACCTTCACCGTCTTCCCCACCGTCTCCACCAATGTAGTGCTCCCACCCTGTACTGTACCCGTTCTTCGCTCCGCTCGTGTACGGGTACACGTAGTCACTGTCGATGTGCCGCTTCACCCACCCGTCCCGCCTCTCGATCATCTCCTGGACAGCGTGTTGCGAGAGGTTCTCAATGCCAACAATCGGTAGAGTCAACGTCTTGCTCATGGTTCTCCTGGCAAGCTCGTGAAGTTCAAACAGAACTGTATTTGCCCGGACAGGACCAAAATCAACCCACGCCTTCTCTCCTTTCTTCTCTCTCACCCAAAACTTTTCACAACCTTTTACAACCTTAAAACTCACAACGCAACGATATCTCCATTCCTTCAAACGCAATGGAAAACGCATCTTTAGAAGCACTGAGGGACGTCCTAACAAACGCTAACGGCAACACACCGCTCGCCGACAGATTCAGAGCGTTGTTCTTCTTGAAATCCGTCGGTGCACAGTTTGAATCTGACCCCGTTAAGGCCAGTACAGCAATCGACTACATTTCACAAACTTTCGTTGACGATTCGGAACTTCTCAAACATGAAGTGGCTTACTGTCTTGGACAAACACATAACTTACGAGCTGCTCCTGCACTTAGAACCGTTCTAGCTGATTTAAACCAACAGTGTATGGTAAGACATGAAGCAGCTGAAGCACTAGGTGCTCTAAATGATGCAGATTCTTTACCAATCCTTGAAAAATTTCACCAAGATCCAAACGAACTCGTAGAAATTAGGGAAACTTGTGAATTGGCAATCGAAAGAATAAGGTGGGAAAATTCAAACCTTTCAAAGCAGGAAGTGCTCCAAAAATCAATTTACGAATCTGTCGATCCGGCTCCACCTTTACCTTTAAATTCTACAAGTAAAGTTGAAAAACTGAAGAATATCCTCAACGACCAAAATGAACCATTATTTCAAAGATACAGAGCAATGTTTCGTCTACGTGATCTAGGTTCAGATGAAGCTTGCCTTGCATTAGCAACTGGTTTCGCTGATGATTCTGCTCTTTTCAAACATGAAATTGCTTATATTTTCGGTCAAATTTGTAACCCTGTTACTGTACCTAGTCTTATCGATGTCGTGAAAAGAGATTCTGAAGCACCAATGGTTAGACACGAAGCTGCTGAAGCTCTAGGTGCAATTGCTACACCTGAAACATTACCCGTCTTAAAAGATTTACTGAATGATAAAGATAGCGTCGTTAGAGAATCTGCAATTGTGGCTCTCGATATGTGGGACTATGAAAATAGTAATGAAATCGAATATGCTAAAATTAGTCATAATTAACACTATCAGGTATACTTTTCTCTCTATAAAAAATAATAATAATAAAAACTTAATCTTATAGAATTAATTGTTCGTCCTAAACTTATACCCACATTTTGTACATGTATAGAAAACGGTGGCACCTTCATCCGCTGATCTAAGTTGTAATGTATGATATTGCATTTCATCGTGACCACATTGTGGACATTTCTCCTTAATCGTGGCACCATTTTCAATCTCATCATGTTTGATAGATGTCTTCACTGCCGATTTCTTAGATTTAAGTGCTGATGGGAATGCATCAGGTGCTGCCTTAGTAACAACTTTAAGTTGTGAAAACTCTATTGCATTGTATCGTTTTTCACAAACATCACATGTAAGGTGTTGTTGATGTGATATAGAGTCAAGTAAATTACCACATTGGGTACAGAATATAAGTGATCCAACAGCAGACATCCGTGTGTATATTGTATAATGTCTTAATCAAAGTTGCAAGTATTAATAGTAAATTTTTTTTTCAACCCCGTCTGAAATTCATGCTGTGCTTGAAATTTAAAACAGGCCTTCCATTAATTATCACCATCGCTCTGTATATCAACACTTTTAACAAACAAATTAATCAACATGGCTCACCAACAAATGTCGATGCCTATGCCTGACATGTCTAACGCTATAATGGCGCAAGATGAACTTGGACGTCCCTTCATCATTGTTAGAGATCAATCGAATAAAACGAAAACTTCTGGTTTAGACGCCCTCAAATCTCATATTCAAGCAGCAAAACAGGTCTCTGATATATTGAGAACTTCCCTTGGTCCAAGAGGTTTGGATAAAATACTCATCTCACAAGATGGTGATATTAATATTACCAACGATGGTGCAACTATTCTCACTCAAATGCAAATCGATAATGAAATTGCAAAATTACTCGTTGAATTGTCTAAATCTCAAGATGATGAAATCGGTGATGGTACTACAGGTGTTGTCATTTTAGCTGGTGCTTTACTTGATCAAGCATTAAAACTTATCGAAATGGGTATTCACCCAATAAAAGTTGCAAATGGTTATGAAAAGGCTTCCAAAATTGTCGCAAATCATTTAGATGAAATTTCTGATGCAATTACAATCGATATGGAAAATTTCGAAAATAACTTATTAGAATCAAGTGATTTATTTAAAGCTGCTAAAACTTCTCTAGGTTCTAAAATTGTTAACAAAAATCATAACCAATTTGCCAAAATGGCAGTCGAAAGTATTATGAAAGTTGCTGATTTTAAAAGGAACGATGTAGACTTCGAATTGATTAAACTTCAAGGTAAACTCGGTGGATCAATGTCTGATTCTAAACTCATCAATGGTGTATGCATTGATAAAGATTTCTCTCATCCACAAATGCAAAAGGTTGTTACAAATGCGAAAATTGCAATTTTATCTTGTCCATTTGAACCACCAAAGCCAAAGACAAAGCATAAACTTGAAATATCTAACGTTGAAGAATTTAAACAACTACAAGAATATGAAGCTAATAAATTTGTAAAGATGATTGAAGCAATAAAGGCATGTGGAGCTAATATGGTTATCTGTCAATGGGGGTTCGATGATGAGGCAAATTCATTACTTTTGTCAAATAATTTACCTGCTGTTAGATGGGTAGGTGGTTCAGAAATCGAGTCTATTGCTATTGCTACAAAGGGTAGTATCGTCTCTAGATTTGAAGATTTATCCGCAGATAAACTAGGACATGCAGATAAAGTGTATGAAGTAGAATTTGGTACAACTAGAGATAAAATGATCATAATCGAGAATAACAAATTTGATTCCCAAACTAACCATGTTAACACAGTAACTAACTTAATTAGAGGTTCAAATAAAATGATTGTCGATGAATCAATTAGATCATTACACGATTCTCTTTGTGTAGTGAGAAATTTAATTAAGGATAATAGAATCGTCTACGGTGGTGGTGCAGTTGAAACTTCATGCTCTCTTAAAATCATGGAAGAGGCAGATAAACAAAAGGGTATTGACCAATATGCATTCCGTGCATTCTCTCAAGCTCTTGATGTTATTCCAATGTCACTTGCTGAAAATTCAGGTTACAACCCTATAGATGAGTTGACAAAGTTGAAAGCTGCTCAAGTCTCACATAAATCTTCACATTTAGGTATCGATTGCTTAGGAAATAGCAATAACAATATGAAAGATCTATTTGTTATCGAAACTTACATCGGTAAAAAGCAACAACTTCTCTTGGCAACTCAACTAACTAGAATGATTCTTAAAATCAATAATGTTATTGTATCAGGAAAAGACCATTACTAATTTAGTATTATAGATTTCTTTTATAAATAACTCTTTTAACCATTCCTTTCAGCATTTTCTCTTCGTAGCTTTTCCACTACTTGTGGATCGTAAAAGCTAGACCATATCCGGGCAACACTGGTAATGTTAGAATTAGACGTGCTCACTTTGTTCATCGATTTCTCTAACCGATCCATTGACCCTATAGTTTCATTCATCATTTCATTAACCTGTCGTATCGATTGACTCCTAAGCTTTATAAATAGAGTCGAATATTCTTCCCTATGACCTTCCATATTGGTTTTCCTGTCTCATAGAAAACATCAATAATATCGGTAACAACTAATCTTTACGCGATTCTTGTAATCAATCAATCACAATTTGCCTTTACTTAACCTTCCATATACGCCAGTTCATCTTTAACACACTGCCCAAAATGCTCCAAGCTCCCCCAATACTAACTCGGAGAATTTTAAATCAATCAATACGACAATTACTGTTTACCAGGTATAATTCATTTATCAAAAGACCTTTAAATGAGGCAACCATCATTGAACACTCTACACTAGCTGATGTTACCAGTGCAACCGATACTGGTTTCATTTTACAGGCTAAAGATAAAACAACAATCTACATTGACCATATTTGTCCACCAAAAGAATCAAAGTGGGATTTTAAACAATTCATCTCTCCCTTGCTTTATCCAACCACCGCTGAGGGAATCACCGATTACGTTAAAGATATCACTTCATCATATGAGAACGTGGAAGTTATACCTGTTCCAAGAGACGGTGGTGCATTTGCAACGTTTAAACTTCCAGCTGCAACTACACCGAAACTTTATAACCAATCCTTGATCTACAATCTGTCAGAGAAAATCAACAAAAAACATAGATTTTTACTCAAAATTGGTCTCTTCCCAGTGAAAGGTATTCCTTGGGTTGAAGATATGGGCAGGTATGCATCAAAGACATTGAAAGTAAAGTTTGAAGGAGATGAATTATCACAAGAATCATTATATGCCATGTTTAGAAGATACGGAAAGATTGCAGATATCGTATTACCTAAACCAGGAGATATGGAACGTGTTGCTCTGGTCACATTTTGGACAAATCGAAGTGCTATTGTTGCAAGACATTGTTTAACAGGCTCGGATATTGGTGGTACTACAATTCACGTTCACTATAAAAAGAAAGTTAATGATCATTGGTTCCCAACGTTTGTTAGAGATCATACCAGAATCGCTGTCCCACTTATTTTGGCAATTGCTGCTGGTATTGCTGTTTTAGTTTTTGATCCTATCAGAAGTTGGTTCATTAAGGAAAAAATAAAGGGTGAACTCGACTGGAGTAATTCTGTATGGTTTAAAGAAATGTGGAAAGGCTGGATTACAACTCGAAATAAGGTTAAAGGTTTGTTGAATTATAGACAAGAAGATGGTTCCGAATGGGAATTATGGAGCGAAATTGATGATCTCATGGATGAACGAAACCAAAAGGCAAAGGATGTTGCAATCTGGTTGGAAGAAAATGTTAATTCTATGATTGTCGTTCAAGGTCCACCAGGTAGCGGTAAAAGGAATCTGGTTTCTAACTTGGTTTTAAAAGATAGAGATAATGTTTTATATGTTGATTGTGAAAATATCATCAAGTCCCGTAAAGATTATCAATTGGTGCAAAATTTTGCTCATGAAATTGGTTACTTTCCTGTCTTTTCATTCTTGACAAGCGTGTCTAGCTTTATTGATTTGTTTGTGAAATCTTTAACTGGACAAAATGCAGGCTTAACTGAAACTAAGGAATCACAGATTCAAGGTATGTTAACACTATCAATTGGCGCCGTTAGAGATTTAGCATTGAGTAATTATTATGAGTTGATGCGTTCTAATGAAGATTTCTATATGAAAGAAGAAGATTATTTGCAACAAAATCCTCAGAGCAAACCTGTCATTGTTATAGATAGATATCAAGCCGCTAGAAAGAAAAACCAAGCTAATTCATTTATTTACAAATCTCTTGCAGAGTGGGCAGCAAATTTGGTGCAATTGAACATTGCACATGTAATTTTCATTACCGATGATGTAGGATCAGTTCAAGAGTTGATAACTGCTTTGCCAACATCACCTTTGAAAAGAGTTGTTCTATCTGATGCTTCCCCTATTGCATCAAATATATATGTTGAAAATGCGTTGAAGAAGGATGTTAAATTTGATTTTGAGAAGTATGGAGCTGATCTTGAAATATACACTAAAATGCTTGGTGGTAGAATGAGGGATTTGCAAATGTTTGTTCGTCGTATAAAAACTGGAGATACCCCACAAGAAGCGTTTAACGGTTTAACACAGCAAGCGGTGGAACAACTTTCTCAGGTTTTCTTGACTTCTCCAAAAGATTATGGATTCAATGTATCTCAAGCATGGCAAATTATAACACTGCTCAGTAGAAATAAGGAAATCGATTATAAAGACGTTTTCTTGATGCCAATGTTTAAAGCTAATACATTTTCAATTTTACAAAGCATGGAGAATGTTGAATTGATAAGGCTAGTACGTGTTAATGGTGTTATAACCAAGATCATTCCAGCAAAGCCAGTATATGCAATTGCTTTCAAAGAAATGGTTAATGATCCGGAAATTAGTCGGGCAATTGAAAAGGAATGTTTGCTTGGAAAGATTGAATTTGAGACAAATCGTATCAGGAAGTTCATCGAAGAACTTAACAAGTTCAAAGAGGTTCCTGAACCAAAATTATTTAGGGAAAGACTGCAATACCTCAGTGGTAAGATCGAAGGCGGAAGCAAAGTTGTCGCTGAATGCGAAAAGGAAATGTTACAGTTAAAGAATCAAAAATGATATATGCATGTTTATAAATTATAATTAGTTTAAAAATTATACGTTTGGCTGAATGATTTTTCATTGATTAAGTAATTCTAAACATTGTTCAGAGGACAGCCTTTTTTCTGTTTCATATTGTGTTAATCCTAAAAACAGCTCTTTAAGAGTTGGATCTTCTTCAATTCTAGGCAGGTATTCTTTCAGATCTTTAGCTTGTTTTTTGAAAAACGTCGAATTCAATGATTCAAACGAATCCAATCCTTTGCAATCAGACCAATCAAGGGGTGGGGATCCAAATATCTTAAGAATATTAGAGAGTAATACCAAATCACTATATTGTGAATCAGGTTCAAAGAACGATTTACCCCTCTCACTAACTAAAATAGAGAGAATTATACCAGCTGCCCACATATCCACTTTGTTTGTATAATCACGTTTAGATAGCAAAAGCTCAGGAGCCTTGAAAAATCCAGTGGCAATATCCGTGAACTTCATTTTCCAAGATTCAAGACCATTATTGTTTGGTTCTTGATAAGCAATGCCAAAATCTATAATTACTGGGGTATTTTTATCCGCTGACGAAATTAGAATATTATTGAGGTTAAGATCTCGATGTATTATTCCGCATTTGTGAATCCAATAAATTCCACTAAATATCCCTTTCATCAACACTTTAACGGTTTCTAGTTTCATATTGTTCACTGTTATCGTACTAATTGTCCCATCTGTTCCAAACAATGTCTTCTTCTTCATGTGTGTATCTAAAAGCTTTTGTAAGGTTAAATCATAATAATCAAACACCAAATTAACATCCGTTCCATGAACAAAAACATCCAATAGTGTGATAATATTAGTTGACCCTTCATTCGAAAAGCTTCTCAAATGTTCTAATATCTTAATTTCGTTTTTCAAGTTATGTGGTGGACGAAGATCATCGGGATCAGCCACTTTCATAGCGTAAACTTTCACTCCTTCTAATTCTTTCTGGGAAGTTTCTGATATCAAATAGACATCTGAGAATCGGCCACTGCCAATTCTTTTCAATACTTTCCAACCCTTTTCAACTAATCCTGTGGTCATTGCAAAACACAAACATTTATACGTAAAACTAAAGAGTGTTTGGGAGGCTCGTGTCTTTAGGGCAAGGTTTCTTCAAATTTTCTTGCTGGTATAAATTAGTACCGAAACTTTATTCCAGATTTCAATGATCAATGGTTCCACAAAATGACAGTAACAGATGATGTCGAAGTTGATAAGCTAGACCATCAAGTATATTTGAAAGAAATCAACAACAGTTTGGATGATAATGACTTAACTCGCCTAGAGAGACTATTTTCATTAGAGAATGGTCTAATCGATAATAAAACCCGTGAAAGGGCATGGCCAATTATGATAAAATCAAATGTAGTTGATGTGCCTGATTATCATCAGCTCGGAATTGAACATAGGGATAGTGAACAAGTGAGAAAAGATGTGGATCGTTCTTTTCTATATTCAACGAATTCGATTTATGATGTTGGAGAATTACGCCGCAGATTATATCGCTTGATAGTGAAAGTCTTGATAGCTATACCCGAACTCAATTATTACCAAGGATATCATGATATTGCTTCAATAGTAGTCTTAGTGTTTTCTGATGAAACAATGTCATACAGATTTCTGTATTGCTTGTCGATAAAATATTTAAGAGATCACATGATGTGCAATATAAATCCAACAATGAAGCAACTAGTTATGATTCCTGAAATTGTGAAATACGCTGACTTTGAACTTTACAACATCGTTGATAATATACATCCTATTTTTGCATTGAGTAGTATTATTTCACTTTTTGCACATGATATCACGGATGCGGACAATGTGGCAATATTATGGGATTATATATTCTTAAAGGATTTACCCCAAATGGTAATTTACCTTTATGTTGCAATGTTAGTCCACTGCAAAGATGAAATTTTTATTGAGCTTCATAAATTGAGTAACTCTTCAACGAGTAATAAATCTACTGAATTTGACATAGATGACATCCATGCTGTTTTGAATAATTTTCTTTTTAAGCATTTCAATAGTTTGTCCGTCGATTACAAATACGAAGTTGCAAATGTTTTGATGTTTGCTGATAAATTGAGTAAAAATTATCGTTTGAATAAATTGATGGCGTTTTCCAACCTTTCCGAATATTCTTCTTTGAAACGCCCAACATATTCTCTTGAGATTTTAAGGCTTCAGACTAAAGAAACACTGTCAGAGCAGGAAAAAAATATTAAAGATTACACTAATAGTAAAAAGCAGAGATTATTTCATACATTGATTTTCAGTAAATCAAATATTGTCAAGATTTCTTTAGGAGTCGGAATTCTTGGAATAATAATCAATACATCGTTGCATGGTGGAATTCTAAACTGTTTTGATATTATCAATGAGGCATCATGCAGAATCCATTTGTTTTGGGATTTTATATGTGGTGGCAGATAATAGCATCTGTATAACATTTTAGATAGTAGATCCTTTTTATGCTAAATAGCAAAAATTAAGATGCTCATCGCTTATTTGATCTTTGACCTCTACCTACAATTACATAATCCTAGTTTAATCTAGCTATTTTAATCAATTCCATGATACTTAGAGTTTTGCGAATGACTAAAAGGCAATATATCGATGTCTACACTGATGGATCATGCATCAACCAAGGCAAACATAATGCTAAAGCTGGCTTTGCAGTTTTTTTCGGCGACGATGATCCAAGGAATTATTCAAATAAGCTGAATCGCAATTACAAACAAGATTCAATGTTAGCGGAACTTGAAGCACTTAGGCATGCCTTGTATGTTATTTCAAAAGAGATGGAGAAGCCAAATAATCGAAATAGAAAAATGTTTTTTACGATTTATTCGGATTGCATAAATGCTATACAGTGGATAACTGGAACAAATATTCCTTCTGGTAGGATTGCTGCAACTGTAAACCTGTGTCGCATGTATTATTCAAAATTAACGTCTAAAACATCCTTAGCAATAGTACATGTTAGAGGACACAGCGGCGTCTATGGAAATAATCGTGCAGACAGAATGGCATACCGGGCTTGCAAAACTTAGATCTCCTATCCCAGCGAAGTTTGTTTGATTGTATTTTTCTCAGCAGATTTTGCTCTTTTAACAAGTAATTTATATAGTTCTTTAAATATTCTGTTATTTTCTATATGTCTAGTTTTGGAAAAGATGGGAACCTGAATCTTGTGAATATCTAAACAGATAGTTTTGCAGGTTGCAGTTTATTGGAGTCCTGCAGAAAATTTATCATCAGAATCGTTAATTATAAATTTATTTATCTAGAAAACAAAACAGTTAATGTAGTTCAAATAGTGGTCACCGTTTCCTCAAACTTGACACTCTTCCTTCTATGGTGTATATGCGAATCAAGTTGCAAGTTTTTAACTACTGTGATTATATCTGCATTGGTTTTTGGTGATCTTGTGAAAGATGGAGGGTCATCCAACGCAGACTCAGAAGATTCGTCTGAAGACTCTTCATTTAAGGTATCCGCCATATTTTCAAGCATTTCACGAATCTGGTCTCGATTGTACTTTATGATACCTTCACCAAAGGAAGCTCCAGAGGATGTAAATGAAGCATTACGAATTCTCGAAGAACTTCTTCGGTTATCTAGAGCATTGGTAACCGGCAAAATTATCACTGGTATTTGCGATTTTGAATCATCCGAAATAAAGCTAATTTCATCATCTTCCAAATCTACTGGGTTAGAATAGTCCATATCTGGTAACATCAATTCCGAATCAGACAGAACCTTACATGTATTCATAATCTGAATTACCTTTTTGTCAATAATTCCCGATGTCCTATTAGTATATATAGGCTTCACTATTGTTTCATCCTTGATATTCTTTTTGAGAAGCGTAACAGAGTTGTCATCATTAGTCTTAATCACAAATTCTTCAAAGTCCCTTTCGATTAATCCGGTGAAATATTCTATTTTAAGGTTTGTCTCTCCATCAAGTTGTTTCTTGATACTAGAAAATATAAGGTAGATCGAACCGTTGTAATTATTTAGCTTGCATATAGACATATACCTTAGAAATTTCAAATAGGAAATTTCAAAGTTTTTGAAACAAGCATTGAATTGTTCACAAATATTTCTCAATTCGTCAGTGCCTGAGCTATTCAGGTTGAAAAACTTCATATAATCTTCTTCATTTGATGACTGCAAACATCTTAAAGATTCAATACCATTTTTTATATCTGTGTCGTAGTAAGTGTGTAAAATTGTCATAAAGGTCATATAGCAAAGATCAAGTCCATTTTTGGTAAGAATAATTTCAACATTTCTCCACTTATTGTGATGGAAAACATCAACGTCTTCTCCCTTTATATTTGTGAAGGCGTGAGAGTTGGTTTTATTTGTGGGACGGTGATATAATAGTTCGTGTCTAAAATCCAGCCCTTTACATTGCTTATCACACCACTTACCTTCACAATTGAAACAATCAAGTCCATTAACATACCTTTCATGTTTATCGATGACTGACTGTTTTTGACGAATTAATTTATTTCCATCGTCTTTCATCTTACCATTATCATAAAGTTTAAGTACAGCCCCACAGTAACTGCAACATTTACCTCTTTTGATAAGCTCTAGTCTGTCCCAATTAGGTAATAGAATATAAGGTGCCTCCAAGCAAACAACACCTGATAGAATCTTATCAGTTTTGAGTTTGATCTGATTAGAATGCGTATCATATCTCAAAGGGTGAGCAGCTTTCGATTTGCTAAAAATATTCTTAAGTAAGGGAAATAATACATTATCATTTGCCTTTATATGTACTGAATCCAGATTCATTGGTATTTGCGGGTACTAAGTACCTTATTGAAAAGCAAAGAGATTTACAAAGTGGCAATCCAAAGTGGCAATATCGGTCAGACGACCTTTGAGACTCAACTTCTTTTTTTGGCTAGAACAATAGTGAAATTTGTCATTATTTTTCACTTTTCTTGATCTTATTGTTAACCAATTCAAAACTCAAATATGCACGTGACTTTTGAGTGCAATATGATTCAGTACATATAGACAGTCTACAAATCATAAAAAACGATAAAAAACCTATTACGAACGCCAGTATTGTGCCAAGTTGTGAAGTCTGTCGATGACAACTGGCAATACTGCATTGACACTGTTATCGATCAAATTTTGGAAATGGAGCACAGCTTCTTCATCGTTCATCTCTAACATAAATTTCTCTTCTACTTTCCACAATAATTCCATCTTTTCTGTTTCGTTATTCTCAGTACTCGTTCTTAATGCTGGAATAGATGTATTTATCATCAACTGTACTAAATTCAAAATCAAATAAGCGTTCTTTCTCAAGGTGATGTATGTGATAAAGCAATACTGGCAAAACGTCTTATAATTAACATCATCCAGACCGCCCATTCCCTCAATAATTTGAACTGGTAACTTCATCAATGGTGGAAACGGTTTAGGGTCTTGCCCCAAAATATATCCAAAATCTGCATGAAAAAAATGACCATCTTGACATAAAAGCAAATTTTCTAAGTGTCTATCACCTACTCCTAAAATGTATGAAACAACACAATATCCAGCACAAGATCGAACGTAATTATCCATCACTTGTGGAACAACACCTAAGTGAGAGGTAGGATCTGGATTGAATATCTGTAAATACTGGAGAATTGAATTATTGTAATTTGCTAGAATATGCGATAGTGAGTTGTTAGGAATAAATTGAATAAAACCTTCAACTTGTCCCGTTGCTAAGATTTTGTAAGGTTTCAGCTTCAAATCCATATTTTCACTTGCAAGAATCTTCTCAATCAAACTAATGAGTTGTATAACAAACTGGTCTTGTTTCAGGTCGTCTCCTATTTTGTACATGATTGGATACTTGCCACCATCAACAGTACGAAATGTAATTTTCAAAGGATTTAAACTCGATTTAAAGACAGTGGATTCCTCGTAAAATGTACCATTAACTAGTATGGATGGATCTAATGGCAAGGAAATTGCTGGGAACTCAATCATTGATTCGCTTTTGGTTTCCTCTACAAGTTGACTTCTTGGTTCATGCTTGGCTCCAAATATTGTGCGTTTATGTTTTTCTGAAAGTAAAGATTTTAAAAGTTCAATTTTTCTTGGTGTCGGCTCTCTGCGATGAACTACCTTTATTTTGTGGCAAAGATTATGTAATTTACTAACTAGTTCAATCTGTCTTCTCAATTCAAAAAGTTTTGTTCTGCCATGTGGACTAGTGTACAACATTAGTAGAAAGTTTCTCATTGTTACCTGATGAATATGTTTGGATAGGTCAATATCAGCTGAATAAGACAGAACTTCAGAATGACTGATATTTAGATAGGTACTGCTAGAAAGTTGTTTGTTCTGAAAAATCTCTTCTTCCAACTCAACTTTCAGATTCCAGTAAAAATAATTCGTTAAAATTGGATTAGAGATCACCCTGGTGAGAAGAAACTTAATGTATAATGAAGGAATCTCTGGGATAAAAGAAGAAATTGGTCTGCGCTTGAATAAAATAGTATCAATAAACTCCTTCAATAACAAATCAGTATTGGTATCAAGTTCATGGTTATCAACAATTTGATATTCACTGGAATTGGTAGTAAAATCAGATCTAGCGCCAGCACTAGATGGGACCTTTGTTGCAGCATCATCTTCAACTTCTTCTTCGATAGAGTGATTATCAAAAGTTGTGGTTGTCTTGTTAGGAGCATATGAATCAAATTCAAGAGCTAATGCTTCGTTTTTAATGCTTTGGACCAATTGCACCATGAACATCTCTAACTCAGTATCAGTTGCAGTTTTTAATCTCTTAACAGCCATATTTCTAACAAAATTGTTTTTATAACTAGAACTTAACAACTCGAGGCAGTCTATAATTTGTAATCTCATCACAAAAATATCTAGTTTCGATAAGCTAGAATTGATTTCAGAAGTTGGTTTCAAATTCTCTTCCAGCGTACCTAATATTGATTTGACTTCTTGAACTTCTGATTCATTATTCCAGTCCACGCATTTTATGAAATTTATCATTGAATTGTTCATCCCTGGATTTCCCACAATTAACATATTAAGTACAAACCAACGATATCGCCAGACAATATTTCTTTCTTTGGCCGTTGGTTTCTCAAAAAACTGTTTTTTCATAACTTTATTAAGCTGTTCTTTCATTTTCAAAGTAGGTTTCAAATCCCTATCAAGAGGAGAAATTTGTTGAATTCTTTCAAGTTTCCGAAACTTTTGTTCAATAGGGTCTTCCATCTCCTCATCTCTAATATGGTCAGGGTCAAAAGAAAGTCTATTAGCAAAATATGAATCTTTCACTAGAATGTCCATATCCAAATTTGTGTATGTGATTTCATTGAATGATTGATCGTAGTTTAAAACCGAATCTGTTTGATCAACAGAGTGCAAAGATATAGGAACGTATTTTATATCCGAATATACTATGGGAACATCAAAGTTTTGAAGTTCAACCAATAACTGCATATATTGATTGCATTCGAATCGCTTTGAATTTTCCCCAGACGTATAACTTTTTCTTGTTATTTGATTCAACCAATTCGAACTTTTTGCTTGCAACTTCAAATCACAAAAGTAAGGTTCATTATTCTCATCTTTAGTTCTTTTCTTCGATAACATATAAGGTGTTTCAAGATTGATTAGGATATGCTGGCTTAAAAGCTTTGCGTTATTATCAAATAGATTCGACTTACCGCCACACAAAAATCTTTTTTCGTCATTTTTAATATCATAGCACCAAAATTTGAACGCAATCGATGCATCAATTGGTACTTTAGAATACTCTAAAGGTAACTGTATCCAGTCATTATCATTATTGTCTACAATCAAATTGGAAATATCTGTGGTGGAAGATAATTGAGAAGAGTCTGACAATTGCATTTTCAAACCATAACTGATTGGCTTGAAATTTACATATGTTTCGTCAATATATATTGTATCGCTTCCATCTTTTCGTGACTTACAGCAACTGTTATCAACTTCTCCTGACAATCCTACTGTTACGGGTATGCTAATCACATTTCCCCATCCAGACTCGATGTATATCTCCGCAGTAATATCTGAACTAGACATAATTCCCTTAAACTTTTCTTCAATAAGAATGTCTGTACAGTCTTTATCATTTTGATCAATGTTGTTGTGTACAATAGATTTATAAAGTAATGATGCCGGTAATCCTTTTAAGCTGTGTATTCGTACTTGAACATTATAATTTAAATCTTTGGACAAAACAAAGTTTACAACATTGCTAGCTGTGGTAATCATCAAGCTGTATCTATTGATTATTTATTGTGAATCATGGAACAGGACAAAATTCATCAACTATGTATTCAAGGGATTTGTACAACAATGTCAAAATTTATTAATAATTGAATATATCACGTGATTTGGAGTAAAATCATCATGTTTCTATTTTTGATTTTAAATGAGGTAATGTAACAGGATAAAATCTCACAGCATAAATATCTGTTCGCAGTACACTTGGTGAAGTCTCAAGGAAACTTCAACCAGTATATCATGTAAACAGCATAGTCGGATTTCTACCTAGATATATTTTTATATAGTTCTCTTAAAGCCAGTTGAATAATTGTTTTTTATTTTTCAAACCCAACCATTCTCAACGGTAGCATTTATTTCCTTTAAAATGGAGCTCTTTGTGATTTGTTCTTTCTTTTTTTTTGAACTCAGAAAATTTTGTTTGAACCACACCATTAGAGACTGGGATTTGGAAACGCTATACGCAAAAATCATTTGCGAAGCATCCAATCTACTCAACTTAGCAAGTATCTCATCCATTATTATTTTGAACTTATCAATATCAAGTGCATCAGATTTATTTTTCATAACCAGATCAGTAAGAACCTTTTCTATAAACTTCTGTTGGGCTGGTGTTATCCTTTGCATTTTCATTGCAGCTTGCTTGGCACCATATTCATCTAATGATGACGATATTGTCTCGTGACTGATTGTATAATCTTTAATGGACTCAAGGATAGATTCAACATTTGTTGTTTTGGTAATTTCATTTGTAACTGTTCTATATTTGTCTTCAACTGTTCTTCTTGTAAATGTAAAGGTTGCTTTGAACGTCCCATCTTTTTCCGCTTCAACCTTAAAATAGGAAGTATAACCTACCGCTTTAGCCCAAGCGTTGTACTTTACTTGTATCCATGGATGAGTGGAGTCAACTCTGTTTGCAACTCTCATTATTTTCATCAGCTGAACATGAGCATCACTTGCATCTGGTTTTTTCTCCAACAAATCAAGCGCTTTATAATTCGTGAACTTTATATACTCTATGTCACCTGGTAAAAGATCATCATGTCGACTGGGACCATTACCACTTCCTGTTGAGTTCAACAAGTTGAGCACATCACTCTTTCCCTTAAGTGTAGAAGTTATTGTGAGACCAAGAGACCTGTTATCAACAAAGTCAGTGACTAATAGTTTCTCTTTCCCATAATGGAGCCTTAATCCACGCCCAACCATTTGAACAAGTAATGGTTTTGATTTAGTAGGTCTAAGAAGAAAAATAGAATCAATATTTGGAATATCTGTGCCCTCTGTAAAAACGCCACAATTAAACAAAACCTGAACTTTACCATCTTTGAAGTCACGTACAATTCTATCTCGTTCGCTACTCTTAGTCTCGCCACTAACATATTGTGCATTAATTCCATTATGTCTGAATAGTTCAGATAAATCTTTCATATGTTGTACATTCACACAAAACACAAGTAAGGATTTGAAACCATTCGGATTTTCACTTTTAAGTCTAAGGTATGTCTTTAGGGCAATCGTATTTATTTCTAAAGTATTTACATGTTTTGCTAAAGAGTCAAGTCTAAAATCGTCACCTTTGATTTCAACGTCTTCCAAATTCAACCCTAAAGAAACAGACTTCCATTCAAAATCACAAAGATGATTTTCCTCTATTAAGGAGGCTATGCTCTTTTGGAAAACAATTTCATCAAAAATTTGTTTTAGCGGTATTCTATCAGCTCTTGACATAGTCGCAGAGAAGCCTAATAAAAACGGCTCCTTGGCTACTTCTGATTGGGTGGAATTTTTCATTTTCAAACAATTTAAAGACTGGCAGATAAATTTGTATCCATCACTAACGCCGTGATGGCATTCATCTATTATAAGAGCTTTAAATCTGGTAACATCATAATTCTCTAATCTGGAACTTTTTCTAAACAATGTGGGAACACTAGCGACAATTATGAAAGGGCGTGGATCAGTGAACGTTCGGTCAACATCAACTTTACTTTTACCCATTTCCAAAAATATTCTATCTGGGTCAACAACACCAAGATTTCTTAATGTACAAATAGTTTGGTTCGCCAATTCTCTTCTGTGAACTGCAATCAAAATTCCATTAGAAGTATCTCCATCGTACCTATCAATGTTCAATATATGTGGTATAGCCTTGCAAAAAATGACTGTTTTTCCTCCTCCGGTAGCCACAGAAATTGCAATTTTGTTAGTTTTCTTTGATCTCAAAGTATCTATAATAGTATTTATACATTCTTGTTGGTATGATCGTAGTTTGATATCACTTTTTAAGTCTACTGTTGCAATCTCATTATCTTGTAATGTGTCTCCTGGTGAATCAATATGACGTGAAATAGTTGATGAAGCGTATGACCTCACAAATATTGCTTTCAATGGATAAGGTCTACGTAAAATTTTTGTCGATATTCGAGCTATAGTGTATCGGGGTATAAGTGTCGCTGTTCTGAACATGCTGTAGGTTATGGTAAATGTCAATATAAAGAAGGTAGGTAAGAGTGATGATTTAAGGATGTAATAATTCGAAAAAATCACGTGTAATATTTTGCACGTGACTTTTGATTTGTAGAAAAGCCATAAATTCAAGCCATAGAGCTGATTGTGTTGAAACGACAAAACCGCTTTCAGTTACTAATTCCGGAATACAACATCACTATCACTGACAAACGATGAGGTTATCGAGACTTGTTATAACGTTTATCTGCTTGGTTGCATCAACAGTTGCAAATGATAAGACGATCCTTGAAGAAGATTCATTGCAGATGGTAAACATCAATAAACAACACACAAACAATTGGGCAGTGATAGTCTCAACGTCACGTTTTTGGTTTAACTACAGGCATATGGCTAATGCAATATCGATGTATCGTACAGTGAAAAGGCTTGGTATTCCCGACTCACAAATTATTCTAATGTTGAGCGATGATATTGCATGTAACCCAAGAAACGCTTTTCAGGGAGAAGTATTTAACAACGCAGATAGACAACTTGAATTGTACAGTGATAATATTAAAGTTGATTACCGTGGATATGAAGTAACAGTTGAGAATTTCATTAGATTACTAACTGACAGGTGGTCGGAAGATCAACCTAGAAGTAAACGGCTATTGACTGATGAAAACTCTAATATATTCATATATCTGACTGGACATGGAGGGGATGAGTTTTTGAAATTCCAAGATGCTGAAGAGATTTCTAGTCATGATATTGCTGATGCTTTTGCTCAGATGCATGAAAAAAAGAGATATAATGAGATTTTTTTCATGATTGACACATGTCAAGCAAATACGATGTATTCCAGATTTTATTCACCGAACATAATATCATGTGGTTCAAGTGCAATACATGAGTCGTCGTATTCACACCATTCAGATATGGAATTGGGTGTTGCTGTGATTGATCGATTTACATATTATACCCTTGACTTTTTAGAAAATGTCACGTCTACGTCTAAAGCTACATTACAAGATTTATTTGACTACTACACATTTGAAAAGATTCATTCTAATGTTGGTATTAGTACAGAACTGTTTGATAGAGACCCAAAGAATGTTTTATTAACCGACTTTTTTGGTAACGTTCAAAAAACAGTGGTGGAAGAGCCTGATGAGGATTACGTCTACGTCTATGATGGTGCTGAGAAAGATTATCCAATATTTTCAGAAGTTGACTCCAATGAATATATAAAGCGTTCAAACAAGGCTAATGACACTCATATGAACAATGTTATCAAGCTCAGTGTTAAGACGCAATCGACTTCAGCATATTCGTATCTTCTCGCCATCACTATAATCGCTGTGTTTGTATACGGATACATGTGTTATTAAGCTAATAATGGTCTATCTTCTATATTAACTTGTACATTATCTCATGTTATCTTATGGTAGACTTGAATAGACGCACAACATCAGCCTTTAAGTTTTTGTAGAAATGGAAGTCATCGATAGATGTTTCAAATTCATCTTCTGTTCCAAGTTTATACCAACCTTCCTCTTCTTCGTTAGTCTCCGTAATTGCACCAGTATTGGTTTCTTTTAAAAGTTCAACTTCGATCAATTTAGCTATAGCAATAAACTTTTCCTTAACATCCATACTTTCATTATAAGTCGGGTTGATGTTAATACGTTGAAAGAAAGGCCTTCTTCGAACATCTGAGGGTATACGTGGTGTGGTATTAGAAGTTTTCGTATCGGTAATGAAATATCTAGCAGAGGCATTATTGAAAATGAATGGATAAGTTTCTGTACAGATAGCGGTATCAACAGTCGATAATTCGTCAGTGGAGGTGTATGGATCATTGCTTTCAATCACAGGTTGAGGAAAGTTAAATTCGGGAGATACTGAATATGCGGTTTCTAAATTAATATTATATTTAAGAATCATCAACTCCCATAGATTTGATGCCAATGAAATAAGCTTATTAACACTGGAAAGTTTCAAATGCCAATTGATCTTCATTGAATTGATGGTTTGATCTATTAAATACACTTTCATGTTGATATCGTTGAATTGGTCATAGGTAAGTTGTGTTGCTCCGAGTTTAAAGTTTGTTGCTAATATTTGCATTAGCAAGTACAATTCATCAATTGGAATGTAGTTTTTAAGCTTCCAATTAAACTTGGCAAGTTCTCTCTTTGAAAGAATCAAAAATCCTTCTAAATAGTGTATTAAGGAGGGTAGTAAATTGGTTTGTAGATTGGTATACGTATATGAAGTACTCGTCAATTTGAGATTAAGATGTGGATTAATCTGATCATCTTCTTTTGAAATAATATAGGAACTAATAAGCAGTTTTTTGTGCAACATTATAAGAACTTTATCAGTTATTATGTTTAAACAACATAGGTATAAGTGAAGACATAATGGTGATGTTTGATCTTCAATATTTATAAACTGGAAATTCGATTCTTGATTTAATTCAGAGAAATTTGCTAATCCTGGCATAATAGACAATCTAGAATTTGTTGTTTCAATTTGAGATTGGAACTGTGAAGGTTCTAAAATTGAAAAGTCAGTATGACTAGCCATCCCGTTGTTAATCATTCTATTATACTCTTCAGCCATTTGAGTTCTCGCTGAGTTCACAGAGATAAAGAGACTTCTTATACTTCTTTTCAATCTCGCAATATCTTCATTATTCAGATGGGAGTTTAAACCATTTGTAAGAGTATTGAGTTCATCAATAACCAAAATGTATCTATTAATACAATTCTCAAAAACAGAACAATAATCTGTTCTACCTGTTTCTTCTTTTTCAAGAAGTAAACCTATATCAAATCCTGAAGGGCGTACAGACGGTGTCAAGTTAAGAAAGAAGGAAACCAAACTATCTAAAAAGAGAACTTGCCACCATAATATTCGTCTAATTTGAACAATTTCAGTATCATTTAAATCATGATAATAAACTGGATCTCTATTGAGTTGATAAAACTGACAAATTCTTATTATTTGTGTTATATTCATCAATGATGATCCGGATTTCAAGTTAATGACGGATTGTATAAGCACATTAATTTGCAAAACAGCCAAGGACATAACTCTTGGATTTGATAAGCCTTTATGGTTCATCTTTTTGAAGGTATTATAATATCTATTTACCTCATTTTTGTATGGAAGAATGTCATTCATGCCATCATTTTTCAATGAGAGATATTCGTAAACTGTTGTTGAGATAGATGTGTAGTAAATAGCAAATAAGAGAATTAGAAATTCAGAAAGATTCGTTGGATTCAAAGTTTTTTTTGTTTTGTTGTACCAATAGCTGAAATATCTTATTTTCTCTGGAATTTCATTTTCACAAGTATCTCTATAGTTCATATTATATTGGTAAAGCTTTTCAATATTATCAGTCAAGAACAAACCGCAATACCAAAATTCATTATACTTTTCAAGAAAATACTTGAAGTCAAGTATAGGCAATATAGGGAAAATACTTGTGTGGAAGTTACGTAACAACTCGTCAGATCGTTTCTTTGTAGGTAATGCCTCTAGAATATGGATGAATTGGGAAGAAAACAGATTAGCATAGTAAGAATGAACATTGTTTTCAGGATACAATTTTTGTTGCGGTGAAGAAGCAGACTTTGAATTTAAATAGGGGTTTGAATGAGATCGTAAGGAGTACGTAAACTCGCTACCTTCGCAGCTATCTTGAGAAGCTGAATTAATGCCTATATCAAAATTGGGTAGTTCTGTGGATCGACTTTGAATTTCATCAAAGTTATATTGAGAATGAATGTTTAAATTCGAGTGATCTTTAGGTCTATCTGCCAAATCTTTTCCGTAGTCTTCAAAATCACTGTTAGTAGCGATGTTATTCTTTTCAGGAGGGACTCCCTCATGTTCCTCTTGAGCAAAACTCAATCGTCGTTGTTTGTAAAGCTGGGATTCAATTTGCTGATTATCGACTATGGATCGCTTTGATTTCGGTGGCGACTGACACTGACTTGAAAGTTGACGCTGTCGGTCATGAGAAGAAATAGGTGTATACGAATCTATCGATTCATCGTGACTTGAGGAAGTTTGATCACCCATCTGTTTAAAACTAGCAGAATTGACTGGAGAAGATCCGGATATGGAGTTAAATGGTAGAAGATTAAGATCGTCTAACTGTACGCCTTTTTTTCTAAGATTCTTTTTCTTGTCATTATCAAAGTACTTACATGCTCCAATGACATGGTCATATTCTTCGGGATTTTTTTCTGCAAGTTTCAAACAGTTACTACATGTTGGAGTTTCTCTAGAGCAGCCGATCTTACGTTGGTGACAGGGTATGCAACTATGTATCTTCCTCTGTCGTTTTTTCTGCACCTTGAAGATCATCCCATCCACAGAAACAAGAGAATTTGAAGGCTGTACCTTGGGCAAAGATTTTTCAAATGTTTTCGCCATTTATGCCTTGATCTTTATAAAACGGGCAAAAACTAAAGCCAAAACAAGTAGCAGTATTCGCAATGTTGAAACATGTGGCATCCAGCTTGTTGGGGGGTGAAAGTTAAATCCTAAATGCCTTCAGATATTCAACGGCTTCAAAGCTCGCGGGATTACGTAAGCTTTAACGTTGTTAACAGTGAATTATCCGTGCGGGCGAAAGCGGTTCTCAAGAACCCGACGCGGGCGAGAAGACTACACGATCCATATCTGTCCCAGAAGAAGACCCAGTGGAGTAGATAACGAGTATATGGGCATCGATGGGCTGCATTTTGGATAGCCTTCTTTATCTCTTGTTGAAGGTATACTTTTACAAGTAGAAGAAATGAAAGCTGGCAAGACTAACCGGCAAAACACATTCAACATCTCCTTGTTGGCATTTTCAATTCTATCCGTGTTTTTAATTGTTGTGAATTACGTACTTCCTTTGCAGAGTTTCTCTCGTACTAACAAGTGTGCTATTGAACTACCCAAGTGTCCTCATGTGGGTAAACAACCACCTCCTAACTACGAAACCTATGCAGCTCTTCTCAACCGAATTATGAATGATGAAGTTTTCAGAAACCAATCAGTAGTTAAAATGCAGCATGCCGTTCAGCACGACACTACAAGTTATGATAACGAACCAATAAATGTCGGTGATAATCTTGACGAGTTTACTAGGTTTGAAGAATGGCATAGCTTTATTAATCAAACATTTCCACTTTTCCATAGTTCGACTACAATGCATAAAATCAATCATTTTGGACTTGTGTACATATGGCAAGGATCAAATAGTTCATTAAAGCCACTTCTTTTAATGGCACATCAAGATACCACACCAGTTGATCCATCATCTCTTGATCAGTGGACCTATCCACCATTTGATGGTCACTATGATGGGAAGTATCTTTATGGCAGAGGTTCGGCTGACTGTAAAAATCTTCTTATTGGTCAACTGGAGGCCGCAGAAGAGTTAATGAAGACTGGTTTTTCCCCTAAAAGGACTATCATTTTTTCTTATGGATATGATGAGGAAATAACCGGAATAAGAAATCAGAATGCTAAGTTTATCGAAGACATATATGGTCCGAAATCACTGTATGCTGTAATGGATGAAGGTGGTGTTTCCTTGTTAGATATTGCTGGCTCTACAATGGCTGTTGTTCGTACGGGTGAAAAGGGTTATTTTGATTTAGCAATTGCGATTGATAAGAAAGGTGGGCATTCATCTGTACCTCCAAATCATACTGCTATAGGTATAATGGGTGACTTGATTGTTCAAATTGAGAACACTAAATTTCAAACATATTTTATTGATTCGAACCCAACTTTTCTTCAATATGTGTGTCTTGCTGAACATTCAGTAGACCTTGATCCGCAATTGAGGCACGATATCCTATATTCTCAAATTGACAGTGAAGCAAATGAAAACGTTAGAAGTTTTATTAATAATGATAGACTTACATCATATGCAATCAAAACTACACAGGCACTAGATATAGTTCATGGTGGTGTCAAAGTTAATGCATTACCAGAATATGTGGAACTTAATATTAATTCAAGAATTACTTTGGAGGAAGACATTAATTCAGCGTTTGAAAAGTTTTTGAATGATGTTGAGGTAATTGCTCAGAAATATGATCTTGGTCTCACTTCGATTTTTCCTTATTCAAATGATACTGAAGTTGAGTTGTACCCACCAACAGAAAATGGCGTTTTGTCAATTTGGCCAATTAATATTCTAGAACCTTCCCCGATTACACCCGTTGGAGATCGCAAGTGGGAAATATTTGCAGGCACTTTACGTCACGTATATGAAAATCTTGCTTATCCTAACGATTATAAAGAAAAGCCAATTGTCGTTTCCCCTGGTCTAGGTACAGGTAATACGGACACAAAACTTTATTGGAACTTGACAGATCATATTTATAGATATCGGCCTGGCGTTTTGCCATCTGTTACAGCAAACTCTCATGGTATCAATGAATATATTGAGTTTGATGGGCATTTGCAAATCATTGCATTTACTATAGAATACATTTTAAACGTTGATGATGAGCAAGACTAATATCGACATAATATTTTTTTTTCAATTCTTTGATTTATACAAGTGATTCTTCCGTTTTATCCTTGTATTTAGGCTCGCATCCATAAAGGTAAATCTGATAAGCAAATATTGCTGCAAAAATGAAAGTCACGAAAGTGATTCCAACTTTACCTCTATTTGCATGAATAGCTTCCAGCATTGGCAGGTCATTTTTTAGCCATAATTCAAGCATACAAAATGCCGCACCAGTAGCATCCAATGCCAATTGTAGTTTGGAAACACCAAACATTGTTTTTCGTTTAAAATTATGTATCACTTGTGGAACGTATTTAATCAAGCTCATGAGTATCTTAAAGTATGCCAAGTTTAATGCAATTGTCAACAATTTGAACTTTTCATCGCATAAAAGCCAGCTTCCAGCTAAAAAAAGAACAATACTGTAAACCACCATTTTTGTTAATTTATGTACCCTAAAGTGTTTTCGTTCGTTGTGAAATCCCCATATTTTGTTACCAAAAATAATTTGTGACAACAAAATGAGTAGTATGAATAGACCATGTAGAGCATAAAATATATCAGCATTTGATAAAATTGGTTTTCTTCCATCAAATTTAACCATAAATTGTGCAATAACATGTGAATTGTAAATTTGGAGAAGTAATGAAACCGAATAACACAAATACCCTCCAATATTAAGAAAGATATAATCCATTGAAATTGAATCGGAAGTTTTCAATTTATAGTTTAAATAAAGAGTGGGATAAAACGATAACCCCCAAATAATAGCATAAATCCAACCACAGGCGGTAGTTAGCAGCATTGAAGGTATATTGATTGGTTTACTTATGCAAGCCGACAATTTATGACTTCATCACAACATGCCTAATCCATGCATGGTCTCTGGATCACCCGCACTTGTCACAAATTCGGTGTATCAAATTTCACTACAATAATAAAAATGTCATCATCATTGCATGGTTACTGATATATATACAATCTTTCTTTCTCAAAGTCGAATCGTCCTCCTTTCAGACACATAAAAGACTTTTTTAACTACAATGTCAAAGGGGGCATATCCTATCAGCGATATACTTGTTGATAGATCAATATTGAGAAATAAGCAGAATTACATTTCGTGGTCTAAGCAAGGTCACATCGTATATGCATTAGATCCAGAGAACGATGATGGGTTCAACGATACAGAAGGAAATTTGAGACTAACATACATGGAATGCATTGATGGACTTACGTGGCAGCTTGCACCGCCAACCTTTCTTAATATACCAACCATTTTGAATCATTCAAAGTTTGAGTCCTCGACACATTACAACTCTTTCACTTTCACCAAACCACCTCCATCAACAACATTTGTTCTATTTAGCAATACGGGATGGGATTTGTTTACAGCAGATTCCACTGGTGCAGTCACAATTTTAGTTACAGGTATCAAAAAGGTGACAGATCATAAGCCCAATGGACATATTTCCGCAATGGAGGAAATTAATGAAAACATCAAGCAAGTTCAATTTTCCCGAAGTTCATTTAATACATGCGAAGTGTTCTATTCTGATTACCAAACTGTTCTTCAGAATGATTCCGGTAATGCTATCCTGACTGCAAAATGGCTCAACTTGGATAAAATGGTAATTGCCAATAACCCAGCCATTAGAATCAAACAAGACTCTAATAATCAAGTATTGAATGGATGCGCCTCAAAAATGGGTGCAGCTTCAGATGACACTTACGGTTACTATTACAGATACAATATATCACAACATAAATCGTATGGACCGTGTCATCCGCTGCCAACAAAGCAAGCATGTATTGCGGTACGTCAGAATGGTGAAGTATGTCTTTTTCATCAAGAAGATCATGGAATTGATTATGTGAAAGTTGTTGGAAACTTGCCTGATCAAAACGGTGAACTTATGGACAAATGTAGTATAGGATTTCTTGCAGAAGGTAAGGTCATTATTGCTGCATTTTATAGCATTTCTCAGAAGCTCCGATTTTACGAAATTGAAATAAACTGGAGTTATTTGAGAGTTGCGGCCAAAATGCTAGTTGAAAATCCATCATATAAAGTACCAAATGTAGAAAAAATACCAGTGACCTTTGCTGTCAAAAAAACTATTGAAAAAGATGTCAGTAACCTAATTGACGGGTACATATTTACTGATGTTAATGCAATATCTCCTACTTACGAAGAAAGTTCCAGTTTAGAGATTCTGATGACTTTGGAACATAAGAGACTCAGTGTTACAGATCCGGTAAAAACTATGATTCTTCGGTACTCTTTAAAGCAGGTTCCAATGACGAAACAAATCAGTCAAAGTTTTAAAGATATTGCTTCCAAAAATGGAATTGACGTTACGTATCTTTCGGACAGCAACTCTACTCTTGAATATTTGCAAAGAATTGAGATCAACGATGTAGTTATTTCTATGGAAACCCTTCATCTTGACATGTACATCAGTTTGACTTTATCCAATGGTATTATAAAGCTTTTCAATAGAAAAGACTTCAAAGAAATTGAAAACAAATTTTCTGCTTTCTGTAAAGATAATGATCCAGAGATTCCTTTACCAGAAAGTGTATCCACTCTTTTGGATGCTGGTTTTGAGTTTCCATCAATGCGAATACAGCCAGTTTACTGTCATGTATCACCCAATTTATGTGCGTACGTTAATTTACCAATAGACAAAAGTCTTCTACAACTAAAATGTGCAGTTACTCAAAATGTTGACGATGAATATTTGAAGAGGAATAAAAAGGGTTTGATGTTGACTAAGGCCGCTGTCCTAGCATTAAGGCATACAACCGCATGCTATTTTGGTTATTTCACAGACGATCTAGTTGCTACCATCAGAAACGATTTAGTTGTGATATCAAGCTTGATCAGCGAATCATACGCATCTAGGCTCAGAATTTCTATTCTTCAAGAAGCACACAGAGCGATAAATCTCAATATCGACATCCCTCATAAACAATCAGATAAAATGACTCAAAGTCAACCATTACAGAAACTACTCATGTTGCAACTTTCCCTTGGAACTCTAAAGAATTGGAAACAAACTAGAAGTGGCAAAGTTGCCCTAGCATTGGTAAATTTAAGATACGTTTCATCTTCAGTTCTTTACACTTTACATACAATCTATTCTAATCTGCAACGATTTGCCAGGAAAGGTTACCCATCACTGGATACTTTAGTAAATGCAAAGATGCGTGAGGAATGTATTGTTTCGGTAATTGGCCCTATGAGGTGGTGTATGGACTATATTGTGTTACTTTCTCAAGAATTAATGGAATTAGATAGTGCATTCAAATCTCAAAATACAAAACAAATTGAAAACTTGATCAATAATTCGATTGTTGCTCCTTTATTATTGGGCAAAATACCTCGATCGTTTCTTGTATCGTCAATTGCTAACATCAAACGTCTTTTTACTTTTTTTCAAAAGTTTATCGAGAAGATTGATCCAAGTATTGCAGCTAAGGTTACTGCAGAAAACTCTTTGGGTGCCTTTGATGTGGTTGAAGATATTTTAATGAACGAAGATGATTCGGTTGTTCAAGTCAAATTTGCAGGTGACATAGCTAATGACAAAATAATGGGTGTTAATGCAAAATCTACCAAAGCTATCATAACACAACCAACAGTAGAAGCTTATTTTAGAATTGGAGAAATGATCAAGAGACTACCCGTTTCTCTAACAATGTTCGAAAAGTTTTTAACAGATGCAGATGCACCACTACGAAATATTAAGCTCGATGCTCCAATGTCACTGGCGGTGGAACAACAAATTGTGTGTCAGGGACACGTCTCAAAAAATTTCATTGATACAATGCAAAAACTATGTGATGTTTTTGGTAAAACTGTTTTGGGTTACCCAGGTACTCGTACTTCCGATTTGTACTTCTACGATGTTTCTTGGTTAGGTTTTGATGTGCTGGGTGAAGACTATGATGATGATCTTCTTGAAGGTATCGATTTAGTTGATAAAAGTGGAGGTTTCAATGTTTTCAAAGATGATATTGAAATGGTGGATTCACGCGATGACGTTTTGGTAGCAGATACTGCTGCTGCTGCTGCTGCTGCTGCTGCTGCTGCTTCTGAGAATTCTGAAAGAGATGATGAAGTTATACTATCTTTTACAGATATCAGGAAAACTAGAAATGAATATAATAGGTTGCTTAGACGCTGTATTCGTCATGGTGGTGTTGTTGATTACTTGCGCAAAGAGTGGGTCAGTCCAGATGATATCATGAAATGTATTGGTGAATGTGACTTGAAAAATGGTTCATCTACAACTACAACTATTTCTTCTCATACCAAGACAGCATATATGCCACCGATAACATCAATCACAGAAAGGAAACCGATTTTGCGTAAATGTATAAGGTGTGGTTTCATCTCACTTGTCCATGATGAAGTTATGTTTGTTCCTAATAGTATGACTTTTGTTGCAAACCCTGTCTTTCAACATTATCAACGAGTTTGTATTTGTGGTGGATCGTGGGCAAATTTGTAATCAACTAAAATAATCAAGTAAATTATATTAATTAAAGCTAATGCAGATGCTATTGTTAATTTGCTAAGCTTGGTAACGGTTTTTTGAAATTTAAATTTGTAATAAATTTTCTCGACACAATCGATCGATGATCTGCAACAGGTAATTTTGGACAAATCTAAGATCATATATATCACATACTATACCAGCTGCATATCCACCAATAAGGAGACATTTGATCAATGGTTCGCAGGCAATCTATACATTCAGTATCTTCATTAGCTGTTGAAAACAAAGCCCCAAGTAAGCATCTTGAAAGAATCAACTCTAATGAAACAACCTCGCTCCTTTCGAGAACCATCACAGCTACATCAATAAACTCACAAGCCAGTGTGAACACGAGTTTTGAATCTAACTGGTTACCTAATTCATTTGTCATATCGCAAAAAAAATATAATATATCTTTGAAGCTAAACAAAAATGAAATAGTGATGCTTCGTAAATCGTGGGCTATTGTAACATCTACTGAGGCAAGAACTGATGAAGACGACGACATATCTTTGAAAAGGCTCAACTCCAGAACTAGTTCCATTGGAACGAATACATCTAGTCAAAGTATCAGTATTGCATCGGCAACCAACACATCGGGAACGAATGTTAAAACCCGACAATTCAATTCAGCAGATTTTTCATCATACTTGTTTTGTATTCAGTTTTACAATAACTTATTATCAATGATTCCAGACATTGAAAGGATTATTCCTAATATAAAACATCAAGCAGCTTCATTTGCGGGTGTTATTCAAGTTGCTATTGATTCTTTAGAGGATTTATCTAAAATGAAAGAATCATTACTTAATCTTGGGCATTTGCATGCAAGAATACTTGGTATTGATGCACCATGGTTTAAAACTATGGGATATGCGCTTATCAAGACATTTCAAGATTGGTTTGGTAATAGCCCAGAGTCATTTCCTTTGGAATTAGAAGAAGCTTGGATTAAACTTTACTGTTTCCTAGCAAACTCTATTTTGCAAGGCGGTATTGATCCAGTCATTGAATATAATATGATAAACAACAAAGTAAAAGACTTCACTACAGAAAGTATAAATGAAGAGTACTATGATGAAAATGAAAGTAATGTATCATTGAATACTGAGAAATTGTTTGGAGGATCATCTTTGGTTGAGGGTGTCCTTAAAAAGAATGCAATCAATAGGACTGTTTCAAACCATTCTTCATTTTCTTCATTCAATCAACAACAATCAACTTCGACTCAACCACTTCCGCCTGTTCCAACTCAGAAGAAATCATATATGCCTAATGTTGCAACGAAGAACATAAATAAATTTGCAAAGAAAAGGGGTGAGAAAGAAGATTGTACAATCATGTAATGCGATTTAATATTCAATAATTTATATATATCTACTATGCAATAATCGAATAATCATAAACTATTGCATCAATTTATGATGTGAAGTGATGATGAAGAATGTTTAGGATTTGGACATTGCCATTTTTAACAGAAACAAGTAAGTCAAGATTTGTCATTTCGCAGAATAATAATTTAAGATTTTTCCAATATTCTGATGTTAGTAAGACTTTGTCAGCATCTCGAAGTTCCGTGTCGAGATTGATATAACGATATCCAAAGTACCATAGTTCTGGAGATTCGAAAATTATATTTGCTGCGTCAAATACACTTTCGTTGAGATTAGATTCAATGAAGGATTTATCTTCTGAAACAATATGACATTTTATAGTAAAGGCAAGTTGTGCATCCGAATTTATTTTGAGTTGGAGAGTATGCATGAGTGGAACGATTGTAGAATTTTTCAAAATAATTTTATTGAACATTTGATAGTTAGGAAGATTAGTAAGAAATTGATCACATTGAACACTGATAGACATTGGTTCCCTTATAAACGGAAAGTTTGGATTATTTTTTATTTTTATAGATTTAGGATATAGTGGAATTTCAATGATTTGATTTGTGTATTTTAATCTTCTTACCTCACTTATCGGCATCCCAAGATGTTGAGATAGACTCAAGCACTGTTCTTTCATTGTATGGTTATCTACTGCTTCACATTTAAACGAATATATCAATTCCAACAGGTTTTGAATTGAGTTAAGAAGTGGTATATCTTCACATTGATAAGTAGAGTGACTTGAACTGTCATATACTCTATGAGAATTTAAGGTGAGGCACGACCGAGTACTTCTAAGTGACTCTCCAAACGTTTCATAAAAATCATCATCCCCTTTCCTTTTTGACATTAAATAAACTTCAATTCAAACGAGAATGATTTAAGGTACCTAACCAATATATTTAGTAGCTACACGACTGCAAAGTTAAACAACTGATTTGAAATTTCCATTGGGGCTCAGCAATTCTATTAATTCTGGTTTTTTGTTGGATCTTCTTCTTCTTCTCCTTCTTCTTCAGCATAGAGATACTTTATAAGGTACCGATAAATGAACTCTAGGTTACTTCTTTTGGAAGGGCATCTAATTGCTTTTTGTATATCTTTGAGTGATAATTTGAAATCATTGTTTCCAAGCTTTGAGTAGCTAATAACTTCCCGAAATACTGTTAAAACCCATAACTCAAGTTGTTGGTAGTTTTGCTTTAGTTCATCGATTTCAGTTTCTCTGCTTTCAAGTTTTCTTTGAAGACTAAAAAGGTTGTTTTGGTAACATTGTGACTGTAGTGATTGAATGTAATGAAAAGTGTCCTCAATATTTGAGATTATACTCACCCTTTCATTGTTTCTTTCAATAATAGAATTCACTTTTTCAGTATATAGAGCAACTAAATCTTGTATCTCCTTACTTCTGCTACTATCTGTGTCTGCACTTTTCAGTGTCTCTTGGAAGTTGTTTAATTCTTGCAAAAGTGATACTGTAATATTTTGTGACCTTTTCACATTTGTATAGCTCTCTTCTACCTGTTGAAGTAGAGTTTCAGACAATTTTTGAAATTCTTCTTGAACGGTGTCCTCTGAAGAGATTGATCTTGTGTTTTCTGCCTCTTGGTCGGCATCTGCAGCATCATTTGATTCTTCAGAAGCATCAAAACATGCTTTTTCAGCTGACAGCACAGATATGTTGTTTTCACTATTTAAATCAAACTTCTTGCCAATTGCTTTTGTCGCAAATAACGGTTTGCTTGATTCCTTTTGGATTTGAGGGTTATTGATAGTGTTCGAAAGGTCAGTACCAAAACTCCCCCGTTGAGTAATATTGCTTTGCATGTTTCTTGACATTATTTGGATTACAATAAGAATGAAGGTTACTTAAAGAGCAGTTTAATAGTGTTACCTTTATTTAACAAACCCTGTGTAAACTTAAAGAAGCAAAAACGGAAAGATTGCCCCTTTTAGCAACAAATGTATTGAAAAGTTTAAAATTATCTGTTACGCAAAACAAAGTTGTAAACAGATGCACTAGTCCAAAGACACGTAGACACGTTCCAAACACTCACTGGTTACACAGAGACCCAAGCACAGGTCTGTGATGCACTCGGAACCTCTCGATGCCGTGCTCCCTGCAGAGAAACAGGCCACGACAGCCCTCCTGTCGTGCCCGGCCCCCGGCCCCCGCTTACGTAAGACTTACTGTGACGTGACGCGTGGCAGAGGAGGCCGCGACAAGAAAACGCGTCGTGGCGCAGGTTCGTCGCGTGGTTTAGTTTCCGGATTGGGCAATAATTGAAACGCGCAGGGGTGGCACGCATTTTCACCTTGACTGTTCCGGCCGTGTTTGCTACTCTATCTTGACGAAATCGACCACGGTAACACTGCCCAAGCAACAGGTTGAGCTCTGACTTTGGTTGAACACTGAATACAACTTGCAGCCTAACTTGATGTTGTCCTCTGCTTCGATACAGGTTAATAACACTCGCCATCTGAACAATCCTCAAGACAATTTGGAGTCGCAAGCTTCGATAACAACCAATTCTGTAACTGATGATTGCGATTTTAGAACTTTAGATATATCCTCTTCAGCACAAACTAGTACCGTATCTCCACACAAGAATATTATTAATAACATGCAGAAAAATCAACAGATTGACCAACCTGATTTTAACATGAACTCTTTTTCTTTTTACTCTGGACCAGCAACGAACGAGAAAGACCATATATCAAGATTTCGAAAATCTTTAGTCTTGTCTAACTCTTTTAATTCGATTTCGTCTGTACCTACATCTGACGCCAGCTTTTCTGAATTAACTAAAACAATTCAATCAAATGAGGAACCAACAAAGAACTTAGGCATGGTAATTAGTCCAAGTATGCGAGCTTTGAGTGATATTCTTACTTCCAAAGTTTCCCTTAATAAATCTACAAGTAATTTGCAACAAACAACTATTTGCGAAGACGAGGAAGAAGATAATGTTTTCTACGATTATGAGTATAATGGTGCAACTGATACAGAAACTATTTTACCAACACATGTGAAAACCCAACAACCAATTTCCCTTATAGATGATGTTTTTCTTCCCCAACAGTCTGCTTCTTCTGAAACACTTCAAATTAATACTCAATTAGATAATACAGTTCAAGGTGATCTAATTGACCTATCTAGTCCCGCCGTGTCTCAGAAACGATATAGTTCAGTATCTCCAAAAAAATATTTGGAACCATCACAGAGTTTTAATTTAAAGATTAATTTGGATGATTCCAATATGAGTTATAATGAAATATACGAGTCTTACTCACCTACTGAGAATTTTATAAAGACAACGCCAACAGTTGAACAGAAACCTTTACCGGAAAATATTAACCCAATTTCGAAGAGAGTTTCAAATCGGTTCTCTACCATAAGTGATGTCAATTTTAACGAATTTCATCTTGAATCACCAGCTATTTTATTCAATGACCCTTTGGAAACAAACCAATTTATTCATCCTACATTAACCAAATCACTATCTAAATTAACAATAAATAGCGAGACAATCAATGCCAATGATGATGGTTTCGATAATGATGAAAATATTGAAATTGAAATTGAAGACGAAGACTCTAAAGAATTTAGCTTTATTCCAAGTAGAGAAAACACCATTGTTACTCATCATAATTTTGGTCATGTTCAACAACAAATGCAAACTTCCAATATTCAATTCGAGCATTTGGATTCCAACTATTCACAACAGAAATCTTCAATGCAACCAGCATCGTCGACATTTGCTCAAACAACTCCAAAGAGATACTCTATCGAGTTTGTTGCTGACAAAGATGATAAGTCACCATTTCTGAACGATTATCTAAAAACAATCAATATCAATCCAACAAACTACGTTCAATCAAATGATGCTGAAATAACTACACCTACAGCTTTGGGTATCTCCACTATTCTAACTCCAAAACTAGATAATGTTGCTACAATAGAAAACAATGATTTCACCTCACCTGATCTGCAATTTCAAACACCAAAAGTTGTTCAAGTTCCAAATCTTACAAATAATGAGTCTCTTACAACGAATGTATTGAACAGTTCTCCAATAAGAAATACATCACCTACTTTTGAGAACTATAAAAATTCCCCAACTGCTAGTCCAAAAAGGAATGTTATCAAGCTATCAACCCCTGAAGAACCGTCTGACTTTAAAAATGCAAATCATTCAAATCAGTCATTTGTTAAATTGAAACCTGCAAAACCTAAATCAAAACTTACATTCAAGAGCTTTTTCGGCAAAAGTACGGATAACCTTACTCAACCAGATAAACCTAAAAAGAAATCTCCATTATTGCCAACATCGGACAAATTTCAACGCGCTAAATCGTTTAACTTTACCTCCACTAAAGATTCATCTCAAACAAGAGAGGATAAGAACATTAAAAAAGAGAAAACAAAAAGTTTAGGTTTGTTGTCAGGATGGAAGAGAAAAAGTCTAGGCTTTAATAAGGACTCAACCAAAGAGCATACAACGACAATTAATGGATCAAAATCTTCCAATAATATCTTTTCTAGAACTCATCTTAAAACGCAAAGTACTGCTAGTCTACCAGTTTTATCTTCACCAGTAGCAAATGCAAATGAAACCCCCAAATCACCTCACAAACATTCCAAATCCACAACAGAATTGTTCAGCAAAGATCTACCCGATTTACCACCACCTCATTTGAAAGAAAAGTCATTATTAGAGATGTATGGTTTTATAGAAGGTATAGAGAGGAAGAGTCCCGTATTCTCACAGTCTCCTGAAGTTAATTTTGGTAATTTTGACTCTTTCAAAGATTCAACAACTGTGAAAGAAACGGTCAGTGAAAGATCATTAGAGAATGAACACCCTCCAATGGACTTACCTCAACCACAATCTGCTATATTTGCTGAAACCACACCTGTTTTCGAACATAAAAAGTTTGACACTACAAATGAAAATATTACACCTACTACTGATACCAATATTGTAAATACTAGTAGTGTCTACGATAGCACCACAGAAGCTGCAAATGTCTATGATGACGAATTATCATTTTTCAAACCACCGCAGAAAATAGGCTCACCAGCACTTGATTCTCTTCATCATCAATCAGTCAACGAGGAAATGTTACAGAAAACTCCGACACCAGCCAGTCCTTCAATATCCGTTGTGGAATCATTTGTGCAAAGTCCAAACAAATATCATATTGGTGATGATATGTTTCCTAAAAATCTTGGGCGTTATGAAATTGAATCAATTGTAAGTTTGGAAAGATCCAGGTCCTTTAGATCAGTGAAATCACATCAACAGAACAATACTGCTTTAAATCATAAAAGTTCAATACTGAGAATGGTACAAAATACGAATGATGACTTTGATGAGATTCGATTACCGGATGGAATGGTTGTGGTAAAGAGTCCGATAATTGATCAACTCTCAGTTTTGAGTAGACCTAGTCGAAAATCAAGTATTTTGAAGAATTCAGTATCAATTCGTAGTCCAATTTCTCCACATAACTCTCAAAGAATGTCTGCCGACCAAAAATCAATATCAATCAAAAATTCAATTAGTTACAACAGTATCACATCTTCAGCTTTAGACGATGAGTTTAATGATTTAATTGATTTAATACATTTTGGAGACGGTGATAGCCAACTGAATACAGATTTCAATATTGACACAGCTGTGCAAGTTACTATGAGTCCACTTCGAACCATGCCCCGAGATTCTAGTGTACCTGACTTTTTAGGTATTGAAACTAGTTACCTGAACACAAGTTTTGAAGATAACATATCTTTTAAAAGAGATTACAAGGATAACAACACATTGAATGAAGTAGAGGATAAAGATTTTAACAAAGCTGAACATTCTAGCTCAATCCAAGTATCTGAGGAAAATGAAGTTCCACCTACACCACCACCCCATTCAGAAACAACTCAACATTCACAGTTTTTTAATTATGACGAAATTCAATCTGCTGGCGAAAATGAGATTGTACACGATGACGGTTACTATGATAATAACCTTGATCATACATACCATTCCCAAATTGAACAGACCTTAGCAATTTCACCATCAAAAACTGGACCCAACGTTTCGATAAACTTTGGTTCATCCATTCCTGCATTTCAAAATTTTAATACTCAAAATTACCATTCGTTGGAAAACTTGGACGATAAAAGATTAAATGTGTTTCAAACACCACTGAATAATGCTTCTTATTCAGCTTTAAAACCAGAAACTCAATCGGCAATTTTAGGTTCACTTGTTAGTCAGAGGCCTGTTGATACAATAGTTCAATCTGATTCAGATATTTCTATTTCATATGCAGAATATGCACATTATGATAAGTATTCTGACACTCGTGTTCAAGATGGATCTCCATCTAAGTTTTCTGTGAACAACCCATTTACCGATTACACCCAATCTTACGATGATGAAATTGTACTAGAATCATCTACTGGTCCATTTAATTCAGGAAAATTTGAAAGAAGAAAATCATTAGACTTTTCGAAGCCATTCCCAGAAACAAAATCAATGCATACTTCATCATTGTCATTACCAACACCGCAACAGAGTAAGCCTAAAACTCTTAAGAAGAAAAGTAGGGCTTCCGTTTCATTTGGTAGTATGTTTGAATCTTTAATAACTCCAAAGGAAACCATTTCACGAGGTGTGAAGTTTTCTTCTAGGATATTACTATATGATACGTATGGCGAGGATGAATATGATCGTAAACCTGATTCAGCAACTTGTAATAGTTTGACACCACAAATTGCAATGCAGATTAAGAACGAGTTGAATGCCTTGAAATCCGAAATGCCTATCCATGAAGAGTCCAGGTGTTACACCCATTTCTTTTAGTTTATAGAAATGTATATTTATATGTCACTAGTTTTGTAAATTACATACATTTTGGATTTGAATTGCTTTTTATAAAGACTTCGGATTCACAAGTGCATAAGACTTTATCTCCGGCCCAGAACATGTAAATTTGAATTTTGAATAAATTCGCATTTAATGAGGCAGCGCAGATCTCAGTTTCGGAAACTCTGGATCTGGATTTTGGCACACAGATTTCAGGAAGAAAGATAGACTAGTTAGGCTTGAAAAATAAACATAGGCCAATGTCTTTATTTCAATTGCAAAAGGATGCTCTTATATCAGATTTGAAAAGATTTCACGGAGCACATCGTCATTTAATTGTTGATGATTCTACATATCCCATCGTGGAAAAGCTCTTTGAAGAGGATGTATTGAATTTTGTTTACACTTTCAAAAAAATCGATGGCGATAGATCAAATAGCAGGGAAGCTGCCATATATTTACTTGATCCTACTAGAATATATTCTTTGGAATGCCTGAAAGCTGATTTCAAATACGGTCAAAGATACAAAGATGTGGTAGTTATGTTTATGCCAGGATTTTGGCAAAGAGCTTGGGAAGAATTACTTCAAAATCATAATTTTACTAAATCGCTTTTGGAAAAGAAAGAGCCCATAATAGCTGATTATTTGAGCTTTATTCCAATGGAAACTCGTGTCTTTACAACCGGGAATTTTCATTCAATCCCTGCATACTACAACCCAGAGAGGCATGGCCAGCATTTTCTACGGTATCAAATGGATATGGCTGTTAATGCAATGCTAGGAATGTGCATAATCGCAAATGAATATCCAATTGTGCGGTATTATAATTCTAGATTGGCGAAACAACTTGCTTTAAAGTTTCAAGAAAAGATTGATGACTATTATAGGTCACATCCAGACTTTGAGCCTAGTAACAGTAAAACTGTGTTTCTAATAACTGACAGGACTATGGATATGTTTGGGCCATTGTGTCATTATAGTTATTATAGGTCTCAAATTTTTGACCTAATAGATGGTGTTGAGATACCTAGAGAATCCGATGTTTCCCCAAAGTATTATTATACTGCTCAGACCGGTGAAGGTGCAGTGAAGAAAGTACTCGTTTTTGATGAACATGATTCGGTATATACTGAATTGAAAGATTTGTCAATAGAAGATGCTTCAAAACGAATTAAACAGCTGTATAATGACTTGAAAGCTGAAGATGCTAAATTCTCCGGTAGAAATTTAGAGAGTGCTCATGGGTTACGACACGCCTTAATAAATAAAGATACACATGCTGAAAAGAAAACTTTGATCACCGGTCATTATCAACTTTCTAATAAAATGTGGGATACTTTGAATAAGGAACATATGGGTGATATCATTATTTTTGAAAATTTATGTGCTGCTGGTTTAGGCCCCATAGATAATCTGAAAACACCCGTTACTAGCGGATTATTACACTTACTAGAAAATAATACAATTGATGTTTACAATAAAATCAGACTATTAATTATTTATGCTTTTTACAGGAATGGTATAATACAGAAGGACTTGGAGAAACTCTTGATGTTTAGCATGCCTGAAAAAGCTGAAAACGTTTTGAAGCTTTTTAAAAACTTAAAATTGATGGGCATGAACCTCATAAAGGTTGATTTGAAAACTAATACTAAAAAACCGAATACTTTCTTTGGTATCAATGAAACTGAGACCCAAATGAAGATTATGATCCCTACATTTAGTAATCTAATATCCCGGATAGTTTATAATAAGCTTTCTGAATATTATACTACCACATCCATTGATAGCTTTGGGTACGAAGATGACCTTGATGATTCTTTGAAAACATTTCCTTTCGAGAAAGGTGGCCCCGATCCTTCCGATGTTGAGGATTTTCAAACTGTGAGACATCAACCAAAATGGAAAAGTGCCAAAAACAGTGATGATAGTAATCGCCAAAAACTTATTATATTTTGTGCTGGTGGATTAACACCTTCTGAACTCAGCTCGATCACTTCTTTGGAGAATGAGCTTAATCGCAATATCATTGTGGGGACAGATGAAATTTATTCTGTGTGGGATATGCTTGGAGATATTGCTCTTATCAATGACGAAGATTTTGATTTCCCACTGTCTCAAAAGTTAGTCAGCAAGCAGATACCTCAAAGCTTACTAGATAATTCACCCGATCCAAATGGCGTGAGATCTATTGAACATGTGGAGCCAGCAAAACCGTCATACATGCATCAATCTGCTCCTACACTTTCTAAACTCGAAATTAACTCTGAAAATAACAAAAAGGGAGATTCCAAATTGGATTCGGAGAAGAAGAAAATAAAGGGGATGATGAAAAAATTCAAAAAGTTTAGTATTTGAATTTCTTTTAACTTTCATATATATTATGTACTAATTATAGAAAAATACGTTGTACGACTTAATTCAATGATATATCAATCTGTGCTTAACTCCGAAGAAATTCACAAAATTTGTGTGTTGATGAAATTTTCGAGCTAAGAGTAACAATATTACGTGTGCTCTGAAATCCGTACTCGTGTCTTTTAGATTGAAAAGCAAGAGATGTTTGGGTTTGGTAAAAAGAAAGAGGAAAAGAAGAAAGAAAATAAATCTTTTATCAAAGTGGATGTTCCATTTGAGAAGCCTCTTGACGGGATAACACCTCCAAATGAGAAATCTCTAACACAAGAACAAGATGAAAAATACCAAATTGTTTTAAAGCACTTCCAGAATGTTGACCTAAAAGTTGCAAAGAGAGAAAACGATGACTGTGAAACAGAATCTTTAAGTGATGATGAAAAGGCTTGGGTTACCAGAGAATGCATTTTAAGATATTTACGTGCTACTAAATGGGTTGTGAAAGATGCGATTAACAGAATTGAAAGCACACTCGCTTGGAGAAGAGAATTTGGTATCCACTTTCAGGATGACGATAAAAACTTAGTTAACTCCAGTCTTGTCGAACCAGAAAGTTTGACTGGTAAACAAGTTGTTCTTGGCTTTGATAACCAAGCAAGACCATGTTTATACTTGAAACCAGGTAGACAAAATACCAAAACATCACATCGACAAGTTCAGCATCTTGTATATTGTCTTGAAAAGTGTATCGATTTTATGCCATCGGGTCAAGATTCATTAGCTTTATTGATTGATTTCAAGCAACATCCAGAAATTAGTGCCAACGTTGAAACATCTAAAATTCCTCCAATTTCCGTTGGAAGGGAAGTTTTGCATATTTTACAAACACATTATCCAGAAAGACTTGGTAAAGCATTATTAACTAATATTCCATTCTTGGGTAGAGCTTTTCTAAAATTAATCTATCCATTTATCGATCCCCTAACACGAGAAAAACTAGTATTTGATGCTGCTTTCAGTGAATTTGTTCATCCAGAACAGTTGGACAAAGACTTTGAGGGTATTGTAGACTTTGTTTATCAACATGAAATCTACTTCCCTGCATTAGTGAAAATCACAAAAGCCAGGAGAGCTGCTTATATGGATAGATTCTATAAATTTGGTGCCGTTGTTGGTTTAAGCGAGATTGATCTCAGAGGCAACTTGGATGAAGTTACTGTTCCGGTCGGTAAGCATCCATATAACTCAAAGAACAACCCAATCGGCTCAATTACACAGTCGATTGAAAAACTAGAAATTTGAAAAGAAAGATTTTATAACTTGTCCATGCTAATTGAAAAACGTAATATTTATTGTTTAATATGAGTGGTACATCCTTATCAATGCATTTTACAAGCACCAATTATCTTTTATCACACCAGTAGTTTCATTCTCTAAAACCGCCATTTCCGTAACCAGCACTTCTGTAGCTATATGTACCTCTTCCCCTATGATAATTCCTATTGTATTGTCTTGTACGGCCTCTACCACTTGAGTCACGCATTGATCTAGGTCCTTTAGGTATTGCGGTTTGCTTCAATGAACTAGGTGACTTTGATCTTGATCTATTTCTAGAGTTAGATCTAGAGCGTGAAAAGCTTCTGTCCCTCTTTGAAGCACGGTCTCTATCCTCATTTAACTTGCCTGAGTTGCAGTTTAAGTTGTCATTATTTTGTTCAAGACCTCGTTCTCGAGACCTTCCTCGACTATCATCACTGAATGAGTTGTCACTTCCACTATAATCACTAGATTCTGGTTCATCAAGAAGTAGTTTTGAGTCTGTTGGAAGACTCTCCAAATCTTTTCTCATTTGATCTGTTAATTCACCCATACCAATTGCTGTGAAGAAGTTAATTGAAAAGCGTAAATGTTCTGGATCTGTCTTGGGAAATATGCCTATAATATATGGCTGAATATAAGATTCATTTATTCTTTCCTTGACGTAATTAATTCCAATTTCTTCACACATTTTTTGAAATATAAATTTCAAGAATATACGCCCGGAAGATGTCGTATCATTTTCTGTCAATTTTACTACTGATAAACATTCCCAACCTAATTTGTCTGAAGCAAAAATATGGCCCCAAAATGAACCAAGATTTCGCAGCAATGATGTTTCATATTTATAACAGTTTTCATAAGTATCTTTAAAAACATGTTGAAATCCTGTTGTCCATTTATTATTGACAGCAACAAGGTTTTCACCAATAATTCCATAATATTTCGAGTATACTTTTTCTTGGGCACAACATTTCACTAGCATATCAACTAACATATACTCTCGTTTTTCTGGGTCAATTGCTGGAAGTTTTAATAGCTTATGAGTGGCTTCTTCTGGACCCATACTAGACATAATTGTGAGATAAACATTTTTCTGATAATTTATTAGCTCTTGTTCAGTAAAATCTTTGATTGTAGTCATTGCTTCGTGTTTAGCCATTACAGTATCAAGAGCGTCATCAACTTCATTTGCTTCGTTATCACTGGAAAAATCCGAGTTACTGATTTCATTCTTTGAAGGTTCTAAATCGTTACCCTCTTCATTTGCATTATCATCACTCTCTATATCACTTCCTAGTATATTATGCCTAATAATATCATACTTTTCATTGTTAATTTGGTAATTTGGATCAAAACTGAATATATCCGCTTCACTTTGAACTTGCAATGTATCATTAAAAGATACATGGTGCATAATGCAATCCTCTGTATCTACTAAATCTAATTCTTCATCTAATATATTTTCATTATCGATTTTACTCTTGAAACCATTGAAATATTCTTGTATCAAAAATTGGGAACGTGAATTTACAATGTTTTCATTCAAAATATTTCGTAAAACATCTATGGTCTGCGTAAACCATGCACAATCATCATAATATAGAATTGGAGAACATGTATCAAATATCACCAAAACAATCTCAATGTTAATGTCGTTTGGCTTATCCAATAATCGATCAACCATTTGTATTAGTAGTTGACTTTTGCATACTTTGAATAACACAAGCTGGGATAAAAATAATGCTATACTTTTGCATCCTTCTAAATTCTCTCTTCTCAAAATTCTCTTGAACTTTGTCACAAGTCTATTGATAAGTAGCTTTCCTATTTCTGGAATCTTTGAGTTGATGACACATACAAGAGATGCATAAACATCAGTATAAGATGTTGACAATTCTTGTGCTTTCATCAAACTAGTGCAAAAAAGACCTTTACCACGTAACAAATTTACTTTGAACAATGTTACAACCATCTCTCTTATATTTTCCTTATTAACCTTATTAATTGTGCTGTTTATAGTTCTTTTTAAAGATTCCCAATGTAACGTTTGGAATTCTTCAGAGTTTTCCTCCAATTCAATATTAGCCATCAAAGCCTTAATTTTTGCTGGAGGAATGTATGCACCCCCAGATTTAAGCTTCAATAATTCTTGTATCTTTTCTGACATATTTGTTTTTTATATTTCAATATGTTGGAACACGATGAACCCTTTAGCTTTGATTATTGTTATTTGGCGTGGTTCAATTTGTGTAATGTATGCATGCACACCGATAAATTTGAAACAAAATAAAATTTGTACCAAATACTTTAAATTTAGCAAGCATAACACATCCACTTTTCATGTAGAGGACCTATATGATAACATAAAACAGTTATGCTTCTAGTAATTTCTGAATTGGAGGCATACGCAGTTGGATCTCTTGAACTCACGCTCCAGCAAGCATTGCAAACCAATAATGATCATCTGTACATTTTGGTAATTATAGAAGCTGAACAATTAACAATCAGTTCGTTAACCGATCAATTGGAACATATCTACAATGTTGCCTTCAAATTGAGCTCTGATATCAAGAAAGGTAAGACAATTACAGTTATATTAGAGGATGTCAATTACAATGAGTCTGTTGCTAAAGAACTTTGGAATTCGATGATGTATTCATCTATAGTTAACATCGAATCAATTCCTAAAGTTTATTATGCACATGTTCCTCCCGATTCAATAAAAAAGTTATCACCTTTTCTTCCACATATACTTAAGCCAAAACATGAGAAATATCGACTGTGTAATCCGAATGCTCAATTTCAAAGTGTCCCAGTGGTTGCAGTGGGTGGAACATTTGATCATTTGCATGATGGTCATAAAATACTTTTAACAGTTTCTGCTTTCTTGACGTCAAAGACATTGATTGTCGGTATTACTGGTTCTGAGTTGCTACGAAATAAGAAGTACGCCGAATATATGCAAACTTATGAACAAAGAGTAGAAAATGTTAAACTATTCATTCGGTCTGTGAGACCATCTTTGGTCCCAACTATTTATGAAATAAATGATGTATGCGGTCCAACCATCCAGCTTGAAGATATTGATGCACTTGTAGTAAGTTTGGAATCGGCTAAAGGGGGAGACTTTATCAATAGTAAGCGCCGTGAACTTGGTTGGAAAGAATTGGATGTTTATACCATTGGTATTGTCGGCTCTGATAACGAGAATTCATTTACCAATAAACTGAGTAGTACAGACTATAGGAGAGATAAATACCTTAGGGATAAAAGTGATCATGCGTAATAGTCCTATGATCATAGTATATAAAACATTAAATGAAAGTAGTATAATAGCTTACATAATTTTGATTGATGATTGATAAGAACTATGTCTTGATTTTCTATCAGGATGATCAACAACCAAAGAAAAGTTTGTTTTCTTGTTAAAGTCAAATAACTCAAAATTTGGGTATGTCTCAATATCAAGATATTGAGTATTTTGTCCCGAATTGATAGCAATTTTGGCATACTTAAATTCATTTTCAGACAATCCAAGTAGTTTTCTTAAGCGGCAAATTGAATCTACCAACTTCTCCCCTTTCACAATATCAAAAACAAAAGGAAGACCATGCACATTTTCTACCATTGTGTGACACTGAAAACCAGGGACCAAAATTATATCACTCGCATTGTTATTAAATACATCCTTAAACTGTGGGAAAATGCCCATTATTAAGAACATATTACCATTAACCGTATCACTCAAATCTAAAATACTCTTAAACTTGTGATAATGATCGGATACCCAGCAAAAAATATCATCCTTAAGCTCTAATTCAATGTTAACTTTAGAACTGAGCTTATCAACTACGCTTTCAAGAGTGCTGTTACGCGGCAAAAAGAAGTCATGTCGTTCTTCTTTGCAAATTCCATTTCCAACCCAAAAAATATGAATCATTTCCATGCCCTCAAATTCCTGTATTGGAATCTTAAGTAGTTCATAAAATAACTTGACAGATTGAAACTTTGGAATATTCCCTAATAGGGGATGGAAATTGTAATCAATTTTGACATCTGATTTTTTACCGTTTGAAATAATTGTAAGTTTAATAAACTCAGGTGCCACATCAATTTCTTCACCAATAGCTGTTGCTATATCCATGTAAGTACTTCTAGATGAAAGCCATTTATTGACCACTTTTAGTTTCTTTTCTTTGTCAACAAAAACGTAGTCTTCTTCATCCTCATCGACTGAATCTAAGGGTAAAAAGTTGAAATTAACTCTTGTTTCAAGAAAATCGTACTGCTCAAGAGCATTCGTGTATTTCACTTGTGATAAACTTTGGTCCTGAGCTTGATTTTGTACATCAATACAAATAATGTCACCAGTTCCGATTTCACTTTTATAAAATGACGTATCTGATTTTATCTCTATTCTTTTATTAAAATCAAGTTCTTCATAAAATTTAACAACATGATCATCGGTTAGACCCAATACATCATATAGTATCTGTTGCAACACTTTTGGTGTAGAGAGTAATGGTAATATCACATGGCTTAGACTTTTGATAGTTTGTGCTTCATATGAAAAATATTTTATGAAAACTAAAAAGTTTTGGTTTTCATTAATTGGTTCTAGTTTCGCATCATCTTTTTCGTCTGTCATCTCAAATAACTTTTCAACCCTCTCATCAAAATTGGTAATATCTAAAATCAAAGGAGATTTAATTGCCAGATGTTTAAGGTCCCTTGAAGCATCTTCTAAATACAATGATATGACCATTGGATTGTCAGGTCCATTGTATCTCCTTTTCGCAGTTCCGTTTTCAAGTGCTGTGCAAACATCACCAATAGTTGCATTTTTTAAATTCTCAAAGCTATTTTCAATCAAAATATCTGGCCTGATTGTACGGTTTGTCCGTAAACTCATATTCCATAACCTGTATTTTTCAATATTTTCCTTTTTACCAATATACTTCGAGATAGTTTCATATATGGAATCCCATGGGTCAGATTTTAGTATTCTAAAATTGATCGGGAATGATTTTGGATCAAATAAAACTTCATTGAAATGTCTGTAATCTTGTTCATTAGGTCCTATATCAAATCCTTCATAATTTTTAAAAGTCTCGTCGGTGTAAATTTTGAAGTTAACATATAAGTGCATTTCTTTTCTTTCCTTCAATATTCTTGCTTCTTCTTCTCTTTCATAGTTAATTTGTTTAGGTATATGAGATGGGATATCACTTTCTTGAACATCAGCAAGGACCGATGCAACTTTCGACTTTCTAATATAAACTAACATATAAGCAGAAGTTTGATGCTTGATAATGTAGTTCATTTGTTCCTCCCTTGACAAATTTCTGTCCAACCGCGTAGGAGAACCACAACCAAAACCTTCTTCAAAAACTATCTGTGGAGTAACTCTGGAAACTCTATCATCATCAAATTTATACCAGATGTTATCCTCTGTCACTCTAATCATTGCATAATAGTGACCAACCGAAACATCTCCTTGGTGAATCAACACACCATGAAGCTGATATTCCCAGTCTTCATCGAATTCTTCAGAATCTTTGGAAATGTATGGTTTAAGATCAAGTAATTCGGAAAATTCGTACCTGTCATTAATTTTGGCCATACTATCAGTTTCAAAATCATACTCATATCTCTTTAACTGAACGTGCAAAACATCCGGAAACTTCTCAAAAATGACACCTTTTTCTGCATCTTGAAGGCCATACCCAGAAGCGTCATATTGATTGTCTCCATTCAATGTTTCAAGTTCAACATAGTTATCAAAGGATTCTTTAATATTCTTAAGCCCTTTGACATTCAATTGTATATCCCAAAAGTCCTCAACTCTGCTACTTTCGTAATCGACATTGATACATCTGATAAAACTTTTCATTTTACCAACAAAAATATCATTTAGACAGTCTTCAATATTCGTTCCTTTCATTTTTGTTTCCAATTTATCCATCAGAATTCGATTTAATTCTTGTACATCATGCTGTGTGAATGCATCTGCAGTTGTCCAACCGAAAGAGTGTGTAAGTTCTAATGAATTGATAGCAACATCTGAAGTTTGTAATTTATAAAAGATTCTTTGAAGAGCAAGGGAAACGGTCTTTGGTTGTCTCTTGTACTCTTCATAAGAGCCAACATCAAATTTGATCTCATCCTCAGTTGGAATTTGATATACCTTCTTTCTGAAAGATTTTGTAAAAAAATATGACTGTAATAAAGAATTGAGATAACAAGTAGCACCTTGATTTTCAATCCCCACATAGCCAGTATATTTTTTTGAGTCATAGTCTCTAAAATCAGAGTAAAGAACATTTGTGTAATCATCAATTATTCTGACAAAAACTGTTAAATTCATCTTATTGTTACGGAAAAAATGGGAATCATCTCTGTTTTCCCTATCTAAAAAGTGGACAAACCCCCAATCTGTAACTCTTTGGTTAAAACGGAATTTAGTGTTGGAATGTTTTTCATGCGAAACGTTTTCAGGATCCCAAGCCATCAATGTAAAATGTACCGGGAATGACCATATCTTATTCTCTGTTTCGTCAATAGGATGACCTTCTAAATATAAGGAGAGCGATTGATCCCTATTTTGGAAAGTGATTATCAAGTTGAATATATAATTGCCAATTTTAAATTTTGAACTTTGAAACCGTTCTTTCTTTGTCAAGATTTTATCGAGGTCATCGATTTCGAATGTATGATATCCTGTGATAGAATCTAAACCTTGTGGTGCAGGTTCCAAAAATTCTTCGGCCATATTATCAAAGTTCACATTAGAAAAGTCTGATGTGTCCAATTCTTTAATAATGGAGTTAGTCATAGACTCATCAGAAGGAGATGAAATGTCAATGCCCATATCGATCGGCTCAATATGGGTGTCCATTTCTGCACTCAATGGCAAATTTTCGTCACCAATATTTTGCTTAGCCAATTCTGTATTATCCAATACTTCTAAAGATTCAATACTTGTATCCATTGATGCTTGTATATTCTTACTTTGAGAAAGTCTGTGGAAGAAAGATACCAATATATTGGCTTCACTCCTTAATTTTGAACTAGATTTAGACTGATCGATCTACAAATTTTAAATTACAGCATGCAATGGCGCGGCCCTTAGAAAAACAGGCTTGAATTACATAATAGCACAATTTATACATCGACCATCAAGCAATTCAATTAATTACGTGCATATATACATGATCTACTTCTTTTTCTTCAAAATGATTCAATTATATAAAATACTTGAAGGTATCTGATTCATATATACCATAACACGAATTAGCCACTTTGATTTTCCTCTTCACTGTCTGAGTAATCAATATCCCATACATCATCAATGGAATGAAGATCATCATTCGTAGTTTCATCTCCCTGAAGATCACATAACTTCTTATTTTTATCATTCAAAAGATGTTTGAAACCCTTTTGTTCTTTTCGACTATTCCAATTGAGAATCCGACTTACACTTTCGAAATACTGTATTTTGGAATTTTTGACCGTGGGAAATGGAAATCTTGATGCACAAATAGTAACATAACCTCCTACTTCCAATCTTACTCTGTGTCTTCCATCAAATGCTGCCCAAGCTGTGGAACGACTCCTTGATGGAACTTTTATGGTCAGTTTGATCGAATCAGGCAACATAATTGGCCGAAAAGAAAGTGTATGTGGACATATAGGAGTAACACAAATACCGCTAACTTCCGGATGAACTAAACTACCTCCAGCAGACAAACTATATGCAGTCGATCCTGTAGGGGTAGCAATTATTAAACCATCTGCTTGTGCTACAGTCAGTAATGTATCATCGCCATAGAGTTCAAGCATAGTGACATATGGTGACGGTCCACGGTCAACTGTCAGTTCATTTAAAACTTGTTGTTCACATACTAAATCACCATTAGGACTGTGGACTCTACATGTGAATCGCATTCTCAGATCCGTATTTACTCCACTTTCTATAGCATTTTTCAAAACATCTCTAAAATTCTCATATTCAAAACATGTTAAAAATCCAAGGGATCCTAATGAAAATGACAGTATTGGAGGAACGGCATTTTGAAACAACGTGGAAGCATGCAAAACAGTACCATCACCACCAAGTGTGATAACAAAATCAAATGGGATGTCATTGTTTCGTATCATACTTTTGTCCCAATATCTCAACCGGCGTTCGCCATTTGGAACTGCAGATATAATTGCGGGAGAATCAAATCGAGTACTATGAGATAGATTGCTATCCACAAAGACAACTAAGTGATGGTACTCTTTAAGCAGCCATTCTGTCATTTCATTTGTCAAATAAACTAGAGAATTGTCTCTAGCCTTAGTAATTATCATCACATTACTGACATTGAGATGTATCGTTGCCCTATTCAGTCTTTTAGCTAATGCCCGGACACTGTGTGCAGTTTTGGCTAAATCCATATGGGATCGTACTGACTTCAAACCCTGTGTGTCGGATAATGTATTAAATAATGCTACATCGTTTTCCGAGTCCTTGGCTGTACATCCGTCCTGTTCATCTTTAAACCTAGAAATAATATTCTTTTGTAAACAATTATTTGCAATAAACGTGGGACCAGATAGAGAAGTACTAGATGATGAATTCGAGTTCGTGGAAATATCTTTTGATGTAGCTGGTTGGACAGAGTGTTGCGCTTGTTGAGCTTCTGAAATCAACGCCTGATGCAAGATAGGTTCCTTCAAAGTTGTACTAGAGGAGCGCCTGAATGGTGCCTTGTTGTTCTCCATTTTGTTAAGTTAAAAAGTTGTTTTGTATTTCACTAGAGGTCTACAGATCCGTGATTCGAAATGAAATTGTCAGTGAACTTATAAAAATGGAAAATGAAAAAGGGCTGTGAGATTTCGGAGATAATATTATCGTCCTTCACATCATTAATAAACTACGACTATTGGCGCAGTAGCAAAAACATGGTATTAGTTTAGCACCCAAGTTACCTATAAGAAACTACAAATACAATGGTTTAAAATTCTTTTGTAACACGACAGCTCCAATTAGATTGATCCAATAATGGAAGGGAAGCACCAAGACACCAGCCCAGTTCGTTACCTCCAATAGTTTTTGCAGTTTTCAATTCTCTTTTCAAAGGAATTTCATAACCTGTATGTAATAAGGATATCATAAAATTGAGGTCTAAGCACCAAAGTGGCTCATCCTCTAACTCTTTGATGTGTTCAGGTTGAGTGAAGTACTGATCCCACATGTGAGATCCAGAACACACTGATCCCATAATGTCATTTAGTTCAGTCAATGTGAATGCTTCTGGCATACCAATTGGCTGTAACCTATCATAAAAATATGAAAACACGTACATATCCGAGTTAGAACCAAACTGTTCTTTAAAAGATGGTTGATAGATACCATTGAAAGAGCAAGATTTGGATTCACATTCTAAATCCTTATTCAATATGGAATCTGTTAAAAGTTTACACTGGCCTGCAAAGGATTCAGGATTCCCTGTTTTAGGAGAGATGAAATTAACCGAATACTTGTCGCCATTTTCCATTTCAACAATAACATTATCTGCCGTCACACCAGGAGGGACACACGGATTCTCGATTGTTGCTCCTGCTACTGCATCCTTCATATTCGATGGGATTGTTTCTAGTTTTGTAGAGCCATTGCTCAATTCAACTTCAAGTAAAGCAGCGTTCACCTTATTTCTGGCCTGCATTAAACCATACCCTAAATGTGAGTATTGATAAAGAATGAACTTTCTTCCTCCGAATTCAATCTCATACTTATGTTCTCCCTCAAGTAAAGATTCACCATCAGTTGGTTCAAAAACAACCTGTGTAGAGCCTCCACCAAGATCAAAGATAGCAGCAGTATCTTTTCTCTTAGAAGTACCTATATTATTGAGTAAGTAATTTGTAGTGATCCAAGCATAGACACCTTCATCCGAACCACCCATAATTGAAATACCGTCATCTTCAACAACAGCAAATGGATATTTACTCTCCAAGTGACGTCTCACTTCTTGTAAAATGGCATCTGACTTTGTTTCACCTAAGAGTCTCAATCCAGCAGTTGCTTTAACAGCAACTGGAGAGCAACTGTGTTTCTCTTTTGGAATCGTATCTAATGCTAGTTGTAACAACGGATCTAATGAAGCTGCAGCACCTTTAGTATCAGTATCAAATGAAGATAGTCCCGGTTTTAACATTTTGAATTCTTCATTGATCAGAACAGGAGGAGAGACAGAAGTATCAAATGAATATATATGAACACGAGAACCAGTTGATCCTGCATCGATCATAATTACATAGTCATAATTGGTTGACGAGCTACTCGACTTTGATCCATATTGCTTTTTGTTGTCTGATTCTGTAACATCGGCAACAGCATTAGACTTATCCTGTTTGTTCGTCTTATCGATAGTATCTACATTGACTCCTTTTGAATCTTTAGAAGTAGAAAATGGATCGATTTCTGCTTGTTTTTCTGCTTTTTCAATGCTTTGTTCCTTCGCCTTCAAAGAAGCGTCTGAACCTTGAATTCTTTCAGTTTTCTTAGTTCCAACAACTTGTGGACCTTTCTTCTTCTTTCCAGCAGTAATATCTTGTTCAATCTTTGCACCTGATAGCAAACCTGATTCTGATTCCTTACCTGTTAACCCAATCCCATTAGCTGGTGCAACAGAGTCACCAACACCATAATCTGCTTTATGGACAGCTGCTAAATTTGGAATTTTGGCGTTGGATGAGCTTGAAACTGAAAACACTAGTGACAAAACTAATATTAGTGCAACAGCACCTAATACGTACGGTTTATTTCTGCGACCAATGGAAATCATTGTTATATCGTTGAAATAAAAGGTTCTCTGTTGGATATAAACAAAGGAGTACTGTAAATTCCAAAAGAAACTAATCGTCGCACGAACTTTTTTATGTACAAGGGCCTGTCGATCAAAGTTATTACGCGTGGTACCGTAATATGAAACATTCATTAACATATACTCTAACTAGTATTTCAAATGGGATCATCTATAAACAGTTACAAAGAGAGTGTTCTTTTGAGGAAACAATCACGAAGAAAGTTCACACGCCCTCCAACTAAATCCTGCAATAATGTTGAAATTGCTCTCAAGCATAGAACTTCGGTGGTTTCTGAACTTTCATCCAGTTTAGCTAAAATCAATGACCCATTGTTGACAGAATACCAAATACGTGATCTTAATGATGAAATAAACCGTCTGTTGAAAGAGAGAAGAGCCTGGGAATGTCGTATCAAAGAACTTGGAGGGCCAGATTTTAGGAAACAGATTGATACAAATGACTCATTTAGTCTTAAGGGATACAAATATTTTGGACGAGCTAGAGAATTACCAGACGTAGTAAAGTTATTAGAAGAAGTCACGTTGAAAAAGAGCAACGATAAAAGTAATGCTAAGGAAAAGGACTGTAAAGAAATATTTGATAATAGTAAGCATTGGGCTGATTACCATTTGAATATCGAAGCTAAGTCGCCTATCTTTGAAGAGCAGAATGATTCTGAGCTCTTAAGCTTTAAAACATCCGAAAAAGCACCTGTTACACAGGATTTAGAGTTTATGAAACAATTTTTGATAAAAGAGAAGAAGAAGTATTTATTAATGCGAATCAGATCCCAGAAATAATTTAATAAAACGGTTTCACATAATTTCAAGACTAGAATAACAAGTTTATTCCTTTCCCTAATATTTCTCTCAAATTACTAGAGTAGTTCCTCTCATCTTCCCAGATGACTCGATCTATTTCTCTTCTACCTGAATCTAAGTCAATTTGATCAAGTCTGTGTATTTTTGAACCCCGTAATAATTTATACCCAATGTAACATACACTGAATAGAATTAATGATCCATAACTAGAAAAGAAAAAAGATGTCGACCAATCGCCTTTCAAAAACACCACAAAACCAGCAGCAAATACCAAAATAAGACTTACCGTCATTGCTAAAAACGCCAAATAGGGTTGAAATGGTGCAGAATATGGATAATCAGCATCATCTCTGTTAATTATATCTGGTCTCATTTTTAAAGCATAATAAAACCTAATGTACGACAAACACATACATGACCAAACCAATAACCCAGATGTGGCACATAGACTAACTAGTAGTTCAAAAACCAAGGCAGTATCATTTTGAACAGACAAAAAGCTTAATAACCCAAATGCCATCGTAAACAAAACACTAGTATATGGTACACCACGTTTTGTGCATAAAGAAAAGATTTTTGGTGCTTTGTTTTGTATACTCATAAAGTATAATGTTCTTGAGCTTGTATAAAGTTGGGAAGAAGCTGAAGTCAATGCAAAATATAATAAGAATCCGTTGACAGCTGCTGCAAACGTACATACCCCTGCATTTTGGATGGCCATAACCCATGGACTTTGATTACCATTAGAAAAGCCCGCCCACTCAAACATAAGACTGTTGCAATGTCCACCACTCAAAAGAGCAATGATCTTGTTTTGTTCTTCTACCGTTGAATCACTGACTTTCGAACTTGAAAAATATCGAAGCAGTCTTGGATCACCACTATAGACATTTAATCCAACTAAAAATATGGCAATGATGTAAAAAACCACTATTCTCATGTATATATTCTTTGTGGCACTAGGAATAGCTTTCCTTGGGTTTCGTGATTCACTTCCTGCAATGATCACAGATTCTGTGCCAACATATGCATAACTAGCAACTACTGATGCAATTAAAACCTGTAGAAATCTACCCAAGTTGCCCTTAATTCCATTCAATGAACCTAATCCAACATCGTTCACGTCAAATGTTGGTCTGAACAATCCGAATGTAATATTATTGGCCAAGTCTGATTGTTTGGAATCCCAATATTTGAATCCAATTTTTTCGTGCAATGGCCCTGAACCTCCTGTATTTAGAATTATCATATAAATCATTAATGATAACAAAATAAGTAATTTGATTATTGTTGAATAGAATTCAAACTCTCCATAAACTCTGATATCAAATAAATTCAAAGTTAATGTAAACATGAAAAAAAGTGTTAGCCATCCAGCGGTTTTTGGACCTGGAATATCAAGAGATTTGTAAAAGGAAAGCATTATAGCGCTTGCTGTTATTTCTGTGGCTAAACTAATAGAATAGGTGAACCAGTATAGTACACCAAGGGCAAACCCAAATGCATCATCGACAAAACGTGAAGCAATCCCTGAAACTCCACCACAAAGGGGTATAAGAGTAACAATTTCGCAAAACGATAACATTGTTGAAACGACTACTGCACCAGTTATTATGAACCCCAAGAGACATCCCAAAGGACCTGCTATTGTGAAAGCCTTACCGGATGATAATAACAACCCAACACCAAGTGTTCCCCCTAAAGCTATCTGATGTAAATGGCGAACTTTGAGTTTACGTTGAATTTGGTATCTGTTAGCCCTTTGAATCCTAGCAATACGTACAGGGTTTATTTTGTTGAAAAAACTGGATATTCCAGAGGAATTACTCTTACTTGATTCCTTAGGATCAAAATCAGAATATTGATCAATTCTATGGAATGCATAATCAACTTTTTCTTGCTGACTGACAACCATTTCAATGCCATCATTGGGTATATCAAATGAGTTTCGTATCTTTTTAAAAGGCTGGTTATCAATTGGTAAGTCGTTTAGTTGAACTTCATCATCAATGGGTATGGAACTACATGTTGAACCTTTGTCCAGATGAACCATTTCTCTTCTTTGTTTATCATTGTACTGTGTTTCTTTGTGAAATGGTCTGATGAATTTTTTGACAATATTACGGTGGGTTCTTTTAGGTTGCTCTATCTCTGTCCACTCTTTAAAATCTTCTGACATAGCAAACATATGATTTAGTTCGTCTTCCCCCAAAACGGGTAGAACGTTGTTTTGTATTGTGTTATTTGTAATCTTCTTTCCTTTGAGTTTTGCAAGTTTACTAATCTTTTTTTGGATTGCATCTTCCCGATGTAACAATCGATTATATTGTTCAAAGTCAGAAGCACTAAAGGCTTCTTTTCTATTTGAATGATCATATTTATTGTATAATGAGTTAAAATATGATTTGTGATCTGTTGGATGTTGTTCAAAGGATTCGTTATCCAATATTCGATGTAGAACTGAACTATGGATGTCATCGGAAACAGAATCAGCATATGATGAAACACTTCGTCTTTTTCGAAAATTTGTTTCCAAATCTATAATGTCTGTCTCCACTGATGGTGACTTTCCTAATACTGGAATGTTGTCCAGGTCGATATTCCCCGTAACGGTTGTACTTTGGTTCCACCAAGATAATTTTTTTGCACTATCAATCTCCATCTTTGGAAAAAGACTGTAGTCGTTATCATCAACATCATCATCTAAATCCGAGAAAGATCCATCATTTGGTCCAGAATCCATTCCTCTATGCTAAAGTTTGATGGCATGAATAGAGAGCTACAATTCTTATAAATTTGATTATTACAGCTTTGAAAAACTATGCCGGGCTTAATAAAAAAAATAACTTGCTTAATGATAAATCTACACAGAAAAGGGTCAGTTATTACAGTTTCACAAGTATTGTGGATAACTTTACAGAAAATAGTGTTGTATATCTGATGTGGTTGCTGAACGTTGTTGAACGATTGAAAGAAATTGTATTAGCATTCTACCCGCAATTAAAACAAACTTAAATTAAGTTATGACTCCAGCGCTCCTGGTTAAAAGTTATTGTTATAGTGACTTAAGAGCATCGTGCAGTTTTATCACACAGGATACTAATGCAGCTTGCCAAGAACTGTATAAACTGCTCAAGGTTTGTAAGCATGTTTCAACAGTTTGAGCCGAGTTGCCTAATAATTCATGCACGCTGGCTGACCACAGCGAGGATCGAAACATGCACACACTACATGTAATTTTCCTCAATTTTTGACTTCGATGTCAAAAGGACACGAAAGGACAACTAACGTTTGAGTTGCCAACAGAGATACTACTATGTCAGCGCAGACTCAGCAGAAAGTACCATTGACAAAAGAAAAGAACCCTGTGGCTCTTGCAATTGCTAATGCGGTTAGACATAATAAGGAGTTGAAACAAAGGCAAGGTATATTAGCCACCACAAAGAATAAGATGGACTTTTTCAGATACAAACGATTCATCAGGGCAATACAAAGTGAAGATTTCAAGAAAAAGCAAGAGAAATCAAAATTGATTCCACCAGTGCCCGTTGATGTTAATGGAATCAATCAAATTTTTGTTATGTTGATTCAAAACCAACTAATTGTTCCTGTTGATAAACTGAAAACAAAAGATTCAAAAGGTAAAGGTCTAGCAATCGACAAAAAAACACCAGGATTGGAGCAATCCACAAAAGCAGTTCTTCAAGATGATGTTTACTACATGTGGACGTATACACCACCTAATCCATTTATGATGCTTTACTCTATTCTTGCAATTGTGGCCATTTTTACTGTAATTTTATTCCCATTATGGCCATTTTGGATGAGAAAGGGTGTATGGTATGTGAGTACATCATTGTTGGTGTTCTTGGGTTTGTTTTTTGCTATAGCTATTGTAAGACTCATCATATATCTCATCACCCTTGCTACTATGTCAGAACAATTTTGGTTGTTCCCAAATTTATTTGAAGATTGTGGTGTTATTGAGAGTTTCAAACCATTATATGGATGGGAAGATCCTAAGAAGAAGAAATCGAAGAAATCTAAGAAACCAAAGAAAACATCTAGTTCTACTACAGCAACAGATTCAACAGCAGATTCACAATCAAATTTAAAAAAGGCTACTGTTGCAGAAACGACTTCAGCTCAACCAACATCAACTTCAGCATCGACAAAGCAACGCAATGTTACTTTGGAAGAAGTTGAAGAGTAATTTATATATATATTGCTTCAAGATATAAATTGTTGATATACTTGTAATCTATATAGAAAAGATTCAGCTTGATATCGCTATAATTAAGAAGAGTATGTTTGCTTTGGGAATGGATAAGATGGACCAACTTCTTGAATAGAGAGTTTTGCTAACCAATGGCCCATATCAATAGATTCCTTTAAGTCCTTTCCTTCAACAAGACCCGCAGTGAAACCTGCTGCAAAAGCGTCACCTGCACCATTAGTGTCGACAATCTTAGAAGCCTCTAAAGCATGAACTGGGAATTCGCTAATAGTAAAACCTTTAGTGTTGAAATCATAAGTGACTGATAGAGTAGGATCAGTACCTTGGGTAAAAATTACAGTTCTTGGCTTAGAGACATTTTCCTTTGGAAGTTGAGCAACTGATTTTGCAATTTCTTTCAAGTCAGCGGTTCCTAAATTGTGGGATTCAGCATAAGCAGCAGCTTCTGATTCATTGCAGATAATGAAATCAGCATATGGAACACAACTATCAAGTGCATCTTTGTAAAATTGTGGAATGAATGGTGCAGAGAAATTCAAGATGAAGTCTTTATTTTCCTTTGCAGCATGTTTACCGAGCAGTTGGATAGCTTCTGGTGAAACAGTTAAATGAAAACCTCCAATATAAAATGTTTTAGCACCTTCGATGTGTTTCCAATTTTCTGCTTTCTCTAAGTGAGAAGCCTTGAAATGGTTTGCTGCTGCTAAATCAGTAACTAGTGATCTATTAAGACCAGTGATTAATGCTGCACACTTACCAGTTGCAATATCTTCATGAACTTGGTATGCAGTTGTTAAACCAACGGATGCATTTGCTTCAAGCAATTTATCTGCGTAAACATCCTTACCAACAGAACCAAAGTAGATGACAGAATTAGAAGGTAAAACATATTGTGCACCTCTAGCAGTATTTTGAGCTGCACCGCCTGCCACTAATTTAACGTTGTCAAACTTGATGATTTCATCAAAGATTGGCATATGTCTCTCTTCTACCAAAATTGCATCATTGTCCTTCAAATCATACTTTTGTAAAAATTCTTTCTCAACATCAACTTGAATATCAAGTAATGGGTTACCTAAACAGACTAAATCGTATGCCATTGTATTATATTTATGTGGATAGTTATAAAAACAGCTAAAGAAAAAAGTATCAGGAAAACCACTGGGAATTCTGAGAACTCGGGATTTTACTGATCGCAAAGTTTGCAAGTTTGAAAAATTGTAGCTTTATTGAAATACCACGAATTATTCAATGCACTTTCACATGCATGCACGCACAAAGCATGATTCAATAAGTTGTTGCATGTGAAAAAGCGTGACAGCTTCTTGCATTATTTACAGGAAATAACCAAGTGGTTGGTATTTTAACATCAATTGGTGTGAACTATTCGTCTTAAATAAATCTAAAGCTCATGAGGTTCTGGAAACCTCCAAAAGTATTGTTCGTGTAGCCACATGCGCTATTACTGTAGATGTTTTGTGCCTTTGGCATCCATTCAGATAGATTGTGAAATCTACGATCAGAGCTTGGATGGGTACTGAGTAACTCTGGTGGAGATCCACCTTGCTGTTGTTCAACCTTCTTCATATTCTTCCATAGTTTTGGGGCTTGCATTGGATTAAAACACGCCCTGGACATAACCATTAATCCGATATAATCGGCCTCAGTTTCCATTTCACGAGAGAAACTATTGTTGAGTATGGCATTGACAAGAATATCTCCCGGTTGGGTTGTGCCAAAAATAGAAAACAGAACAAGATTTAAGGTAATTAGAAATGGAGATAATGTCAACTTTTCGCCCATATGATCAGCTAATAAATGGCCAAGTTCGTGGCCTAAAACTGTTGCTAGTCCATCTTCGTCTTCGCAAATAGGCAAAATAGATTTGAAGATGAAAACTTGACCACCACCAATAACAAACGCATTTGGAGATGGTTGACCCATTCTAATGTCATCAATAACATAAAACTTCCATTGGTCTAAGGGTATATCTTGTTTTCCCAGAACAGTGAAAAGGTTCAATCTTTCACCAGTTTCAGGATCGACGTAATCATGTGCAGCACTTATAAGACGAATCATTACATTTCTCACTTTTCTTGAAACTGGATGTGATTCTGGCAACATGAAGTTTCCAAACTGACTCATAACTTGCCTATAACTCATTCTAGTAAACTGGTTCTCGACCCAGTTGGCTGTAATCATTAATCTACGTCTTTTAGTAACAGGAGCTTCTTCAATATGTGATATAATAAAAACACCAAATAACCCTGCACCCCAATAAAACATCCTCTTTTGTTTTGGATTCAAGTTTTGCCATATTTGATAGAAATTAGCACGGTTTTGATAACCTTCGTAACCTTGACGTCTTCCATCAAAGTAGATATATGTTGGTGTTCTCCTCCTCTGATGATAGAACTTGCAAATGTTTGATGACTTGACCAAATTTGATTTGTAAAGCTGGTTCAACCTTGTTGCACTATGTAAATTGAATCTCCACATTTAATATCAAATGTATTCTTTAGGGTATGAAAGTAGTATGAAAGAATTGCAAAGCATAAATCGGGCATTCTCGGATTATTCAACGGTGACTGGGGTGAAATCATAAACTTAGTTTTTTTCCACAAATCAGCATAGACTATACATAATCTTCTTCCAGATAATTGTAATCAATTCAAGCTAATGTCTTCTCGAGAAGTGACCTTATACAATCCATTTGTTCTTCTATATGGATTGGGGACTTCGATAACAATTATAGGCGGTTACACGCTATATTCCAAATATTTCAAAAGAATACAAACAGCTGTCGACATCCCAAGAAATTACCTCAAATCTCGATGGTTATATGGTAAAGTGACTTCAGTCGGTGATGGTGACAATTTCAGATTCTACCATCTTCCTGGGGGGATATTTGCTGGTTGGGGTTGGCTTAGAAAAGTACCACAAATCAATAAATTTAAGGAGGTAAAAGGTGAAACTATTAGCGTAAGAATATGTGGTGCAGATGCCCCAGAACGCTCCCATTTTGGAAAACCAGCACAACCATATAGTGAAGAAGCTTTGAATTGGCTTCGAAATTATGTCCTGGGAAGATGGCTTTACATTAAACCTTTGAGTGTTGATCAATATCAAAGATGTGTTGCTAGGGTTCTTGTTTTGAAATGGACTGGATTCAAAGATGTCAGTGAAGAAATGATCAAAGCAGGTTTAGCAACTGTTTATGAAGCAAAAACTGGAATGGAGTTTGATGAAAGGGAACATGTTTACAGAAAGATGGAGACGAAAGCTAAAAAGAAGAAAAAAGGTATGTGGAGCATTGATAAGAAGAAGTTTTTGAGTCCTCGTGAGTATAAGAACAAATATAACCAATAAAAGTGATTCTTATAGAAGATGGTACTATTCTATAGAGGTTTTAACATTTTACATCGATTCCCCTTCTTTTTTCAGATTCTCTCAATTCAAACATTACTTGAGAAGCAATGAAAAGACACACTGATGACAAAATAAAGAACACAATACCGTCAAAAGTAGTTAGCATATCCTTCATTAATTTAACCATTCCATCTTTTCCCAAACAGAACCCAAATAAATTAGCAATCATCATCATCCAGATGTTGAAGACAGCCCCCATTGCACATGCGTGTCTATACCACCATGTGTTTCTGTAAGGTTGTATTGCCTTGGTTGCAATTATTTCAGGTAAAAGAAACAATACCACAGCCCAACCCCAAATAAGAAGTCTCAACTCAATATCATGCCAAATTGCAACAAAAGTGAATACAGCAAAGGATCCTAGAAGTCTATATCTTGATCCACCTAAAGGAATATAAATGTATCTAATGACCCACTTGTTGTATGATCTATGCCATGCTCTCCAAAACTGCATTGTGGAAAAATTGTTATCCATGCAACGTATCATATTTTCAGGTGGATCTATTTCATCACATAGTGCCCAAAAACGAAATAGCCTCCATGGAATCAAAAGTTTCATCCATATTATATTAAGGTTAAAAAATCCAATCATTGATATTTGAAATGGTGAATCATTATGCCATGCCTTTGCTTTCGATACTGCAACCACATAAATATAATGTAATATGAATTCCATTACTAAGAAACAAAATAGTAATCTTAAACCATATACTATGGTTCTTGTTAAAGTGATAGATGGCAATTTATGATATGACTGATAAATAAAATCATTGAATGTAATTATTGGACCAACAATGTATAACGGCGTGTATAATATATAAGCATAGTAATTTTTCAAAGAGTACGTATCAATGGGTAGTGGTGCATCTAGTCGTTCTCTTTCGGTTAATTCTGGCAATATTGCATGTGATTCTTTCAAAAGCGGCGATGTTGGTTCTTCGTTTGAAGTCTTGGCTTTTGAGAATGAAGATAACGGTATCTCATTATTAGAGATATTTAATTGTTCCAAGCGTCTCAAATAATCAATGTTAAAACTTAACATACGGAGAAGGGTGAAATTGAAAAAAACATCCCATCTTGTAATAAGCCCACGAAACTTATCCATAAATGACAGAATCGATGTTATTTCTCCAAATCTAACGTTTCTAAAATGATCATTAATAAATAGAGTTCCTATTCCGTAAATCCAAAGAATTGCTTGAGCTAATTTTGGTTGATTTTTTAGTAATCTGGTAGAAACAAATAATACCATGACATGAAACAAAATTTTAAGAGAGTTGAATCCATGAACGACTGCTAAAAAGATAAGTCCAAAAATAATATCAAAATTAATTCGATCAATTCCATAATGTTGTGAAGTTGTACGTAACACCTTATGAATCGCAACAAATCCTAACAATATAAAAAAGTTATCTCTGAAGAATCTGTATTGAGCGTCAGAGTTATCCACTTTTCTACCAAAAATCCATCCCTTAGATAGTATACTTTCGTATATTCTATAATTTGGATTAGTTTCATTACTTGCATCCATTGCTGTCTTGAATAATAAAGGTACAACAATGACAAATGCCATCATGTAAAATCTAAACTCTGGAGTTGACCATCTTGAAGGTTTGGTTTCGATTTGTTTCTTATTTGAAGGACATAACCTAGTATCCAATGTCTCTAAAGCAAAAAAAGAGCATAAAGACATCTTTTATGTGGATTAGAGGGATCTTGTAGTAACAACCTATAATAGGTCTAGCGTTGTCAGCGTAGATCTGAAAACAAAATTATGTGCGATGAAAAACATTGATAGTCTTTATTATGTAGGCACTACATTAACCAAACTTTGAGTATCAGATAATAAGATAGATTGATTGTAACAATAAGCATGAGTGAGCATGAGAAGAATGATATACCAGATTTAGAAAGAAGACCAAATCCTCCTGGTTGGGTTCAGCCGAAAGCACCATACAACCCATACGATCCAACTGATGTTAGACCTGCTGAAGGTTACCCTAGTGAGTTTAATGCACCAACGGCACTCAAAAAGAATTCGGGTCATATTGCAAGAGATTTAACAGATTACCAAAAGATTAAAATTGACATGAAGAAACTTCAGTATTATCCTAGACCCCCTAGTGAATTATATCCTGGTAGGTACAAGGTTTTGCGAAGAGTTAATCACAAAAGTAAATTTAATAAAGGTGCAGATTTAACGGCCAAAGCAACTATATATGGTGTTCTCATATTTGGTGTTTTCTTTTATAAATGGAATGATCATGATAATATTTTTTCACCATTTAGAAGAGTGCAACTTCGATTACGTGAGTTAATTTTCGGAAGTTTATCGGATGAAGACTATAACGATCTTTATCATTATAAGAAGGATATGCCTATTCCGCAAAAACCTCTACCGTCTATAATGTATGAAAAGAATGCTGAGAACAACCTTGTGGGGGAACAAGCTACTAATAATGAGTTTATCAAAGATAGATTCGGTAATAAACATGTTGTTTATGCAGAGCATATCAAACAGAAAGAAGAGGAGAATATGATCAAAGCTTTAGATATTGCCCAACGACAACTGGAACTCAATAAATTGAATGGTGATGATAAAAATAAAAAGTCTTTCTGGAAATTCTGGTAGTACATGTAAATAAAACGTTCTCATTTGAAGCTCGATGTATGAAGTTAACAAATTATAGACAAGGAATACACATAAAAGGTATATATAAATAGTACTAATTCAAGCTTATTTGAGACCACCTCTTTTAACCAGAAAATCTTTAGCTTCGTTGATTTTTGTAGCTAAGTATGGCGATCCACCCTTATCAGGATGATTTAGCAACATAATTCTTCTGTGATTATCTTTTAATTTCTTAAGATTCAAAGTAGATTCCTTCAAATCCAATATTCTCAAAGCCTCCTTTGCATTCATTTTTGGGTCAAAACCACCTTTGAAATATTTGGTACCTCCAGAACCAGCAAACTTCTTGTACGCTCCTGCTGCAACATATGCAGCAGCAAAACATCCGGCAAAGGATATAAAAGGATGTGCTGACATGTACTCTCCTGTTTGGTTTAAGTATTGTTCAAATGTCTGTTCAAATGTTGGATTAGATTGAATTTGCGTAGCATTAACTTCAGATAAAGAAGTTTCCCCTCCGATAGGAAGAATTGGGGCTTCAATATTTTCCTTTCCCATGTCTGTGTTATTACTGCTACGAGTGAGAAGACGTGCTTTGATTCCAACTGTGAAAGGGTATGTTCTTCCAGTTACTGTTATAGTTCTTCCTTTAATGTGGAAAAAAACTGGATCAAACTTCGCGGTGTACGGAAGAGTGTTACAGGCAGGATCGTAAACCCTTCTCTCAGTGCATCATGCCTTTCACCCACAATCCCCAACCAACAACAAAAGACTTTCAGAGTCGGAGGTGCTACTCTTTGTAGTTTAGATTATTTGTTAATTTAAAATGGTAAGCATTGAAGCAAGAAAGGAAAAGATTGCGCACTCAGAAACATGTTCTGTTCTTGTATGGGAAGCAAAATAGCATTTTTCGAAGTCTGATCGAGGATGTTCATTTGAAGCATAACTAGTATCATTCTATCGGTATCTTTTTGTTCTTTCAATTAACAGTTTTACACATGCAGAGTACGAATCTTACTTTGGAGCAGATTATCGAATATTCCGGTGACTCGCCAGCAGCAATGGCAGCTCGGGCAAGACTTGGTATGGGAATAAAATGTGAATACTTTTACAACAGAGTACCTGACTCGGGTATGAGTTTAAGAGTGTATTCGACAAACAGCTTCCAGTATCAGTATAATGATATTCTTCAAAGACAGAGCGATGGCAATCAAGATCCTAGTGGTGACCACTATGAAAATACGTGATACTTCTCAACAAGTTGCCTGCTATTCATCAACTTAGTTTCTTCCCTAAGTCATCTTCTTCAAAAAAAAAAAAAAAAGACAAGCATCGGTATCTAATTATTGTCTATCTTTTCTAAATGAACATATATATTTCTGTAAAGCAAACATGTTACTTTATAATAAGGGCTCGTGTATAGATGCTAAGGAAGCTCCTGAGTCGTGTATTAATCTTCAGGCAGTGGATTTTCGGGTCGAGCATGGCATTATTGCTTCCGTCAACTTGTGTTCAGATGCTGCTGTTTCTTTTCAGTCTTGCACAAGGTATGTCTTTACATCTGAAAAGACTATTGAATCCAATTAGTAATACATCTATCAAGTCTTGGATTTCTACTAGCATAGTTACTATTTCCACTGCATACTTATTCCAATCGAGATATTATACTACAACTTACATGTCCACCGATTTTGTTGCCCCACAGAAGCCAGTTTTATGGAACCATACTCCTGAATCGGTTATTTTAGAAACAGACAGACTTATCAATGATGCAAAAAAGCTAGATGATTTAATTGGTTCACTTCCACTTGAGTCAGCAACCATTGAAACAGTTATCAAGCCGTATGCTGATCTTGAAAACAAACAAGCAGGCTTGAGTAATCAATTGACATTTTATCAACATGTCTCTGCAAACAAACAACTAAGAGAAGCTTCAAATGAAGCAGATGCAAAATTTAGAAAATATGGAATTGAAGCAGGATTAAGAGAAGATGTATTTAAAGTGATTAACAAGGTTTTTGAGGATAACAAGAACAACAGTAATCTAGATAATGAAACAAAAAGGTTTATTGAAAAGCTATACAAACAGTATAGTAGGAATGGTCTTTCTCTACCGATCGATTTGAGAGAAAAAGTTAAGGAATTGAAACAAGAGCTCTCTACTTTAGCTTTAAAATTTTCTTCTAATTTAAGTGAAGACACCAGTTTTGTTCTTTACACTAGGGATGAACTGGAAGGTGTTCCAGAAGATGTAATCAATCAATTTGAAGAGGTAAAACAGGAAGATGGCATTGTCAAATACAAAATGACTTTCAAGTATCCTGATCTCTTCCCAGTCCTCAAATATGCTAAAAATGAAAATACCAGGAAAACTGCATTTGTTGCAGATCAATCAAAGTGTCCAGAAAATGCTGAGATTTTAATAAAAGCGGTCAAAATTAGAGCAGAATTAGCACATTTATTAGGTTATAAGAACCATTCTGAATTTATTCTTGAGGAAAGAATGGCAAAAAATCCTGAAAATGTATTAAATTTTCTTAATGATTTGAAAGTCAGATTAAAACCTCTAGCTGAAAAGGAGATCGAATATTTGAAATCTTTAAAGCATGGAGAGGCTGGTGATTCGGATGGTTATTTTGTTTGGGATCAAAGATATTTCCATACTAAAATGTTAGAAAGTGATTTTAATGTGGACGAAATCAAAATTGCAGAATATTTCCCAATCAATAACACTATTGAAAAAATGTTATCAATTTATGAAACAATTTTCAACCTTAAATTTATTGAAATTCCAAAAACACATGGAGATTATAACACTTGGCATGAAGATGTTAAACAATTCCAAGTTTGGAAGCTAGACAATGATTCCAAAACCTTTGTTGGTTACATTTACTTTGATTTACATCCAAGAGAAGGTAAATATGGACATGCAGCAAATTTTGGTTTAGTTCCAGCATATGAAGATATCAAAAACGGTCAGAAAAATTATCCTTCAACTGCTTTAGTTTGTAACTTTACTAAAGATACAAAGGAGAAGCCTTCACTTTTAAAACATGGCGAAGTTGTTACATTTTTCCATGAATTAGGACACGGTATCCATGATATTTTAGGACAGACTAAATATTCAAGATTTCACGGTACTTCTGTCAGTTGGGATTTTGTGGAAATGCCTTCACAATTGTTAGAGTATTTTTGCTGGGATCCGCAGATGTTGGTGAAGTTATCTAGCCATTATAAAACAGGTGAATCGTTGGCTCAAGAATTAATAGATTCATTAGTTTCGTCTAAAAATGTTAATGGTGCAATGTTCAATTTGAGACAATTGCATTTCGGTTTATTTGATATGATGCTACATACCTCTCCAGATGGTAATGTTGATATTGACAGTTTATGGAACGATATGCGTGAAGACATTTGCCTACTAAGCAATGGTGGTGTGAAAACTAAAGGTTATGGATCTTTTGGCCATTTAATGGGTGGTTACTCATCTGGTTACTATGGCTACCTATGGTCTAATGTTTTCGCCGCTGATGTCTACTTCACTAAGTTTGCAAAAGATCCTTTGAACGTTACAAATGGTTTAGAATACAGAGATAAAATTTTAGCAAGGGGTGGCTCCCGTGATGAAATGGACAACTTAGTTGACTTACTTGGTAGAAAACCTGATAATACTGCTTTCTTAAAGGAGCTTGGTTTATCTGTTTAATCATATCTTTGATGTATGTTCTGTATTTATTATATATGATAAAATTAAACAAAAATAAAACGAAAAGAAAGTATAAATTATTGAAAAGAAAAAGTTAGAAATATTGAGTCTCAATAAGCACAACTAAACAGAGGAATTAGGCTCAAAAAGTTGAATTGGTTCAAAACCATAATCTGAACCGTTTGTATGCTTTTCTGTAAAAGCCATTGGAAGCTGATTTGTTCTTTCAACTTTGCCTTTCTCTTCTTCGAATAAGTTTCTTGTAGAGAAAGCATTGAAAGGCTTGTAATGGGTATAAAGTTCTTCGATATTTTCTAAAGTCAAATTTGCAGTCTCAGGAACTAAAAAGTAAACGAAAAACAATGCAGCAAAAGTAAATCCCATGAAAACATAACCATATGAAAACCGCAAGACAGAAATAATTGAAGGTGTAAAGAACGCAATAATGAAACCCCAAATCCAGTTAGCTGCAGTAGCTAAAGCCATACCTTTAGATCTAGTTCTTAATGGATATGTTTCAGAAACGACAACAAAGACACCAGGAGCCCAAGTAATTGCAAATAAGAAAATAAAGAGACAAACAAGGAAAATCATTGCATAACCCGCTTCCTTGTCAGTTGGTTGATCGTAGCCATTAGGATAGAGGATAGTGGATCCAATTGTAGAGAAAATTAAAAGACAAATACCCATACCTGCAGAGCCATACATTAAATTTGGTCTTCTACCAACCCTTTGAACAGTGTAGAGTGCAACAAATGTGGATAAAAAGTTAACCGCTCCTAAAATTATTGAGGTAATGTAAGAGTTTTGTAAACCAACTGATTTGAAGATTGAAGTTCCATAATAGAAAAAGTAGTTATTACCAGTTAACTGTTGGAATGATTGTAATGCAATGCCAATAATCAATCTTGTAAAAAGGTGTGGTTTGCCTGTAAAAACTTCTTTCCAGCTTGCTTCTCCAGCTTCTTTCTGCTCAACAATAGCAATGGTAATATCTTGTAACTCGTTTAAAACTGTTTGATTTGTATTTGGTAATCCGTTGACTTTGGCAATTGATTCTCTTGCTTCATCCATTTTACCCTTTTCAATTAAATATCTTGATGATTCTGGTAAAAACAACATTCCAACCATCATTAAAACTGCCCATGCAAAACATAAACCTAAAGGTACTCTCCATTGTGCAGAGTTATCTAAGGTTGATACAGTACCAAAAGTTGTAATATATCCAAGCAAAATGCCTAACGTTATCATAAGCTGGTAGCAAGAAACCATAATTCCTCTCAACTCTGAAGGGGAAGTCTCTGCAATAAACATTGGAGAAAGAACAGATATTGATCCAACACCTAATCCTGAGATTATTCTACCAATCATAAACTGTATCCAATGTTGTGATGAGATTTGAACAACAATACCAGTAATATAAACTAACATTGTAAAAATCAAAGCAAGTTTTCTTCCAACAGCATCGCCAAGTTTTGCTAAGGTTAATCCACCAACTGCACAACCGATATTAAAAATAGCAATAATCAATCCAACCCTTGTATTGGAAAATTCAAATTTATCTGTTGAAATATTAAGCTCACCAAAAGTTTGTTGAAATGTTGGCATTTGAACAAATCCAGAGATCGTACCAGTGTCCCAACCAAACACAAATCCACCGAATGCTACCAATAGGCATAAAAAGGAAACAACCTTATGCTTACCAATTAAGGAAAACAAATTTTGCTTTTTTTCAGGTTCATTCTTTGATTGTTGAATTGAGTTTAACTCTGAATTTTGTTGAGGAGTATAAAAACTATCAGTGGTATTAGTCAAAGCCAAGGTATCAATATTAACTTTATTTGACTCTTTAGAAGAATGTGATGATGAAGTTGGAGGAGGTGATGCAGATAAGGAAAATTGAACTGTCATTTTTCAAAACGATTTAGTTTGTGATGTGTGAAAGAAAAGAAGAGCAGGAGGGAAAGCAAAAGTTGATTTGAAAAAATGAAGGAAAGGAGCTTCCTACTTATAGACAAAATAAAAGCAGAACTGTTCTTCAATTCATTTCTGAACACCCACTTAATTAAAGCTGAACAGAATGAAACAAGCCAGAACAGAACTTGCTTTGCAGAACATGCAACTGTGATTTAATGGTTGCTTGGTTAAAGATCTTAGTCGCGCAGTAAATCGATCAAGACACTAATGATCTGATGCCAACGATTTGAATCTCATGTCTCATTTGAGTAGTTATAGATGCCAATACCTAAGTAAGCTTTTTCTCCTAGTAGAAATTTATTTTTTGAAGATAATTTTGGGCCAACGATTTGACACTTCTTTATAATGGGTCTGATCCAAAGTTTGAAAAAACATAATTTAAATTATTTTTGCTCCGAAAAGTACATCGATCTGTGTCGGAAAAAAATTGGATTCGAGCTTTCATGTTCTGACACACCCTCTAGTGATTCATGTCGTATCAAAAACGATTGGAATCAATTTCTTTGAGACAGCAACAGCGATTGGTTTTGTTAAAATATCAGCCAGTTGATACTCTCCAGGGACATGAGCAACTTCATAAAGACCCGATTTATACCTTTCCTTAAGCTTTGCAGTTCGAACAGCATAGTGTTTTGATGCAGTACCAATACTATCACCTGTCATGGCATGGATAGCAGTTTGATTATCAACTAGTAGTTTTATCACTAGGAAGTCGATGAATGGCTTTATGATTGCTAATAGCCACTTAGTTCACTGGAAAAGTAAGTATACTCCACTTGTCTGTACTAGCTCGGACCAGGCCGAACAGCAAGCCATTTACATGGCGACAAATGAATTAGATTGGTTTAAACCATTATTAGAGTTTATTGGAAGCGACTCCAAAGATGCGAAGATATTGCTAAAAGTCGACAATCAATCCGCCATTCAAGCCATGGTATCTGATAATTTTGGTGCTGCTTCGAAAGCATATGCGGTTAGGACAGCTAAGTTGAAAGAGAGGTATAGGTCTGGTACCTACAAAGTTGAGCATGTTTCGGGTGAATTACAACTGGCTGATATTCTCACTAAACCGATTACTGTTGCTGTTTCCAGGAAGTTGATTCCGATGATCTTAGATACATCATAAATCAAGAGGGTGTGTCGGAACCAGCGGGTCTTGAATTAGCTATATGCGAAAAAAAAAAAGAGTAATTTAGTTTTACATTGCGGTTTTTTTTTTAAAAAGAGAGTTAGCTGTTGAAAGCATAGAGCCGGTGTATCCGAAAATTAAATAACAAATTGCTCAAGTACCAATAAGTAGCTCGTGGGAAACAATAGGAATTATTGAAATAATTACGGTTGAAGTAAAACAATAGTGTTTCATCTTAGTATATTGACACTGAGTGATTCCTAAATAGGTAGCAACAATGAATATGGATGGAAAATTGGATTGAATGTAGATTCTTTGTGAATTGTCTATAAAGAAGTCCATTCCCCCTTTACTTGACCAATTTATCCAACCAAGTTTTCAGATTGATCTTTTCTTTTATAGTTCTTTTATACACACGCATATTTATTCGATTTACGGATCTAATTGTTGTTGAGCTAGAAATTGTACGTGGGGACTTCCCAGGGAATTCTTGATTACGTAACATCAATACAAAGCGAATTTAACTAACTATTCGTCGAAAATAATAGAATGTATAAAATGATATCCAGGTAGTAAAAAGGTAATTTACAGAGTGACCACGGAGGCACCGTTCAAACAGTAGTTGGGTCTCTCTTAAAAAATTGGATTCGAGCTTTCATGTTCCGACAATCTGCAAAATTATTGTTTAGTGAGACGATAGGAATTGTCTAAATAACTGCCCTTCTGTGATATCTGTGTTAAAAGTGTTTACCGATGGTATTGGAAACAGTGCATACACTTTATGTCAGAAATTTAAATGAGAAAGTTTCATTAAATAAGTTACGTCGGAGTTTGAAAACACTATTTACTGAGGCTGGATTCCAAATATTGCAGGTTCAAGCCTGTAAAAACTTAGCTTTGAGGGGCCAGGCTTACATATCGTTTAACGATAAAGTTGATTTAATTCAAGTAATAGAAACATTGAATACGAAAATTCTCTTCGATAAACCAATATTGTTAGAAGTGGCCAAACAAAATTCTGATATTGTCCTTGAGAAATTTGGTTCTACTAAAGAATATAAAGAGTATTTGGAAAAAGTACGAAAGGAGAGATTATCTCGTCGAAATTCTCATTTGAGTAATGAAAAAAGAAAACGTGAACCAGAAGGAAAGGATACAAATCAGGAGGTGAACCCTAAGAAACGAAAGTTGACAATCAATACTGTTCCAAACAAAATGATGATAATTACAAATTTGTCTGAAGATGTGACACAGAAAGATCTTATTGATCTTTTGAGTCAATACAATGGTTTCTTGACGGCTAATTATGTTTCTGCAAGACATCTTGCGCTAATTGAATTTGAATCTGAGCAAGACGCAATTAAGTGTTACAAAGCGCTAGGCAGTGACCTGAATATAAAAGGGAAATCAAGTTTGCTTACTTATGCTAAAAAGTAATACTCTCAAAGTGCCATGGGTTAAATGTTACTTTTGTATTTTAGTATGATATAAGTTGTCTAAAAGTAATGGATCTGTAGACTAAATTTAACTTCCCTTCTTCTTCACGTGACTGAACCATTCGCGACACAAACTGTTGTCGTGGTTGTAAAATTTAGCAATAAAGAACTAATAAAGATAAGAAAAGTTAAAACGGATTTAATATATTGCATGTGTTGATTATATACTTGTTATTCTAAGATATACCATCTAAAAGAGAAACTATTTTTGAAGAATTTTTAATATGTCAAACTTGCTTTTTAATTTGACGGAATATTTTTAAGAGTAACAGCTTTATGATTACGTAATACAAGTTAATATATTGTGTTTTAAGTACATAACGAAACTTTAATATAGGGAAACTAGGGTCCTTCTTATCGGAGAAAGACCAGTAATCTGAGCTGGACTAAGAGACTAGACTTGAACTACACAATTAAGTTCGATTATGGTCACAAATTAGTCGGAGAAAGTTTACTCTTGATGCTAAAGTTAATAAAAGCTATAGATATTAGCAAGGTATAAACATTTTGTATTAATGGGGTAATATATTTACATGAACATTCAGTATTTACCACTGATAATAGTTTTGAAAGCTGTGAACAAACCTTCTCTTTTCTGTCCACCTTTGCTAACATCTTCCATCAATCTAGTATAGTAGTTAGGATTCCCTTTTGGTGAGAGAAGTTTATCACTGATAGAATAATAGTTTCCCCATTTGTTTTCGTGTATGTTTTTGATGGATTTCAGTTGTTGTTTCAAGATGTCTTCATTGAAGAGTTCATTTTGATAATTTGGCTTTTCTTCAGCTTGATTGAAAATCATCTTCTTGAGTTTGGATGGATCTAGTTTGATCAAAACCTGTTTCTTCTTGTCTTCAAGAGATTTTTCTTCCTTTACCTCTTTAGGAACAGGTATTCCTCCAATGTTGCAAAATCTTTCAATTTGAGAATACTTAAACGAGGCGTAATGTTTCACCTTATCAGCAGGAAGTTGTGATAGCACACTGACAATTTTCTTTGCAGTTGACATATGTAGTGATTGATTCTTCTCAAAAGTCTGTTAGATAAAACAGTGAAAATCTCGGAATTTGATCAAAAACATTTATCCCCCCTCCAATAAAAACTGCCACATTTGGAATTATTGAAAAAGCCACGGCCACGCTTACGTAATATCTCATGTTTATTACTACACCTTAGATGGTCGATTTTATAAATGGATGACAAAATCTTATCGACTAAATATAACTACATGGAACTACTGGTTCAATGCTATCTTGATCTTATCAAGCATTTTTTCAGACGTCACCAATGCTTTGAAAGTCTGCTTGTCTCTCAGGGCTTCAAGAACTTCTTCTCTTAAAATTAAAGATTCTGTAAAAAGTTCAGCCAATCTCTTCATTGTCTGAGGAGATATATTATCCTTCTTTAATTTTGTTTTTAAATTAAATAGTAAACCAGAAAATTTTGTCAAGTACTGAATAGTCATAGATCGTTTAAAGGCTTCCATTCTTGTCTTAGGCGATAAACGTTCATCGGGCACTCCTATTGAATCCAATAATGTTTCATCGAATCTCCAAAAAGCTGATTCAATTACATCATCGCTAATTTTATATCTACCATCACTTTCTGGTTCATCCAAAAGGGAAAAATAAACAGCCCCCCAATCACCTACAGAGAAAAAATTGGAACCATTAAAATCCATAGTCAAACCACTACCAGCAAGCTTATCGAAAGTATCATCATTTGGAACAACAGGATAAAAAACAAAGTGTACGTGTTGTTTATCTGAGTTTTTCTCAAGTGCAGCATTTGTGAAAATATTTCTAACGACAGGCAATATAGAAAGTTGAGATAGTGTCTTATCATATTCATCATTGTCTTCAATATTATCGGTGTCTTCTGTTGTTATATGATCAACATGGATGGATAATCTGAATAAATTTGGTACATTGTTTAACAACTTTATTGTATGTTCAAGAATTGCCGATTTTATATCAAAATCTAGAAGATCTTCGAATATGACGTGATAGTGTAATACAAGCTCATATTGTTCTGTGTAGTTCTTATTGATAAGTTTAGTTATTATAGGTAAATTGAGTTCATCTTCATGAACTAAGTAGTAGTCATCATCATTTTTGTTTTTGATTTTGTAAAAGCTATCTGGTGAATATTTTTCAACTTCGTTTTTAAAGCAGTGATCAATTACTATTTGTGTTAAGAGGAAGGGTAAATCATTTTGATTAACAGTTTCCAACATGAAATAAAGTTCTCCGTAATTGTTAAAACCATCAACTTGCAAAGCGTTGATATCGCTTAACTTGCAATTTATAAACATTTCACTTTCAGGATAAAGATTTTTGTGGTAATCATTTTCATCTGATTTGATTAGTTCAATTGTGACATCCATTAACGTATTAAATTCATTTTGAAACCGTGCCGCAGCTTGTATATCTACAGCTTCAGCCAAATCAACAAAGTTGAAAGGTGCATCGTATCTAACAGGAATGTTCAAACTCACATCTTGTAAAGGGTTCTGTATATAATGATCAAGAATGTGATCGGGTATATATGATTTTTGTATATACCATGCGATTAAAGTTAAAACATAGTTATAACCAATACCTAACAACAAAATGATGAAGGGAATTATGTACCAATTCCGTTTCCAATTTGAGTTGTTTAGCTGATCTTTCTGATGGTTTTCACCGGTAGTTATCTCTACTGGCTTCAACTCCTTGCTCATTGTCTTTTCTTTGTTGAAGCATGCATTTGTTTTCGTTCAACGTTAGACTGTTAAGGATTAATTTATTTTTCAACCCCATCGATACATAGCGGATCAGTGAGCTTTCAAGCTAGCGAATGTTTGCAATCTTATACGATGATAGTTCAACACAAACAATAAAACTTTAGAAAATAATTGTATATTGGTATTAGATAAGTTATATCAAGTCATATCTTTCATACCGATTGAGATATAAAATAAAGCGATTTAGTTATGTTTATGTCAAACCACTCAATACAGTGTGTTATCTGATATACAATACATTATTATCTCCTTGTATGTAGATAGCATTTATCTTTTCAAAACTAAGATATTTTCTTCAGTTTATGGTACAATAATTGTCAAATTGACGTAGATCTCGATGTATATTACGAGGACAGATAAAAAATATTTCAAATTATTTTCACTAGCCTTAAGCTAGAATACCCAATTTATTCTCACATACACAGAATGTCAGGTAAATTACAGCCAACAGAAGAAGAGATTAAGGTTGAAACGGAGAAATTTCATTCAACACCAACAGCTGTTCTCAAAGAATCTGAATTTGTGCATGATGTTTATAACGAAATTGCACAACATTTTTCACAAACGAGGTATAAACCATGGCCAATTGTTGCAAACTTTTTAGAAACACGTCGATCTAGATCTATTGGAGTTGATGTTGGTTGTGGCAATGGTAAATACATTTCTGTGAATCCACAACTTTTCATTTTAGGATCTGATTACTCAACTGGATTGATTGATCAAGCACACGTTTTACATAAAGGTGAGAAATGTAATGATTTAATTGTTGCTGATGGTATGAATTTACCACATTCTAATTCAATATTTGATTTTGCAATTTCTATTGCTGTTATTCATCATTTTGCCGATGAGGAAAGAAGAATAGATGCAATTAAGGAGATTCTTAGAGTTTTAAAAATGGGTGGTCAAGCTCTCATATATTGCTGGGCATTAGAACAAGAAAAATCTCGAAGAGGATATAAGGAGGGGATGGAACAGGATATTTTAGTTCCTTGGGTTTTAGCTCCAAAGGGTAAAAAGAAAGCAAATGATAATGTTGAAGAAGAAGTAGAGAAAGCTCCTGTTAAGATGAGATTTTATCATTTATATAAGAAAGGTGAATTAGTTGATAATTGTATTAAAGCAGGTGGTAAAATTATAGATAATGGTTATGAAAGGGATAATTGGTGGGTTATTGTTGAGAAAGTTTAAGATTATAAATGAATGTATATAATTAGTTAGATAGAGGATTAATTAATTAATTAATTAATTACCTACAACTTCTTCAATTTTGGAAGTTTCATTAACGTTTTTATTTGAATTAAAGTTTAACATTGCATTTCTTCTTTCAATTCTGCCCTTTTTCATTAAATTTTTCAAAGCAACAGAATCTAATGGATCAAGTAATTCAAATGAGCAAAGTAATTCATCAGAGACTCCCATAACAGCCCCCCAATTATCGAATTCACCACAATAGTTAGGAGCTGAGAAAACTGTAACCAATGACCTCTCATTGAAAAATTCATAACCGTCTTCTACGACCATATGAGCTCTAACTACCAAATCAAATTGGAATTTATTAAGAAAGTTATTAATTGCAACTTTATTAAAACAATATGAAACACCTCTTTCATTATCTTCCCATTGATTAGGAGAATCTGTTGGATCAGACCAAAGTAAATCATTTAAGAGTCCAAAATCTGGTACATCTGTTGGTCTTCTAATATTTCTGATTTCATCCATTGAATTTAAAACTGGTGATAAACCACCATGAACGCAAAAGATTTTTGATGCAACAATTGCAGCAATTGGTAAAGTATTAAAAGTATCAACAAATAATTTCCAAGTTTTCAAATTTGTTCTTCTTTTACATTCATCATAAAAACCATATTGTCTTGTAATTTGAGCACATTCATGATTCCCTCTTAATAAGAAGAAATTTTCAGGAAATTTAATTTTATAACATAATAAAAGTAAAATTGTTTCTAATGATTGTTTACCTCTATCAACATAATCACCAAGGAATAAATAATTTGAAGCAGGTGGGAAACCACATTTTGAGAAAATTCTAATTAAATCAATATATTGACCATGAATATCACCAACAATTTTAACAGGAGCACTTAATTCGAGTAAAGTTGGTTGAGATAAAAAGATTTCTCTTGCAACAGAGCAAATGAGAGCAATTTCAGAATTTTTCAAACAAACTGATTTTGTCCTTTTACCAGAATATCCAGTATCTAGTAATCTTTGAATTAAATCTTCAATGTTAAGATCATATTTTCGCCTATAATCATAAGTATTTGGAGTAACATTATTATCATCCATGATTTGTTGTTTAATAGGTGAATCTGAATTACCATCTGTTTGAATATTTTGATGAACCAAATTTTGTTGTTGATCAAATATTTCTTGATCATCAATTAATCCTTGTGAAGTATATTCATCATCAGTTATTACTACATTTTCATCTAAAATTTGATTATTTTCCTCCTTTGAGAATGGTAGTTTAATTTTGTTTGCAAATGATGAAGAACGTGAAAATGATTTAGAAATTGGAGATATAGATGTTAAAGCATCATCTTGAGAATTTGACATTGAGGAAGAATTAGGAATAGTTGGAGAATTTAAATGCATTTGATTGAAAGAGTCTATTGGTATACCATGAGTTTCAGAATAAGAAGATGATCTGCTGTTACGACCATGACTACTAGAACGTTTACTGTTCTTACTATTGGAAGAATTGATTGTATTGGAAGAATTGCGTCGAGATATATTATTATAGTCCAAATTGGTATTACTATGAAGACGTTCAATATTGGACCTATGTTGTATTGAATTGTCATTGATTGAAGAGGATGAATTCATTCTTAAAATGGGAGATTTTGGTTTTAAAATAGCCATCGATGGGGGGACTTTTAAATTAGTTGAAATTTGTGGTAGTTGACGAGATGCATTTTCAGTCTTTTGTTCATTGACTTGATTGATTGAACTTTCTTCATCGTATATGTAATCATAATCAGTTTTATTTACTAGAGTTGTATCATCATTGACAACGGTGTTATTGACACTAGCCGAATCATTTTTATCTGAAGATCGATTCGACCTTAGAGAACGTAGTGATTTGAATGAACTCCTTCTGCTTTTTACACTCGGCGTGGCCAGCACGTTTGGATTTGAATTCAAATTGATATTTGCGTTAACCTCTGAAAGGGTAGTACCGTCGAACTGGTCAGGTATATCTGAAGGGATGTTGCTGTTGACATTCAGTGTCGGGGTATTGGAGGACGCTGCAGTTGCAGCTGTAGCTGTAGCTTTTGAAGACTGCTGTGGATGTTGCTTGCTTGCCTTTGACGCCTTGCCCGATCTGAAGGAACGGGTGGACTTGGCTGAACTGCCCGTGTCTGAGCGGGGGAGACTCTGCTTGGACCCCTCGTTACCCATTGTAGTGTGTGATAGAGCAGAAGCGGGAGAGGATGCGTGTAGCGTTGCAGCGTGGCGACCTGCGAGAGCTGAGAGCTGAGAGCTGTCCTGGCGGGTCCTGGCGCAGTCTCATTCTTTCTTTCTTCCTTTCTTTCTTTCCTTCGTGCTCTCTCCGCTCCTGTCTTTTCTTCCCGTGTCGTGTCCCGCTCGATAGCGATCTTCACCAAAATCCAAATCAACACTGTCCAGCCCCGAGCCGAGTTGAGTTCGCACGGGCCTCATTCCGCTGCCCGACCGACTCCGCGCTGACTTCGCCCCCAGGGGGCCCAGGCCCACGAGTCAGTGCTGGCACTGGCGCTGGCGCTTAGCACCCACTACACAGCTACATTAAAGGCGGTACCACCCCAACATTACACGTCTACACTGCGCTACACCGTTCCGTGCAGAAGGAACAGGGAAAAGAGGAATTGGGGAAAAGAGAAAAAGAGAAAAAGAGAAAAAGACAAAATGAGAAAATGAGAAAATGAGATTAAAAAAAAAGAAATTGGAAATTGCAACTAAATTCGTAGATAGTAGTACATACTTCTCCAATTTTTCACTTGGTAAAAAAAATATTTCAATTCAACACTTCTTTGGCAAACACTTCTTTAATCAACACCCGTTTCATAGTAATCATCAATCGAATAAACGATGTGTGGTATCCTTGCAATCATTTCTTCCGATCCGAATACAAACGTCGCCTCGGAACTGTTCGATGGTTCACTATATTTGCAACATAGAGGTCAAGACGCTGCTGGTATTTCAACCTGTGGTAAAGGTGGTAGACTATACCAATGTAAAGGCAATGGTATGGCTAGAGATGTCTTCACTCAAGAGAGAATGCAGAAATTGGTCGGTAATATGGGTATCGCTCACGTTAGATATCCAACTGCTGGTTCAAGTTCTAATTCTGAAGCACAACCTTTCTATGTTAACTCACCTTATGGTATATCATTATCTCATAATGGTAACTTAACAAATACTTTCGAACTCAAAAATTATATGGATGAAGTAGTACATAGACACATCAATACAGAATCAGATTCAGAATTATTATTAAATTTATTCGCAGCTGAACTTGCAACTTATGATAAATCAAGAGTTAATGAAAATGATATTTTTAAAGCTTTAGAAGGCGTCTTCAAAAAAGTTAGAGGTGGTTATGCATGTACTGCAATGTTAGCTGGTTATGGTATAATAGGCTTCAGAGATCCTAATGGTATTAGACCTCTTTTAATTGGTGAACGATTGAAGGAAGACGGCACACGTGACTACATGCTGGCATCAGAATCTGTCGTTTTAAAGGCACATGGCTATCAAGTTTACAGAGATATCTTACCAGGTGAAGCTGTAATTGTTACTAAAACTGATATGAAACCGATTTTCAAACAAGTAGTACCAATGCAATCTTATACCCCAGATATTTTCGAATATGTTTATTTTGCAAGACCTGATTCCGTTTTAGATGGTATTTCAGTTTACAGATCAAGATTATTAATGGGTGAAAAATTAGCTTCAAAAATTACAAATTACTATAAAAATTTAAACAAAATCGTAACTGATGAAATCGATGTCGTTATACCAGTACCTGATACTTCAAGACATTCTGCTTTACAATGTGCAATTACTTTAAATGTTCCATATAGAGAAGGTTTTATCAAAAATAGATATGTTGGAAGAACTTTCATCATGCCAGATCAAAAGCAAAGACAATCTTCAGTTCGTAGAAAATTAAACGCTATGGCTTCCGAATTTTATGGTAAATCTGTTCTTTTAGTAGATGATTCAATCGTTAGAGGTACAACTTCAAAGGAAATTGTACTTATGGCTAGAGAAGCTGGTGCAAAGAAAGTATATTTTGCTTCTTGTTCTCCAATTATTGGACATAATCATATTTATGGTATTGATTTGGCAGATAATAAACAACTGGTTGGTTATAATAGATCCGAAGATGAAATTTCAAAAGTTATAGGCGCTGATAAAGTATTCTATCAAGAACTTGATGATCTTATTGCATGTTGTCAAAGAGATGATTTAATTAAAGGTCAAGAATTAGAATTGGCTTTAACTCCTGTTGTTTCTCGTGATGATACAATTAAATCTTTAATTCAAAGAGATGATGAAATACCTAAAATTACAGGTTATGAAGTCGGTGTTTTCACAGGTAATTACGTTACTGGTGATGAATCTGAATACATGACTAGAGCTGAACAAGCACGTAAATTGAATGAACGTGCTAAATCAGGTATTGAAATAATCGATGTTAAAGCCCCTTCAGAAATAAATATGTTAAATGAAGGTGATTATTAATTATAGAGATTTAAAAAGAAAAAAAAAAAGTAAAAATATTATATTGTACTTCTATTTATCAAATTCTTCTAAATACAAAGGATACACCTTTCTGAGATAATTTAAAGCAGCTCTAGATGCAGCTTCCTTCTTCTTAATACCAATACCTTTTCCCATTGGAGCATCAAGAGTTGTCCAAACTGTAGCTTCAAATTCTCCACTTGGTAATTGCTTATATGAATATAGTGGTTTCTGAGTTTCATATTTACCTAATATAGCGTAAAGTTGATTTTTGGCATTCTTTAACTCCTCTTCTTCTGAATCTTTCTCGATTGAATTTTGTAACAGAGTTGGTGAAACCAGTCTATCTGAAACAACACTTTTCTCTGTCGAATTATCATCTTCATCAACTGTATTTGGATCTTTAAAAACTTTTATTAAAAGTGTTTCATCAAGAAGTGCTTTAATCTCCTTTGCATTGTCGGTATACCTTTTAAACCAAAAATCAGCTGATGATCTTTTCAATAAACTAAAAACATCATCCGAAATTGCTAACACAAGTGTAGCAGCAGCTTGTGCAACTTTTTTACTAATAGATTTAACTCTTATCTTCTCAACATCATTAATTTTAAGTAAACAATAAAACACTGGTTTCGGTGTATCTATTTGAGTAATTTCATAAACCGCATCTACGCTATTTGCCTTTGATTGATTAAAATCTTGCCGCACTGTATGCAAATATTTGTTCAATGCATCAGATATCACATTTTCAGATGCTTTTGTATCCTGTGGTATACTTTTAATGTTATTATCATGTTGAGAAGAAGTTCCCGTACTTGTATTATGCTTTATTTGTTTCAATACTGACTCAGTATTTTCCTCATTGTATCCAAGGATTAAAGTACACCATTCATACAACTGGTGCCAATCATCATTAGGTTTAGTTTCTTTCAAGTTCAAATCATAGAAAACCCCAAAATACGAAAGGATCAATTTGTACCCAGGAACATTAGTTGTGATGAATTTATAGTTGAGCTGAATATTGTATGCTTTGGCTAAAACTGATAATGAAGTTTCGTTTACAATTGATTTAATAAATGCATTTACCTCGTCTGATGTAAATGTAAGATCTTTCCGAAAAAGTGTAGCTTCAATGACATATTTTAATAATGTAGATCCCATCATACATAATCTTTCAAAAGTTTTCGCATTTTCCAAAATATCTGGTGTAAATTGATTCAAATTCAAGTAAGGAAGTGGTGGGAAACATGGAAAAATGTATGGGACGTGATATGGGTATAAATAATTTGGAGTCAATGTTGGTAGCATTGCTGGTATACCATTGAGTGACATGGCAGGGTACTGAGGATTCGAGATTCCTAATTCAGAAGGAAATTGCATAATTGACTGGAAATCAAGGTCATTATTGTATTTAGAGCACAATCCCAGGGCAAAACTGACATAGGGATCGTTTAGGTCATTGTTTTCGTAATTCTGCGGGTTCAAAATTTCACTAAATGCAGATTTCATTAAATTCACTGCATGGTGAATTTTCTGTTTACCCTGATTACCAAAAATATTGGTATTAGATGATATTGTTAGGTTGTTTGGATATTCCATTGGTATGTAATAGGAGTTGACATGAACCTTCGAGACTAAATTATGGTGACAGTGAGAATGATGAATATTAATTCGAAAATGCTTCGCGTGGTTGTGCATGCCTGTCTTTTAATGAGAGTTGATGAGGCTTGCAAGCCATGTTGCCATCACAAGAAGACATCCTTCCTAATTATTCTTCTCCAGATTTTGCAACGAAGAATCCTATAAAACTTTTAAGTTATGTAGATAGTAAGAGCAGACTTCAATTCTTTCAGTAACGTAGCTTTATACATGGGTAGAAACCTTCTGCGTTAATCTGAACCTTTCTCGATCCGGAAATTTGCAGTACTGATTTTTTTTTCAGTCAAGTTTTTTTCCAATTTTCTAAAGCACAATACATCTGTTCGAAGAGTAAGGCAAAAACGCAAAAACATGGCTAAAAAAGTTATATCTGATGAAATGATCATTGACTCTGATGAAGGGTTGTCAACCGATTCGGAAACAGAAAGAGAAGTTGAAGCTAAAGCAGTTGAATTTGTTCCTCCAAGAAAATACAGTCTAAGGAAAGATAGCAAAACTCCAAAAGTTTTGAAAAAATTAGAGAAGAAAGAACAGATATGGTTGTTTAAAGTTCCAAAAGATGTTGATATTTCGCAAATAAAATCCATACCTCTTGATTCTAATGATACATTCAAAATTGGAGATAAAACTTATGGTTTAACTGAAGAAATTAACAAGGATAAGAATAAGTTTCAAGTCTTTATTCCAACAGATAAAGACAGCAAATTTCAAAACCCAGGAATCAAAGTCACGAAATATGTTGATATTGTAGAACGTGTCCAAATACCTGATATTGACTACTCCAAAGTTGTGGTAGAAAGACAAAACGTTGAAAAGGAAGAAGGATTACGTATGAGACATTTCCCAACAGGATATTATATTAAAGACTTTGAAGAAGCAAAGGAACCAGTCATACCATCTTCATCTGAAAAGAAGAGGAAAGCAGAAGATGATAATGAAAAGGAAGAACAATTGAAGAAGAAGAGTAAAAAAGAGAAGAAAGATAAAAAGGAAAAGAAAGATAAGAAGGATAAGAAGGATAAAAAGAGTAAAAAGGAAAAGAATTGATTGATACATTGTTTTATAGAGTAAGTTACTACATAATATTTTTAAACACTTTCGAACGCCCCACCAATCCATAATATTTTGATTCATTTTAGTTTACTTGAATAATCCTTAAGTATACCTTTCATATGAATATTTGTGATTTTTCCTCGTCTAGATTTTTTCTGTTTTCTTTCTTGTACTGAAGTAACCTTTTTACTTTTCATAGATTCAGGTTCAGCATTCGTAGGTTTCAATCCGTTATCTACCAACATTTTAACCAGTTCATCATGATTAGGAATTGGAACAACATTCCACATTTCATAGAAAATCATATCTAAAGTTTTGTTTTTATTAGGATCATCTTCCTTATTGATTGCAGGTGCCTGTCCTGTCAAAATTTCCCATGAATGGAAATTTTGCACTCCATTGTAAACTTTGATAGGTAGCTGATCAACATTTAGCCAAATATGCCTTGGAGAATTATCCTTCTTTGTTTTATGAACAATAATCTTATTTTCCTTCTCAAGTTGCTCTATTGTAGGGAGACAATTATTCCAGCCATCCTTTAGCTGTTTTACACTAAGTCCAGCAAATGCTGGTTGGTTTTTCAAAACGTTCAACAAATCTTCAGCTGTTTTAATGTTATGGAGAGATAAGTATTGGAATGACTGTGTTTCTGGGTTGTACTTGATTCTATCCACATTTGTTAAACATTTTAAAAGTTGAGAATCAACTTTAAATCCAAGCGATGATTCTAATTCAAAGACAGGAACTTCACGGTCCTTACTTTTAATATAATCGGAGGATGACATCAACTTCATAGTAAGAGTCCCATTCTGTTGATGTTCTCGGGCCATTTGAGCTGCAGCAGAAAGTTGCGATTTTCCCGAGCCATTCGTTATTCTATCATCATCGTCAAACTCATCATCGTCCTCAACCACAGTAGCCTTTGGTTCTATTTTTGGTTTCTTAGAAGTTGTCGTTGATATCGTGGAACTAGAACTAGAATCTGCCTTCTCCACACTCCTCTTTTGCGGCGGAAGTTCGGCAGCCCCCTTTAAACTCTTCTTAAATGCTGATAGTTGAGAAGCAAACGGATCGGCCATTGTGGAACGTGCTACGTGAACCCTATTCTGTCTCCCTCGAGGAATGACACAGCTCGTTGAAGAAACCCTGGGGGCTCGCTCGAGTTACCGCCTTTTCTTTTAGTTTTCGCTCCATGCATGAAATTTGTCGTGATTTTCTTCCACTCATCAAAATTCTCCCTCTTCACATACTCTATGGTTCTTCTTTCTACAACAAGCCTATATCATACACACAGACACGGGGAATAGCTTACACCACTCGTGGTGTAGACTGTGTCTACTGTGTATGGTAGAGGACAGAACGAACCCCATACCAGCGTTAAAACCATCGTTTGCCAGGTCTTCCCATTGAGTAACTTGTTGCCTCGGGAATTGACCCATGATCTTATGATGACCTACTGACTGGCACAATTGCTGTAATTATCATCAATGTAAAATGGTGTTGACACTCTTTCTTTTGTAAGTAATTGGTACATTTTGAGTGGCCAAAGACCTTTTTTTTTGCGCAAAACCAAGTTTTTCTCGCTGGAAACCGATATTTTTTCACTTTGGACGAGCTGATGACGTTAAGTGAGTTGGTTGATTCAGGAATAAATATTGTTCTTTTCCTCTGGTTCCTCTGTAAAAGTTTAATCGATGCTACCTGCTCTATTGAGAACTGCATATAGTGGTGTTACACCACGCTTGGCTAAGAGTGTTGCCGCTGTTGCTTCGGCACGTTGTCACACATCCTTATATAATATCAACCAATTCAAGGGTGCACGTCTGTACTCTGAAAAAAAGGATGGCAAACCATTATTAGATGATGATATGCTTTTCAAAGCAGGAGTTGATACCGAAGAACCTATTAAGAAACAAACAGAGGAAGATACTTCTTCTCAACCAAAAGATGAATTTGAACAAACAAAGTCTAGAAGGAACAACACAAAATCTACTATTGATAAGAAGAAGGAATTTTTATCTCGTTTATTCTGGTACTCTATTCTTGCTGGTAACTTAGGTTTCCTTGGATACATGGCTAGAGATTATGATCCTATTGAAGAAGCAGAAATTTACGATGAAAAGGAACAAGGTTTCTCAAATACTTTCACAAGATTAAGAAAGAGATTACTTGGTGTTTCTGATGTTTTCAGTGAACCAGCATTTACAGACTTACTCCCACCAAAGCAGCCAGGTCAATATTCTCCACCATATACTTTAGTTCTTGAATTGGATGATATGTTGGTCCATTCTTCATGGGATTATAAAAAAGGTTGGAAAACAGCAAAGAGACCAGGTCTTGATTACTTTTTAGGTTACTTATCTCAATACTATGAAATTGTTGTTTTCAGTAAATCTTCTATGGCTTTCTCTGAAAACATTGTTCAAAAGCTTGACCCATACCATGCGTTTATTTCTTATTCATTATTTAAGGAAGTTTGTCGTTCTAAGGACAACAAACTTATCAAAGATTTGAGTTTACTTAACAGAGACTTATCCAAGGTTGTTATTATTGATCCAGATCAAGATTGTTACTCTATGCAACCTGAGAATGCAATTCCTGTTGCGAAATGGGATGGTAAAAAGGATGATGATTTGATTAGATTAATTCCTTTCCTCGAATACCTTGCAACTTCTAAGACCCCTGATGTTAGACAAGAACTTTCTAAATTTCAAGACAAAAATCACATTCCAGAAGAGTTTGCAACAATGGAAGCTAAAATGAGAGATGAATGGCAAAAATCTCAAGAGAAGAAAAAAGGTAACGATATCTTTTCAGCTCTTCTTGGTATTCCACCATCTATGAGAGCATCTAAGAAAATGCCACTTGATCAAATTAGAGAAAATGGTCAAAGAAATTATTTGCATATGTACAATTACCTCAAGGAAAATGGTGAAAAGATGCTTAAAGAGGAACAAGAAAAGACAAAGGAGTTAATGGCTGAACAAAAATTGACATTAGGTAAGATTGTTAATGAAGGTATGCCAACTGCTGAAGACATTGCTAAAGCTGCTGCAGAAAAGCAATTGGAAGAACAAAAGAAATAGTTGTAATTTGTACTAAATAACCGTGTATATATCGAGATTGTTACGAATTGGGGTATTACATGTAATGTGGAATATCTGAACTTTTTTGTCTGAAAATGTAGCAATAACCTTGTATTCAGTGTTACCATCGAAATCATAACCTGAAATTACCGACGATAGCCCTACAAGTAAAGAAGCTTGTTGAGTTGTTCTTTCTAATAAAATGTGCTCTATACGGTAGGCTTTAATTCCATGATAGTCGGTAAATCTTACAACAGCTGCAAAACCTGTAGGATCAGCAATTACAATTGCATTCAATTGAAAGAGATCACAGCATAAGTTAATTCTGCTTACATCAAAATTAACCGAAAACAAATTATTCGTTGATGCAAGGTTGTTTAATATGAGGTCAAAGAGACCAGTCTTAACTCTTGTTGCGACAAAAAGATAATTTTTCTGTTTTTGTTGATGATAATGTTTATTGAAGATTAATTGAAGGTGCCGATTAAGCTGTATTGTTGTATTAGAAGCTAGTGTAGTACTATCCGTGTTAGTTGATGAGCTACTAGAAACACTTAAATGTTGAAGATTTGCTGCAATACCTAATCCTTCAAAAGATTCGTTTAATGATTGAGATTGTGCAATCACATCTTTTATAAGATAGTCAGATAATTTAGAGTTCCCAGTAAGGTCTTGTGGTTTGTGAACGGGTAAGAAAGTAGTTTGTGGAATAAATCTGCATAGCCATCCAAACCAATCTGTAGTTTTAATACAATCAACAACGTTGAGATGTGCATCAAGTATGTATATAAAGCCACCAATAGTGGTGCAAGCAATTATAACTGATCCATCCGAGGATGTTACATCAATGGAAGGTATATTATTCAATAAATCTGGTGAAGATTTCAGCTCTTGTGCACCTTCCTTAGTGAATTTAAATGATGTAACTGTATGGGAGTTATCTGATACGTACAATATCTTATTATACAGTTTCAGCCCCCAAGGACTTGACTTTGTATTGATATAATACCCAACGGAAACATTAAATTCTTTTTCATCTGTTAAAATATTAATACGAACATCATTTTCATGCGCTGGAGGAAATTGTATGTTTTTGAATGCACTTTCAAGCTTTAATACATCGATAACAACTACACGTGAGAAATCATCTGCAATAAGTAAGACGTTTTCAACTTCATCGTATGTAATATAGTTTATGGTGTTTGGGACGTTTGGCATTATTGCTTCAACCAGAGCTTGTTCTGTTGCAGTTTCATTGATTATATTAATTTCTGACACAAAGGGAAGTAGTTTGTCCTTATGTGAGCTAGAATAAGTCATATGTAAATCATAGATGTAAATTGTACTGCCAAGTGCTACAACTAGCCAATTGTTTATTATTACTGTAAGGTTATTCCGATAACGGTACCAAGGGGGATCGGTATGATAGCATTCTAGTTCTGATTGCAGTTTCTCAATCTTAAGAGGTTGATTGGAGTCATCATATTCATCGTTATTCCCAGACCGGTTATACTGGTTAATTCTGTCTAAATAGTTAAGTGGTACACTATTATCAGTGTTGCTAAAGTTTTCTTTGAATTTAGGGTTCTCTAGTCGAGGACAGTTTTTATAGGATAATGAATATGGAGGTTTAGTAAATTGTTTAGACCATAAAAATTCTTCTCCTTCTCCTTCTACGATGGATGGCTTTTCTTCGATTTGAAATGATATCCTTTGAAAATATTCACTGAATTGCATTATGAGAAAGGTGTTGATGATGGTTATTTATCAGGTTTTTCAGTACGAAATAGATTTGATTTTGACCAAAAAATTTATGAATGTAATCATCAATGAGAAGGAATAGCTGTATTCATTAGAACTATATGGCTAAAGTGGATTCAGCGCCTGTTTATGGATAATACTTGTATGCATACTGAATTTAGCAGTAAAATCTCTTGCACGTGCAATTTGTTAGGCGTTTGCGATCTCCGACAGTGTGGCCAACGTGACCTAAACCCTACGTTGCTACAACAATAAGAAACAGAACTTACGATCTGGATTTTATGGGTGTCTATTTTACAGAGAGACAATTGAAGCAGGCTATTACGGCAAACAGAATAGGGCCCATTGAATATAATGGAAGTTATTTTAATTAGCGTTGATGAACGTAGGGTGTAGGGTTGATCGTAGATATAACGATCACGATGTGTTACATGTCAAGATTTAGAACACAATAATGTTGTACTTTTGAAACGTGTACTCTCAGTGCTGGCAATGAATTGACCAAGACAAGTTTGTGTTCAATCACCCTTATTACTGACTATAAGCAAGAAAGATAAGATGATTACTCTAATTATGATATAGGAAAAGTATGTTTGACAGTTTTTTCAAGTTTTTGTTGTGCCGAAACATGAAGCTAGAATATGTGCTTACCTTTGTAACCACATCTACAAATCCAAATTGAAGAATGAATCTGTGTTTTGAAGGCGTTTGAAGCAAGGAGACTAGATGAAAATGCCACTCTCAAGGTGTAATATTACTTGTATCCTTTTCTTGTCGATGATGGGTTATGTAGTGTTATGTTGACTTTGCTAGTATGCAAGCCCGACATTTGGGTCAAGCCCGACATTTGGGTCCAGCCAGATAAATGAAGATCTTGTTAATTAATTGCCCCGTTTGAAAGTTCATAGAATTTATGGAAGCCTAATTTGCCAACCTTTATTCATCAAATCTGAGCCTTTTCTTGGGTCCGAACAATAACTAAATGAAGGAAATCAATAAGAATTGGTACAAAACAGTTAATATATTGTGCAATCACAAGTCAGTGGAAAATGTAGGTGAATACTATGCAAGTAAAGATGATGTTTTCCGGTAAGTAAATTTTAACTATCTCAATCTGTAATTATACTAACAATAGCAGGCAATACAAAAGTTATTTTCTCCAATTCAGGGAGTTATCATATTATTTCCCCGTCCAGGATATTAACCTTTTACTTTATAGATCAAAGATCAATTATTACTTGAGGTTATGTAAGCTTATCATACAGGGAGTTTATTACGGTATTCTCATGAGAATGTCTCGTGATCAAATCATTACTATGAATGTTTACCTATTGAAGAAATTTGGATATTTTGATGGTTTGGAATCTGATCTACTCGAAAAAGTAGCTGTGAAATGGACAATAATGGCAATAAATTTTGTTACGGTTACAGATAAGACCAATCTGACTGCAAAGAGAAGGAAAATAAACTGAGAAGTGTAACTTGGAACTCTTATACAACATCCAATGCAATTTGCTATATAATTTACTATTTATAGCTACTATAGAAATCTAATCAAATCTTTGAAGCTTGGTCTCATATCATCGAAATAGTGAAGAAGGCTGACTCCAGAAATGATTGCATCATCATCTATCGATGAATTGTTTCATCTCTTTCCACGATTTTAGATTGAACACCAATTTCTTACTTACTAGTCTGAAAAATGTAAAATACTAGTTATTTTAATAAATTTCCATTCTCCATTTTTGTGCTTCCATTTGACAAAGTTTGGTCCTGATATTAGCTTAATTCTCCAGTAGAAAACCAAGTTGGAAAGTTAATTTGGACGAGACCACCAGCTCCATGAATACTTTTGAATTCATCAATCCCTATCTTTCTCTTTCCGATTACATTGGAAGGAGCACGATTTGCAGATGAATAGTGTTGTGTCCTGCTTGGCCTTTAACGAAAAGCAACTACGGTGAAGTGGAGCTGATAGGATATACCAACCACAAGAAGAGGAGACGTGTACCAACTAAGAGATGAACCTTAATCATTTTACTTTTGCAGATGCGATTTATCCAAAGTACATTGGTAGAGCAGTGAGAGTGACACAGTAGATATGGTTGAGTTGAATGAAACGATGTGAAAAAGAGAATATGAAAAAGAGAATATGAGGAGTCTCTCTTTGGAGTAGTAAGAATAGAGGAAGATTCCTTGACGCGTCAGGACATACGCCACATTGGAAAAATAGTAGCAAATTGCACCGTATCCTAAAATAGCCAACTGGTTTTTTGTTGATAGCATACTTACTTGCTTTGCATAGTACACTCGTACAGCATAGCTTCGCTATACTGTACTCTGTACACACTAAACTCAGTACAATCGCTTCGCTATACTGTACTCTGTACAATCGCTTTGCTCAGTCATTTATTGAGTGACGTTCGCACATTCAAGTACAATCGCTTCGCTCATGTACTTGAATGTGCTCACACCACCACCCATCTAAACCTGACCAAAGTCCATCTAGCGAGTAAGAAAGCGATAGTAGCGCAAGCGCAAGTAGCTGCAGCGAAAGCGACCATGTTGTTGTACTCCGCGGCCGATTTGTCCCTCACGAAGGCGCCCGCGAGGGGCAGCGACACGAGGTTCCCGAGGGAGACGATCGCGTACGCTGAGCCGTACGTTTTGCCAAAGTTCGCTGTGCTTGACGTGATCGCGGAAACGGTTGCCCCCGTGAGTGAGTACGTTGCCGCGTACGCGAACCCGAAGAGCACGATGAACACGTACAGCGCTGGAGTGTACTTGCCGAAGGGGAGCCATATGATGAAGCACTCCAGGGACATTGACAGGGACATGAGGAGCATCATGTTGAACGGGCCGTAATATTGTGCGAACCAAGACGGTATGAATTTGCCGAATGTGCCCGCGGCGTTGAGGACTGTGAGCATTGTGTAGGAGGAGTTTAGTGTAGCGCCGTGAGCGACAGCGTAGTCAGCTAAGTAAGTGAGCACGATGAGGAGCGAGAATTCGTTCAGGAATAAAGCGGCTGTGAGTGAGATGAAGCGTTTGTCCTTCACTAGCGAGAAATCGAAGGAGGAGGTGAATTTCTGGTAGATGGAGTGGGTCGAGTGTGGCCTGTGTAGTGTGTCCTTGCATAGGAGTGTGGCGATGAGTGTTACGGCGAGGTTGAAGAGAGCGAAGATGCGCATTGCCCAGGTGAAGCCGTACTTGTCGAAGAGATAGCGGAGAAGGATGGGGAACACGATTCCGCCGATGGAGCCACCCGTTTGTGCAACACCGATGTAGAAGGAGCGTTTAGTGTGATCGAACCAGGAAGATATTGTTGAGATTGCGGGGAACATGAGGAAAGCTGTTCCAGCGCCGGTGCATACGCCGAACGACAGGATGAACTGGAACAGTTTCTCAGAGGAGGCGGTGGTGAAGAGGCCAGTGAAGGTGAGCAGGGAGCCAACGAGGAGGAGGTGTGTGGCACCGAAAGTGTCGTATAATGGGCCGACAATGAGACCGAGGAAGAGCGAGAAGAACATGTAGATGGAGAATATCCAGGATACCGAGGAGACCGGGATGTTCGAGAGCTGGTGGTGCTGCACGTAGGACTCGATTGCACCTATTGCATTCATTATACCGAAGAGGGTGAAACAGGCGAGGAATGAGCCAAACACGACGACATAGCGTGTGTAAGTGGTGGTGGTGGTGGTGGTGGTGACATCGTCGATGTCGTCTACATCTTCGACGACACCCACATCAAACTCTGTGGACACCTTCTGCATGGTGTGCAGAGGTGTGTGTTTGAGGAGGGTCAGCAGGGGCACTCGCGGTTTCTTCTTGGCCCTGCTTTGCACGCATCCCCCTCAGGAGGGCCATCCCGAACACGCCGGGGGGCACCTTCGCGTAGTCCTCCTCCGTGGGCGTCCCCGCGAGTGTTGGTGTTGCAGACGGCTGTGGCGGTGGCGGTATAACGAGCTGTTCACCCTCCCCATGCACCTCCACCGCTGTGTCGTCTTCCCCGCCGACGCTCAGCACCGGCGTCACCCTCGGTTTCGCAATTGCGGGATCCTCCAGCGTAAACGGGGTGGACTGTGTCGGTGTCGACACCGTCTCTGTCTCTGCGAGTGGTTTCTTCTTCTTGAGCGAGAAACGCATGCTCTGGAGGAAGAGCACAGTCTGGCAAGCGACTCGCGAAAGAAACCCGTAGTTATATAAGGCGAGCGCGGGACGCTGTGTGTAGTGAGTGCACTACCACTCGCTCCGCTACACCTGCAACGATGAGACAGCTGCTGGAGACACTTGGCGTGCGGGAGCTGTGGCGGACACTGCGACGGGGGGAAGCTGCAAAACAGCTGTGGTCACTCGTGAGAGAACGACAGCGGTCGTGGTCGTGGCAGCGGCCGTGGGTTGCTGCTGCCCAGTGGTCGGACGCGGAAAGAGCTGGTGCACTGGCGCTGTGCCGAGAAGTGGTGAACGAAGCGACAGGGTATGCGCAGGTGGCTCAGCACAAGACACGCGTCGCGGACGCGGAGACCGCTGTCACGGTGGCGACGCGACGGGCGCGGGAGGCTCGACGGGAGGCAGAGGAGGCTCGGCAGAGAGAGCGGGCACTGCAGGCGGAGACGGGCGCGCTCCTGGAGCGGAAGCACGCGTGGGCGGGCGCGGAGGGAGACGCGGAGGGGGACGCTGACGCTGAGCGGGAGCTGGAGCGGTTCACGGCGGCGTACCGCGGGGCGGCTCAGGCTGCGCGGGCGGCACGTGACGCGGCGACACGGGCTGAGCGGGCGGAGGTGGCGCGGGAGGGGGCGCAGGAGGCGCTCACGCGCGCGATCCTCGCGCGGTACCGGGCGGAGCAGGTGTGGTCGGACAAGGTGCGGGCGCTCTCCACGTGGGGGGCGCTCGCTGTCGTGTGCGCGAACGCGCTGCTCCTCCTCCTCGTGCAGTTTGTCGCTGAGCCGTGGAGGAGGAGGAGGCTCGTTAATGAGGTGGAAAGGAGACTCTCTGTGAGGGAGGCGGAGAACGTGGACCTGTTGCGGCGCGACATGGACCGTGTCGTGACAGAGGTCGCAAGGGAGGTCGCGAAGGAGATCGCGGCACGTGACGCGGCCACCGCGAATGACAGTTTCCTGCTCTCGCTTCGCGGCGCGTTCAAGACGCTCTGGATGAAATGCGTCTCTCAGTGGCGTTGCACTCTTTCCACGCTCTCCACGCTCTACAACCACTCATGGACGTGCTTGGAATCGAAACGAAATTGGCTAATGTTACACCTACACCTACCACCACCACTTCCACAACTGTAGATGTTTACCTTCGTTTGAAAAAATTGGAAAAAGACCTACAGCTGGTTCGTCTACAGGAAGAATACATCAAAGATGAACAACGCTATCTGAAAAGAGAACTCGTTCGCGCCCAGGAAGAAGTTAAAAAAATTCAATCAGTCCCCTTAGTTATTGGTCAGTTCCTTGAACCAATAGATAATTTAACTGGTATCGTCTCTTCAACAACTGGTTCAAATTATGTTGTTAAAATTTTATCAACTTTAGATAGAGAATTACTTAAACCTTCAACATCTGTTGCATTACATCGTCATTCTAACGCTTTAGTTGATATTTTACCACCTGAAGCTGATTCTTCAATTTCAATCTTAACTGAAAATGATAAACCAAATGTTACTTATAATGATGTTGGTGGTTTGGATTCTCAAAAGCAAGAAATTCGTGAAGCTGTAGAATTACCTTTACAACAATTAGATTTATATAAACAAATTGGTATAGATCCTCCAAGGGGGGTTTTACTTTATGGTCCACCTGGTACTGGTAAAACAATGTTAGTTAAAGCAGTTGCAAATAATTCAAATGCTTCATTTATAAGAATTAATGGTTCAGAATTCGTTCAAAAATATTTAGGTGAAGGTCCAAGAATGGTTCGTGATGTTTTCCGTTTAGCTAAAGAAAATGCTCCTTCAATTATTTTCATTGATGAAGTTGATTCAATTGCAACTAAAAGATTCGATGCTCAAACTGGTGCTGATAGAGAAGTTCAAAGAATTTTAATAGAATTATTAACTCAAATGGATGGTTTCGATCAATCAACTAATGTTAAAGTTATAATGGCAACTAATAGACATGATACTTTAGATCCTGCTTTATTAAGACCTGGTAGATTAGATAGGAAAATCGAATTCCCTTCATTAAAAGATCGTAGAGAGAGAAGACTCATTTTCTCAACAATTGCTTCAAAAATGTCTTTATCTCCAGAAGTTGATTTAGATTCTTTAATTTTAAGAAATGATCCCTTATCTGGTGCAATTATTGCCGCAATTATGCAAGATGCTGGTTTAAGAGCTGTTAGGAAAAATAGATATATGATTATTCAATCAGATTTAGAAGATGCTTATAATTCTCAAGTTAAATCAAGTGGTGAGGTTGATAAGTTTGATTTTTACAAGTAGTGAAGCGAGTACAGTATAGCGAAGCTATGCTGTACGAGCTGCACGGATTTATAACAAGCGAGTACAGTACGAAGCGAGTACAGTATAGCGAAGCTATGCTGTACGAGTGTGCTATCTTATAACAGTACAGTACAGAGCTATGCTGTACTAGCTGCACGGATTTATATACTATGCAATGTTTGTACAACAATTAATGTATAGTGTAGCTAACAAACGAGTACAGTATAGCGAAGCTATGCTGTACGAGTGTACTATCTTATAACAAGCGAGTACAGTATAGCGAAGCTATGCTGTACGAGTGTACTATCTTATAACAGTACAGTACAGTACAGAGCTATGCTGTACGAGCTGCACGGATTTATATACTATGCAATGTTTGTACAACGATTAATGTATAGTGTAGCTAACAAACGAGTACAGTACGAAGCGAGTACAGTATAGCGAAGCTATGCTGTACGAGTGTACTATCTTATAACAGTACAGAGCTATGCTGTACGAGTGTACTATCTTATAACAAGCGAGTACAGTATAGCGAAGCTATCTGTACGAGTGTACTATCTTATAACAAGCGAGTACAGTATAGCGAAGCTATCTGTACGAGTGTACTATCTTATAACAAGCGAGTACAGTATAGCGAAGCTATCTGTACGAGTGTACTATCTTATAACAAGCGAGTACAGTATAGCGAAGCTATCTGTACGAGTGTACTATCTTATAACAAGCGAGTACAGTATAGCGAAGCTATCTGTACGAGTGTACTATCTTATAACAAGCGAGTACAGTACGAAGCGAGTACAGTATAGCGAAGCTATGCTGTACGAGTGTACTATCTTATAACAAGCGAGTACAGTATAGCGAAAGCTGCACCGATTTATATACTATACAGTCTTTGTACAACAAAGTATAGTGCATCTGAACGAGTATTTGTATAAATATCACGAGAATTTATACTCAGAATGAAGACTTAGAGTATCTATAGAACGAGCGCAGAATAAGTATACTTCCATATGCTAGACGAGTATGTGTACTATAAAGTATACTATGCGGCATTAGACGAGTTGGCAGTGCAGCTTTGCTATGCTATTCCTTACGTAGCGTCCTGAGCCGAGTTTAAATGACAGGTTTCAAGCTACACTGCTCTCGGATATGTCGCTACAGGCGGAAGAACGAGCGAAGACGTTTGATGTGTGTTAATAGGAGCTGGCTCCCAGTGTGATTCAATGGCCATTCCAAACTAATACTTGACAACGGAGAGGCTCGAAGCCGTTTCATCAAAACTTGCAAAACAATAAGTACGCTCGGGAAGCTGAAATGGGAAAATATTGATTTCTCTTATAGCACACATTTCTGTTTTTACTATACCTTAGTGCTAATTGGTGTTAGTATTAATCCCCCATACAAAAAGCAAACTTCAACTCACTATTATCAGAATTACCATCGGAAAAAACCGTCTGGATTATGGCTTTGCTATTTTTCTTGTCGTGTATAGTAGTAGAAGATGGTTGCAAGTTTGAATTTACAAATATCCTCAACACAGCTCATCAAACAGCTCTTTCTTGTTTGTCCTCATTTTTCCAAAAGAAGCAATTTTTTTTTGAAAAGCAATAATTAAACCCAATTTGGAATAAACTAAAATTAAATCGTGAAAGAAGAAATCTCAAATTAGCATCCAAAGTTCAGCCATTCTTCAGTAAATCATTTCTACCAGAGCCAGCCTAAACCTGTAGTATGCACACACCAATCAAAAGACGTGTTTTTCAAAAGGTTCAATTACTCCTTGATCTGAGTCTTTTCAACACGAAAATGCTATCACCTAGAATTAATTGGTGGACTGAAATGTAGTGAATCAACCAAGTGGTTGAGCAAATAGTGGAATCCTGTGGAACGGTATATTTGCTAAATACGTTTGTCAGTTATCGTTTATTTATACCATCCTACTATTTTCATTGCTTACCTGTATCAACACAGGCTCTTTGCTAGTATAATCAATATTATACAATCCTATGTTGATACATGATTCCAGAACAATCTGGGTATTCCAAATAATCTACCAGCCTTTCAAAGGTAGCAACTTCATTATCTTTTAAAAGACCATCATAAGTTGACAAACTCAATCAGACCTTCTTCCTTTGTTCCTTTGCCATCTTCCGGTTCGCAAATGCAAAAAGCATCAATAACCTAAACCCAATAACTTATCCTATATATCCCTCTAAACCGTACAAAATATAACCTATGGTTTTATTACACACTATGGCAGAGCATCCGAAACATACAATAGGGCCTGGCCATGTTATAATTGTATTCAATTCAACACCAAAACGTCAGCCGAACAAGCTAGATCGATGTTCAAATTCCAAACCCGAATGCGAGTCGCTTAATAGTGGGTCGCTCCACTAACAAATTTGTATGGCAAAAAACCACTAAAAAAAATTCAGATTCGCTTACGTAATTACACCGAGAGTACTTTGAAGCGCAATCACGTGAATAAATTCATGTTATGGTCAAAGCCAAGTCTGAGCCTCCTTTGACATGGCTTGAACAACTCCAACCAACACAACAAACAAACACTCTTTCCACGTCCAATGCTTTTCGGTAAACCCATTATTGACATAGAATTGAATCAAGAAGTATCAAAATACACACCTCAAATCCCTGTTGAAGGTCGTGTTAGAATTCAAATAAATAAGAAATTGAAAAACGTGTCAGCTATAGTATGTGGCTTACAAGGACAAGTATCAATTGTTGACACACTGAGTAATAAAGCCTTAACCGATCAAGTGAAAAACATTATCAAAGAAGGAACATTTGTAAACATTGTTAAAAATATCCCACTTGATATCAAAGGTTCAGATGGGCATACAATAGACAAAAATACAAAAATTGAAACCAATTTCATCTTTGAAATACCACCCGATTGTTACTTCCCAAGTTCAAATCATTACATATTTAACCAAACTCAAGCAATAAAAATATGGTACGAACTTTATGTAGAAATTTACAAAAAGGATAACCCGGATAAATTATACACAGATTGTTCAAAGTTTATTGAAATTCAAGGTGGTCAAGATCCTCGTATTGATAAAGATCTCACTTTCACTTCATATTCTGAATGTCAAACTTTCACTGATAAACTGAAACGATTTTATTATGACTCCAATGTAGGTGCTCTGATTCCCAATTCAATGAACAGTAACCATTCTAAAACAAAATTTGTTAGAAAACTCTGGAATGATAACTACAAACCAGAAAAATACAGTATTTATACGAAAAGTATACCTCTCACTGCAATATTTTCAGCACCAACTTCATTCGACATTTCTAAACCACTATATAGTCAATTGAAATTAGACTTTGAATGTGATCTACATAGTGTAGGTTTAGAATCTAATCAAACAACAGATTTTGTATTCAACAATCAAAGTACAGGATTAGGAATTTTCCAAATTGAGTCACTCAAAATTATTCAAAAGAATAAAAGAATTGTCAGTCAAGGTGAACTCATGTCAACTCATGATGAAGATAAACGTCTAATTAACGTTCATTTTAAAAATCTAATCATAGATGTAAAAGATTTCCAATATAATAAAGAGACAGAGAAATATGTCTACTCTCTTAACAAAGAACTTCTTTCTAACACTGTAGAAGATATTACATTACCTTTAGTTGATATACTTGATAATACAATCATCGTTTCAAGTGGTGCAATTCGTGTTATCGACAAGAATGATGTTTCTTCCTTTACGGAAGTCCCAGTTTCCTATTCAATTTGGTCTAACCTTGAATTCAAATGGAAAATCAGTGACGGTGGATCTCAACATCGAGATTTTCTTTTCGAAACAAAATGTACACCTGATTTCGTCAATTAAAAACGTTTTTTTATAGAACACGATAAATACTCAAACCAGGTACAAATGTCCCCCATCCATATTCAGCAAATTCCCAGTGATCCATATCAAGATGTTTCCACGTGTGCCAAACACGTTCGTAAGAAAAATTAATGTCATGCATCCCATTATCGGATGCAACAAGAAGATCACCACTTTGTACTGACTCATGTAATACATTACGTTCAGCACCCATCAGATCAACTACTCCAACGTTCTGAACAAGAAAAGTTGGTGGTGGATATGTACGCCAAAAAACAACACGTGTAACTTCTAATGAATTCAATTGTTCCGTAGCTGTAAGTACTCCACCTTGGTGTAGTATTCCAAAAAACAATGCTGCAAAAGTATTGTACATAGTGTAAGCCCGTAAAAAGTGTTTGAATGGTCTGTGTGGTATTGAAGTAGGATTAATGGAAATCGCTAGAAGTGGCACTATAGGTTGAAGGAACCGTAGTTCCTGATGTGGGAAAACTGAATGTACAAAGAGTGAAGAAATGATGGAAAGCGTAGTGGTGTTGAAGTTAAGATGTTGTTTGCGCATCGTAGTATACATTGTTGTTAACAATGGTACTAGCATTGGGCCAAGAATTATGGGTAGATTCACTAAGAGGTGTGTAAAACGAGGATGAATGCCATGTAATTGTAAATTAGATGTATCTGCGTTGTAAATGATATTGTTCAATGGTGCTATTGTCCAAGATGAAGAATTATAGTACTTTGTGTCAATATAGATACAGATGCAAGCAGTGAGAACAAAGGAAAAGACTAGTTTCAATGTAATCAAAAGATTTGTGAGAAGATAACGTAATTGGGACAGAAGTGGGAGTAAAATCCATGCTGTAAAAGTTATCCTGTTGAACGTTCCAAAGGCTATTAGCGTACCTAAAAGGAAATAATTGCATTTTTTATCAATTAAATAGAGAGTTGGAAGAAGGATTATCGTTTCAATTGAGTTGGAGAATGTGTGTGTTTGATGTACTAAAGTGACAAAACTAGTTGCAGCAATGAGAAGAGACTTTATCGCTTCTTGCCTTGATGATGTCAATCTATATGTAAAGTAAGACACTGTGAGAGTTGTTAAAAGTGCAAATTGAATTCTAGTTAGCAAATAAGCTTGAAATGATGTTAAGCCAAGTAATTCAGTTATGTACTGGATTGGATAGTACCAAATAAGTAATGGAACTATTGATCTGTTGATTTTTTCAGGATTTTGAACTTCCCATGGGATATCCTTCCAATGAAGGATTTGAAATGATTGGTAGAATTCATCTGGGTGAAGGTAAGATGTTTGAGTAGAAAAGATTAATTGAGCTACAAATGCAGCTAGTAAAGTATGCCTCCAATGCATTTTGTTGAATTAAAAAGGAAGAAGTAAGTAAGGTTAGTGAAATAGACCGCGATTTCATTTCAAGTTAATTGATGAAAGATTATAATAATAGCATGTACATAATTATCTATAGTATAGAAACGAAGAGGAGAAATCTCATTCGAAGAGTCTCTAGGGTATCAGAGGGGTTAATTTTGAAGTGCAAAAATAAATGCAACTTTATGAGTATGAGGTGGATTTTCATCACACCATAATTTAACATTCGACCAAGTCGATAACGTTTAAAACGACAGGACTACATTGTTCAGCAATCTTTTCGTCGTATAAGTTGTAGAAAGTACCGGAAAGACATTCGTAGAAAGTAGTAGAACCACCTAATGCAAGCTTACCGTCTTGGATAGACCAACCTGCAGCATAGATTGCACCTGCTTGTGGAACTGGACCATCGAATTGGAATTGATGGTTAGAAACAATAGAACCAATTCTGTTCTTGGAATCGTAAAGGATACCGTTCTTTAAAACAATGGTTAAATCACCTTCAGCCTTACAGGTTGCAGAGTGAGCAACAGGTTGTGCTGGACATTCAGTTGCAGTTGGTTGAGCAGTAGCAGACTTTGAAGATTGGGATCTGTAAGAGTAAGAAGAAGTGGAAGTAAGGGAAGAGTAAGAAATAGAAACAGATGGCTTACCGTCATGGTCAACGGTGACTGGAATATCAGTAACTTCTGGAGTTGGGTTTGGAGCTTGAATTTGACCGTCACCAATTTGTGTAACAATAACATCAGGGTGGGTAACAGTGATGGTCTTCTTTTCAGTGATGGTAATATCTTCTTCAGAAGAAGTGGTTGCAATAGTTGGAAGTGGTTTAGTACCGGTGGTGTGTTGGATTTGACCATCTTCAACTTGAGTTGCCAAAGCTCTCTTTTCAATAGCTTCACTAACAGTAGCGATTGCAATACCGAAAGTTGAGTGGTATTCAGTTGCTGCACAAGAGTGTGCTTCACCTTGTGGGGTTAAAGTGGACCATGGTTCAGATGGAACGTATGCTGCAAGAGCAGAGGAGACTAAAGTAAGGATAGCTAAGGAGAACTTCATGGCGAACTAGTTGGAATGATAAAACGAGTGTAGTGTTCGTGTGAGATGGAGAAGAAGGGGATAAAACGTTGTTAAGAGAAGAACCTACCACAGTAAACAGGGGAATCGAACACTTATAAAGGATCCGACGACTCTCACCGGGTGTGGAGAGCTGTCGTAACGAGACCAATGTGTCCAATGATGCCAGCTCTTCCCGTCTTGTGTAGTATTCTCCAAGAGAACAATACCCGTCTCGTGGAAAGCGTGTCGGGGAAACAACAACAACGCGGTCGCGTGTGTTTGTGTTTGCCCCGATCGGGCAGGGCGGCACGCTTTGCGGACGCGGGAGGACGTCGGAGGGGGACAACCCACTCGATAATCCTGTGGGCCCCCTGGAATCTGTGAGGGCGCGAGTGTGGGGGCCACGCGTCGAAGGTGCACGCACAATGCAGCCTCCATGCTCGTGATTGGCTGTGCGCACGTGACCCGCTGGAGCTTTGACAGCTAACGGTTTTATCGTCCACAGCTTAGATAACAGTATTGCATATGATCTATAAGTAATTACAAAGCTATTCAAGCAGCATCGTCCTCATCGTCGTCATCGCCAGCATCGCCGTAATACTCCTCTCTCTTCCGTGCAAGCATTGCAGCTTTCTGTGAAGCACATTTCTTATTCTTGTCCAAACCATACCCGACAATCTGTCGGTTACCAAACCATAGTTCACAAAGGTAATCGTCATTCACAGTTTTGTAGCAAATGTAGTTTGGTGGGCCTCCACGACGTACATAGATTCCATTGATGAAATTCTTGCTCTGCATGTCAATCTCAGAAACTTTCTCTAAAACCTCATGACATAACATCTCTCGAATTTGGTTGCTATTATTTGGTCCTTCGGCTCCAATATTGGATTCGACTATCTGGTAAACCTTATTACGTGCAATACCTTTCTTCTCCTTGCATTTTCGTATAAGAACACGTTCTGCCTCCTCACCAAATATACCTCCACGACCCATAGTATACTCTCTACGGAAATACTTCTTCTTTTGATTCACTTCTTCGCTGTTGCTCCTGCTGCTGCTGCTTGAACTTTCATTATTACTATCTGAACGACTCACAGGTTTCTCAACTTTCAATAGAGCTTCATCTATACAATCTGTTAAAAGCTTTTCACCATCAACTCCTGATAATGCTCGTATTAGTGGCGCCATAACATTTTCATCAAATTTGTACACCATCTTTTTATTTCCTTTCTTATCTTCAACATTCTCATTTACTATTTCACCAGAAGTATTTTCAATGGAAAACTTCTCCTCAATTTGTTCGATAATCTTCCTGCGTTCCTCTTCATCAACTAACAATGTCTTCTTATTATTATGAGATGCCAAAAACTTTAATGGTCCATTTCTGTATTTCAAAACCATGGCTTTCTCTAAAGTATTTAATTCAGAGTCAGTAATTGGTGTATCATATTGTTTAAATTTAAGTCCTCCATTCTCATTCAATCCAATACTTTCCTCAAATTTATTCCATAACTCAGTTGGACAAATCTTCTTCAATCCAGGATTGGACATCGCATCAATAGCAGCTCGTGAATCAGCTTCTTTATTACTAGTTCCAATTCCATATCCATAAACTTTACTTCCAATCTTCACACATGATAACATCCGCCTTCCAGGTAAATCACATCTAATATAATCAGGTGCAATTTCTTGTCCAACTAACAATCTTAAATCTTGTTTACCAGATTTGGAATATTGCATCTTAAATACAATAGATGGATCAAAAGTACGTAGTTGTTCTTCACATAATTCTTCAATCCATTCCTTAGCTTCAAACCAACCTTTAAGAAATGTATCTGTTCGTGTTTCACCATCAACACTCTCAAGCATATATTGATCAGCTATTGCACCAAGGTATGCTTCAAAAACATCAGCATATAATTTGTTATTACCGGTGAGTATAGCAGTATCATTGAAATTTTTCTTCAATTGTTTATCAAATTTGTAAATTTGAGACAGCTTAAGTAATCTATTGTTACTAACTATCTTACTACGTAAAATAGATAATTGTCCTTCATTAAAATGTGGGAAACGTTCATAAATAATCATAGTTGATAAAAATTGTAAAAATGCATCACCTAAAAATTCAAGTCTTTCATTATGTGTCTTCACTTTATCCTCTTCTGAAATATTCAATGAACTTAAAATAGACTGATGTGTGAAAACTTTTGCCAAAAGCTGTGGTTCATTTATAACAGGTAATGGTGGTGGATTATCGTCGGTGAATAAATCGAAAACACGTTTCCTTTTGTGAACAACTTCAAGAACTGGTTCAGCTGGTACAATTTGATTCTCAGTTGAAAGTTCATCAATCATTTCTGCATTATCTTCTTCAATTTTAATACCTTCCTCTTTGTTTTCAAATTTTTCTTCAACATATTCCATCAATCCATCAATTTCCCCACTCAGAAGTTTACCAACAACTTCCAACTCTCCCATATCGTATAACTCCTTCACAGAAACAGCAAACTTTATTTCGGGAGCTGATAATAGCATTCCTTCGGTTTTAATAGTAGATTTAAGAAATGGATTAGATTCATTCTCTACCAAAGTCTTGTATAGCTTAAGATTTGGAGCAATCTCAAGAATCGCAGTCAAACCTTCCCGAACCTTTTGAGTTGCATCAGATAGTCTCTCAAAGACATTCACTTCAGACATATCGTTATTGACTTAGCTTGATTAATGACTATACTCTTTTTTATGCAACTTGAAAAATCAATCTTTGAACCTTTTTGTTCAAAGAATGCGTGATAAATTTCACTAAATCTGTCAAGCCGCCGGTGTATTACACGGGATTAAGTAGGCCTGTTCAGTATTAATCAGATCACGTTATAAAGGGTATACATAAAATTTAATTATCTAGCCATGATTCTTTTGGATTCAAAGAGTATCTACCCCTAATTATCTCGTACATATCAGGGAATGTATCAGTCTTGCTGACAACAAACGATTTTGAATCAACCATTTTCAGTTTCACGAATCCATTAAACGATAAACTGGTTAATATATTACTCACAAATTCATCACTTACACCATGTTCACAAATTTGATACACACCAGGCAGTACCTCAATCCCGTCTATACTCAATTGCAATCCAAATTTTAATTGGTTAAACTTAATTCCCTTGTTGATTTTGAAAATATCAAGAGTAAGATTTCGCAATACTGGGATTCGTAATCTTTGAATCAACTGGATCCAAATCTGAGTACTTTTATAGAACTCTTGATATTTCTCTATACTCTCATATAGACCCCTAAGATTACCAGCTTTATAATTGGTAATTAAGGGATCATAAACTTCATAAAGTCTTTGAGAGAATAGTTTGATAAATTCAATACTAGCGACTTTCCCAACAATAAGTCCAATCGGTACAAGGTATTTCAATATCTGTGCAACCGTATGTTTTGGGCATGTCTGTAGATTGATAGTATTGAAACATGCATTGAGATGATGGAATGATACGATAAAATTCGACCGATGTGCATAAAACTTACCCATCAAAAATCTAAACCTAACAAGTAATGACTTCTTTATAAATCTCCTATTCAATCCGAGGATATTGATGTTTGAAAAAACGTTAGAACATAACATTGGAGAACCAACCTTATAATAAACTTCACATAATCTAATTGAAATACGCATCAATAAATCAATCTTAACTGAGTTGTTTATTGTGTTCAAATCTGGAGTCGATCGTATATTATTCAATGCTTTCAAAAGAAGAGTTGACATATACTTAGATCTAGGATAATCATTGGTTCTATTATTGATACGCATGGATTCCGTATCGACAAGTTCACATAAGGGAATTAAAATGGACATTGTTTCTTGGAAATGTGGAAGTAACATAACACATATCCTATCATTCTTACCAACCTTTGGATTCAATAACAAAGTTTCGGCTTCGAATACAGTAATAAATAAATCAATTGAATCTATTAATGACCATGGATCAAAGTCACGAATACACAAAAGGTATTTGATAATAAAGTTCTCAAACGCTGGCCATGATAGATGTACAAAAGTTTTTCTTTCCTCCATGATTTCATTTAATTGTTTCGAGCTGAACGATTGTAAAGATAATTGAAGCTGTGCAATCCGTTGAGGATTATGTGTAATGTTAAGAGTAACACATTCACTTAAAGATCCTGTCTTACCATTGTTCGATATTATATCATCAAGTTCATGAAAAAATGAATCCACAGTATATGACATTTGTGGTTTCTATGGTTTTGTAAGTTGTTAATGGTTATAGTTCGATGATAAAAAAAAAATGTGAAGCTAGCTCGAACGTTTTTCAAAAATATTGAGTTTGAAAGATCTGCCTATATTTTACAAGATCAGATAAATTTCACAACTAAAGAATAATGTCACAGGAACAACCTGAAAGCTTACACGAGTCTGCTAATAATAACTCATATGATGTTACAAATGCAAGGAAACAAAGAAACAAGCAGAAAAATAAGGCAAGAAGGGAGAAACGAAAACAAGCTAAATCTATGAATGAAGATAATTCAACTCAAAATGAGACATCTAATAAGCCAATCCAACAAAACTCATTTAACCAATTGAAATCATGTACTGACTCCAAAATGGAGAACTTTAAAGATGCAACCACGAATCGAAAAAAAACTGTTCCAAAGAGACGAAAACGATCTGCAAAAAAGCAAACACCTAAAGTGCCAGAAAGGGTTAGTTACAAACTTACTGTTAGACGTCTTCCACCTAATTTGAAGGAAGAATCGTTTTGGGAAGTGGTCAATACAAATTTCCCGGACTTTAACACCTTGATTCATTCACATTACTATGTTAATGGTTACCTCCCACAAACACAATTTGAAAATCCAGTTTTCAGTAGATGTTATATCGACTGTATAGATGAGCAATCTATGATGATAGTTGGTAAAGGTATCAAAACGCTCACTTTTACTAATGATATTGAAGGCCAAGCTAAAAGCGATGAAACTGGTAATTCTGAAGTTTTCGATGAAAAAATGGAAGTTTATATACCATCCATTGAAAAGTCATTTTATCAAAAGATGCCACAAGGTGGTGTGCAGACATTCCCCGAAAATGGCTCAATTTTGAACAATATACATTACAAATTATTTACTGAACTTCTCAAAGAAGAAGGTAGAATGGAGATGCCAAAAGACATTTTTGATTATGCATTGAAATTGAAGGAAAAGCAGAAAAGAGAGAAGAAGAGGGAAAAACGGGCGAAACGGATGAAGGCGAAGATATTAAAGTTAGAAGGATCGAAAAAGGAGAAAGTTAACAAGCCGGAGGAAAAGGTAGCAAACACCGCTAGTAACAAACCCAAGAAAGCAAGAAAGAGGAAATCCAAGAAGAAGACAACACCAACAGATCACGACCAACAATCGTCTACCTCTCGTGAGTCAAATTCAATAAAGTTTAGTTTGAAGAAAAAACCAGTTGCAAAGTGATAAAAAAAAATTAAAAAGGGCAAGCGGAAAAATATACTCACTTTTATCAATCTGATTACTTTTTGCTATGCTTTTTGAATTGAACGATGATGAACTGGGACAGAAAGATAGGATTCATTGATGCAGTGATTAATTGGGTATGTTACTACTATTTTTACAAATTAATGTAGTGAATTGACAAACTAACTTGTGTTTATAGCTCAAAGAATATGAAGTTTTGGGTGTTCCCAAACAAGGCAAAATTTCTTACTTTTTCAATCCAACATTTCTCAATCATGTTCTAGAAGTTTTACTTGATGTTAAGGACAAAGTTGATTTACCAAGGGGTGTCCAAACACTAAACAAACAAATTAGTACTTTGAAAAAAACACCTGTTGAGCATTTTTTAGACATAGTATCAGCTGAATTCAATACTGTTATCCAAACTGGAGGAAGTAATTCTAATAGCTCAGAAGATGGGAAACCGGATTTGAAAGATATTAATTTAGAAATTTTGAACAGATTTTTAGAATTGATTGATATCGAATTACTTTCTGTTTGGACAGATACTACCATAGCTGAAGACGAGAATCATGATATGAATACAATTGGAAATAATGTTTACAAGAATGCTAAAAAAATTTTTAGGAATGTAGGTTTATTAGATACAAAAGAAATACCTTTAACTGCAGCCAAAAAGGATTTAATGATGTATGATAAGAAGCCACCGAAGGATATTATATCAGATGGGAAATTTCTGAAAGAGATACAAACTATGAGTTTGGATGAATTTTTGAATCTTATTGATCAGTTGTTTATTTATATGTCTGTGCTATTCTGCGTTGGAATTTTCAGTAAACGAGGTGCATGGGGGTTGGTTCAAACAAATTATCTTTCTGAAGAGTCTAAATCGTGTCTTAAGATATGGTGTAATGATGTTAACTATCATTATATTGATCTCGGCGAAATTGAAGATTTTGAAGAAGCTAAAAGTGCAATTAGTCTCAATCTTGAATCTGCATTAGGTCGATCAGCAGGATGGCTGAATGTTAGGGGAGAAACTGAAAGTGCTGAAAGAATTGTTTTTAAAGAATTAGAAGATGTTAAAGCTAAATGCAAACAGCTTTCGGTTGTAAATTTAAAACTTCTCAATGAAAGAGAAGAATTAAGTGTCAAAAATGATAGTCTTTTAACAATAATCAATAGATTAGGTGAAGAGATTGAAACTTTTGAAACAAAATTGACTAAGAATTGCGAAATTGTAACTATTCTTAATGAAGAAAAAGTAAAAATGATTGAGGAACATAAAGAATCTGAGACTCGTTTGCGGAATATCATATCTCAGTTGAACAAAGATAAAACTGAACTTATTGAATCCCATAAAAATACAGTTGAAGGTTTAAATTGTCGTATTGAGCTTTTAAAGGAGAATTGCAAAACAGAGAATGATTCTGCAGAGAAAAGAATTGAAGAACTTCATAAAGCTTACAAGGAAACGATAACTGAATTGGAGGGAAGAATTACTGAATTAAAAATTGAAAAGGATACATCCATTGAACAAAATATAGTCAATGATCTAGAATCTAAACTTGCTAATATGACAACATTAATGGAGCAGAAAGAAGAAGAAATAAAAAATCGGGAAAAGGCAATAAAGTTGAAAGAAGTTGATATTAAAAAGCGCAAAAAATTACTTGATCAACGAAGTATAATGTTGAAGTCATGCATGATGAAATTTAATAATGATTGTACTACGTGGAATCAAACGTTTAGTCCAGAATCGCAAACAGAAGATGGTTCAAATTCGGGATTGGCTGATATATTAGCTTTAAGTCTTCGTTTGACAAATAGATCAAATTTGAATGCTACTACAAAATCAACACAGAATAACAATTCTTTAAATGAAAATATTGAACCAATGAAAAGAGCGAAAGCAGAACTTAAATCAATGTTTGATACCGTTAAAACAAGTATGGATACGATGCTGGAAGATCAGGTTAATTTTTTTTACATTAAACTCAATCAACTTCAAAGAGAAGTTGCAACTATCAAACATGATAGAGAGAATCAAATTTTAAGGTTAAAGGATAAAGTTTTCATTTTTGAAAGTAAAATGAGTAATTTAGAAAGCAAGATAATTGAACTTAGTGATGATGATAATAATAATAATAATGATAATAATGAAATTTGCTTTAAAAGTAGAACAAATAGTATACGAGAATGTTTTGATGTTAAACAACTTGTTGAACGATTTAATAATAATTTAATTGATCAAATTGAACTCAAATTAATTGTTAAGAAGAATGAGGAGTTATTATATGAAGATTCTATGGGGAAGATATATGATTTTAAAGAATATGATGATTTTGAAAGTTTAAAGATCATTATACCCCTTAAATTTGTTATTGATTTAATGACTGGTATTGATAATGTTGGAGATATTCAAGAATTATATAAGGAGGAGATGAATAAATTATTAATTAGACATCGTAAATTGAAGAATTGTTGTAAAGTACAGCGTGAAAGATGTATTAAATATAATGAACTGATCAAAAATCAAATTGAAGAAGATAAAAGAATTTTAGATTGGATTATTTCATTAAATAATAAAGTAAATCATATTCGAGAAGTTATAGAAAGGAAAGTTAAAGATTCTAAAGATGAGAATATTAGGCAAAAATTTGAACAATTTCTGAAAATATTTGTACCATTCCCAATAGAAGGTATAGAGAATAGTATGAATGATTGCGAATAAGAGTATGAAGATTATATAAGTAATAGTACAGGTATAATTGACACTCATATAAATAAGTGACTAATATACAAGATTTATAAAAAGTGTAGTTGAAAAGAAAAACGAGTAGCATAGAGAAGATGGATGATGAGTGTAGTGATTGATGATAGGGTGGGGGGGTTGGGGGTGAGAGGGGAGGCTATAACAAGAACTATAACAAAGCATCTAAAGTACAGCAAACACACAAAGCAGCTAAGCAAGCCATACAGCAATCATTATTGTTAGATTGAGGTGGTTGTTGTTGAACATAGATTGGTTGTTGCTGTTGCTGAGGAGGACCCTGTTGATAGTATTGTTGAGGAGGCTGTTGTTGGTAGTAGCCTTGGGGAGGGCCCTGTTGGTACTGTTGCTGGTAGCCTTGTTGATAACCCATGTTTGGAGGAGGATCTTGAGGAGCTCTGTAGGACATCTGTTGCGGAGGGGCTTGGGTGGGGCGTTAGGGGGGGGCTGTGTGTATTTATAGCTATGGTGTTGGTGGTAGGAGGCAGAAAATAGCAACAAATTCATTCACACAGAGAGAGAGAGAGAGAGAGATCGATGTTCGATAAAATTGATGCACGGATTCCGGGCGGTGCAGGGTGCGATTTCGTCTCAGGACGGGCCTCTGTTGGTGTCTGTTGGTGTCTGTTGGGGGTGTGTGTTGGTGTGGTGTTGATGGTGATGTGTGTGTGTTGTGCTGTGCTGGGGGAGGCCCCCCGGTGTGGTGCTGTCGACACGGGCTTGCACGAGAGAGGAGGCCGTCTGTTGCAAGTGGCACACTGAAACAACACAGCACACAACAATACAACCCACGTAAACAAAACAAATACACACACACGCATACACTTCTTTTGTACACAACAAAATACAACTAAGATGGATACTGCACAGCTGGCAAACGTATCGAGGAAAGACTTGTTTAGAATGCACGCCGCAACGGCCAGTCGAAGGGATGGTAACGACGGCAGCGGCAATGGTGTTGATGAAGAAGATGATTTCGATAACGACTTCTCCCTACATGATCTGAAGAATCTGGCGATATCGTCTTCTTCTCTTCCGAAGGATGATGATGATGATGATTTGAAATCCAATACTTCCTCCTCTGCAGCTTCAACGGTCATACATAACCGGCACTTGAAATCTGATGAGGAGACTGAACATTTACAAACACACCCTTTGAACACTTTAGAGTCTGATCCTCATTTACAGAATAAGCTTCATCGTACATTGAAACTTTCCAATGCCAATCTGCAAACAAACTCAAATTACGATGATAGTAATGACAATTCAAAGACTGACAATACTAATGATACTTTAGATGATGGTAATGATACAATCAATGGGATAATTGACGAATTGAACAAGTTCGATGAAACAGATGATAAATATGTTACAGAAGATAAACCTAACGATGATAATAGCAGTACAGATTCACTCAATGTAATTGAAGACCTTACAGATGACAAACTTTTGGATTTCATAGATGGTATGTTACCATCACCACCTTCATCTCCACCACGAGAGTTGGATCCATCAAAATTGTACGCTTTGTATGACTTCACGGGGCCCGACCCTTCACATTTACCACTTTCAAAGAACGATTCTGTACATTTACTGAACGACTCGGATTCTTACTGGTGGCTGGTGAAAAGAGACGATAATAATAGAATAGGATTTGCTCCTGCTGAAATACTTGAAACTTATACTGAACGTCTCGCAAGATTGAATTGTTGGAAAAATGAAGTTTTAGAAAGAGGTGGAATTAAAGGATTGCGTCATGAAGAGGAAAGAAAATTGTTTAGATCTGAACACCCTCCAAGTTTAACCAATTTACTCGGTAGTAATGCGTCATTACAGAACAATCTTGAGAGGAAAGGATCACTTAAAAAGCCAAAGTCTGGATTTAGTGGTAATGGTAGTGGCGTTACTAATGAAGTTTTCGGAGAGAATAAAAAGACAGTATCATTTGCTGACATACATGAAATTCAAGAACATTCTGTATTATCTGAATCTGAAAGTATAGAAGAGAAGGCAACACAATTGAACAACTCTTCCTTGAGCTTACTTGATAATTATGATGAAAAAGAAGAAGAAAAAGAAGAAGAAGAAAATGATGAATTGCATAAAATTACTTCTAATGATGAAACGCATTCAACAGCACAACTTGTGATACCTAAAAAGAGGAGGAACTTTTTGATCAAAAATTTAGATACTTATGTTGATCCAACAGAGCAAGGAGAGGAACGCAGTTCTACTTCACCAATTAGCAGTGCTAATGATGATATAAATTCCTTAATAAGTACACCTACAAAGGATCAAGATCATAATATTACAATAAGTACTTGTGGCTCAGTTGAAAGTATTGATCAAATGGCAAATATGCAACCTTTAAATGTGAAAAAAATACGAAAATATCCTGACAACAATAAAACAACTTTTTCACCAATACCATCAAAGCGTAAAGATTCAAATGATCCTCAAGAACATCGTTTGGCTAGTTTACAAATGTTAGATGATCTATTAGACATGTATCCAGAATTTGCAGCTATCGATGAAACTTCTTCTAGTGCAGAAAACTCTCCAAGAAAGCAAAGGTTAGCTGAAGGATATCATTCAAGTAGAGAGTTGAATGAGAAACTGCTTGATGCAGCACTAACTTCACCGCTGAGAACAGTAACTACAATGGAAGTTGACATTGAAGAAATCTTGGATATTACTGATACTGAAGAAAATTTACACCCAAGCACACAACGTATTTTCACACCACTTTTCTCACACATGGAAAAGCTAGACCAAATGGTGTCTGACCTACAACAGCTTTAAATGTCTTTGTGTAATCTTATATAATTGTTAAATAGAATAATAGAATCATGACTTAATACCAATATTAGCTCTAACTTAGGGTTCAGATTCATAAATTTCTGAGTCCGATCCGAGAATTTGAAAATTTTCAGACTTTCGATTTGGCCTAATTTATTCTAAGTTTTTTGACAAACTTATATACGTTGCATGAATCATCGTTTCAAACTTTCCTGATTCTCTACAACTAGTTTCCTACGGCGCCTTTAAATTAATCTTGTTCCCACTAAAAATGGCATCTACAGGAACTGCATGGGTGCCAGAAAATGGCAATCTACAACAACTAGCTCATATTTTTGCTGGAACGTTATCATCAGATTCCAATACTAGACAAGAAGCTACAAATGCTTTAAATCAAGCAAAATCAATTGATGATTTTGATAATTATTTATTACATATTTTACTATCCTCTGAAATTGATGATTCTACGCGAGCATCTGCTGGTTTATATTTGAAGAATGACCTTGTTAAAAACTTTAAATTTAAAAAGCCAGAATTACAATCACATATCCTACAATTATTACCACATGGATTATTAAGTGATAGTTCCTTTGTGCGACATATTGTTGCTGGTATAATCAGTGCCATTTTCCGTGCTGTTGGTACTCATGGTTGGCCCTCAGTTGCTACTGATTTGATTGCATTAATTTCAGGTGCAGCGGGTGAAAATGCAATTGATGGTGCTTCTGAAGCTTTAGTTTCAATCTGTGAAGATTCAAGCAGAATTTTGGAATATGAAATTAATACAGAGTCAGGTTTAATTGTTCCAATGCAATTGTTGATCCCAAAACTTATAGAATTAATTCAATCTCCTGGTTTGAATCCAAAAATAAAGGCAAGATTCCTCACTTGTTTGGTCCATTGTGCAAACGTTGGTGCAAATACCGTATATTCTAATTTAGATCCTATACTTACTCTTGTCTTCAATTTATGTCAAGAACAAAATCAAAATGTTGAAATTGAACAACAGATTGCCGCTTTATTCTTAGCAATTCTCGAAAAATGGCCAGAGAAATTATATTCAAACTGGTCCGGAATTGTCTCTTGGTGTGTCTATATGGTTGATCAGGGTAACCAAAATGTTGCCTTGAAAGCTGATGAATTCTTGTTAGCTATGAGCACATCTGAGTTGCCAGCTGAATTGATTTTACCTTATTTAGAACAACTCGTTCCTGTTTTACTGAAGAAAATGGTTTATTCCGATGAAGATATTGAGGAAATGGAAGCTGAAGATGCTAAAGATGATGGTTCGGAAGATAAAGATGAAGATATTAAACCACAATTGGTAAAATCAAAAGAACATAAAGCAATTAAAAGGGAAAATGTTGAAAATCCTGCATCGATTGTTAACAGGGCTGATGATAGCAATGATACGGATGATGATAGCGATGATGATAATGAAGATGATGATTTTGATAACAACTTTACATGGAATTTAAGGAAATGTTCAGCAGCTACTGTGGATATCCTTTCAACCTCCTTCCCACAAGAAGTACTCCAATTTTCCTTCCCAATAATCAAGCAAAACATGAATGCATCTACATGGCCAATTCGTGAAGCTGCTATTTTAACATTGGGAGCTACCTCTGAAGCCGCTTTACAACATGCAGATGCTCAATTGCCTGAACTGATTCCGTTTTTAGTTGATAGACTCAAAGATGACCAGCCAAGAGTTAGACAAATCTCTTGCTGGACCCTTGGTAGATATTCTAGTTGGGTGTGTTCAGAAGCACTTGCAGGTGGTTCTTTTGCTAATTACTTTGCTCCAACATTTCAAGCAATCATGGATTGTGCATTAGATAAAAAGAAAATTGTACAAGAAAGTGCATGTTCTTCATTGGCTGACTTTATTGAAACTAGTGATCCACAATTACTTTCTCAATTTGTGGAACCTTTATTACATCACTTTCAAGCATATTTTGCAAACTACCGTAGAAAAAATTTGATTGTGTTGTATGACACCATTCAAACTTTTACAGAAAAATGCGGTGAAGAATTGAAATATAATCCAAATTATGTTGAACTTTTACTCCCTCCTCTAATTCAAAAATGGCAAGTATTGGATGATAATGACAAGGATTTATGGCCTCTTCTTGAATGTATGTCATCGGTTGCTGCCTCCATCGGCGAAGCATTTGCCGGCTGTGCGGAACCAGTTTATGAACGTGCAATAAGAATTTTACATAACTGTATCGAACAAGACAGGATTGCTTCAAGCGATCCAAATTTCATTGGCCCAGAGAAGGATTTCATTGTGACCTCATTAGACTTAATCGATGGTTTAATTCAAGGATTGACTGTTCATTCGGGTGACTTGATTACCCATAATGATAACAAGAATAAATTTTCGTTGATGGAGCTGGTTTTGACAACCTTAGATGATAATTCAGATGATGTTAGACAATCTGCATACGCTCTGATTGGCGATTGTGCTATTTTTCTTTTTGATCTACTAATAAAACCGTTCATCCAGCCACTAATGATCAGCATCTACCAAGAAATAGGTAGATTAAACGACTACTCTGTTGCCCCATGTAACAATGCCATTTGGGCTTTAGGTGAGATTGCAATAAGATCACCGGATAACTTGATTGATCAATACCTTGATAACTTCTTAAGAATTTTAGAACCTTTGATTCATGATTTTAATGCTGATGTTACTCTTCTTGAAAATACTGCTGTAACTATTGGAAGATTTGGTATTCATTATCCAGATAAGACATATACGATTGCCCAAGATGTTTTAATCATGTGGACTGAACTCATCTCAGGTCTTGAAGATAATGAAGAAAAAGCAAGTTCAGTTCATGGTATGTGTAATGTTGTTATGAATCATCCAGATCTTGTGAATGATTTGGGTAACGTTCGTGGGTTTATTGACCTGATTGCAAATTACCATGAACCTACAGTCGAACTAGTTGAAATATTCAAAGTATTGTTGAATGGAATCAAGTCTGGATTAGGACCAGAATGGGACCGTATTATCAATAATTCTGCATCAGGGCAAACATTGCGCCAAAGATATGGCGTATAAAATCTAATGAAGACAACAAACAAATAGCATCTGTCTAACTTATATATAGACTACCATGATTACCTGTATAACACTAATTCTCTTAGTTATAAAAAAACGGCTGAGTTTGAATTTTTAAAATCTATAAAACGCATGATTACACAAGAATTTGTAAACTAATCAATTCTAGGATCTAAGATCAAGTGACCGATTGGTACAGCAGAAACACCTTTACCTAGAGCATAGATTGAATTACCACGTAAAATTGTTTCCAAAACTCTACCTTTAAGAACCTTTCCATCAAATGCAGTAAGTTTGTTTTTGAAAAAAGTTTTTGCATTAGCAACAGTATATTCCATCTTTGTATCAAAAATGGCAAAATCAGCATCATACCCAACAGCAATTCGGCCCTTTCTGTGAGATAAACCAACCTGTTTAGCTGTATTCACAGAACACCATTGTACAATATCAGTAATACTGATACCAAACTGTTCAGTACCAACTGTGTACAACAAAGGTAATCCAAATCCAACAGAAGATATACCGCCCCATGCTTCAAAAAAATCACCTCTTTCCAATCCTTTCAATTCCGGAGTGCATGGTGAATGATCTGAAACCACAGATGTAATAATTCCATCCTTCAGAGCTCTCCATAATTGTTTCCGATTTTCATCGGAACGAATAGGTGGACAGCATTTGAATTGCGTAGCACCATCTGGAATTTCTTCTGCTTTCAATGAAAGATAATGGAAACAGGTCTCAACAGTGAGAGGTAGAAGCAATGTTTCTTTGGCATGTTTTATTAACGGTAGAGCTTCTTTTGTTGCTAAATGAACAATATGAACCTTAGTTAATGGCTGATTTCCTGATTTTTCTACACTGCCAATCATGCAACGAATAATATTTTTGATTGCGGTGCATTCAAAGGAATCTGGACGAGAAGCAAGAAAAGACGAGTACTTCCTAGGGTTAACACCACTAAGTTCCATATCTTTTTCTGTAGCGGCAGCTAATGGCGTCTTTTCATCAGATATGATGAGATCTTCGTGGTGGTTAATTAACTTACTAGTTTTACCTGATAAAGGTTCAACAGCGTGTAGATCATGAGAATGAGCAAGTGCATCAACTTGAGAGTCATTCAGTCCATCAAAATGTTCGTGTTTCTCCTCGCAGCACTCAGATTCTGCAATACTAGAATCATCCTGACTATCCATTTCTGCGTGGAACATCAACATGGTACTTTTGCCCTTAACAACTTCTAAAGCTTTAGAAATGTATTCTGGAGTAATCATTGGAAATTCTTCAACCCCAGAATCCATCATAAAACCTTTGAATCCCCGTACTCCGGCATTAATTAAAGGCAGCAGGTCTCCCAAATTATCAGGTACGAGACCACCCCAGAAACCAGTATCCACCCAAATCTGGCCCTTTGCAGATTCCAATTTAATGTTCAGATTTTTGACAGTTGTAGTTGGCGGAATAGCATTTAACGGCATGTCAATAACTGTAGTAACACCCCCAGATGCTGCGGATTGGGTTCCAGTTGCAAAACCTTCCCAGTCTGTTCTACCTGGCTCGTTCAAGTGGACATGTGCATCAACCAAACCCGGCATAATAACATGAGGAGTAAAATCACGAAATGATTGAATATCATATTTGGAAATTAATGGGTCATTTTGTTGGATAACTTCAGGGAAAATTTCAACGACTTTTCCGGAAGTAGTTGAAAACACGACCGTCGCAGGTACAACAGCACCATCGATAACTACTCTGGAAGAAGCAATAGCGGCGGACATTGGTGATGATTGTGAGAGAGTTCAACCAAAAAATATAAGCATGAAACTGTATATTCTTGTGACGGTTAAATGTCAACCATAAAACTCTATCAGACAGAATGACAATTTATCAAGTTGACTAGGCTAAAAAATACCACACAAAAGTGTAGCGGAGATCGCCGAAACTTCAAGAATTAGTATTCACGTGACGTAAACGGTCTGATATTCTCTTTTCGTTATTATAATATATAATCATCAATACTATAAAAGTAAGGTGTCCTGAAGAACAGGGTTGTTGGAAATCTCAGTAGCATATTTAGTTGAAGTCAAGTCATGCAAAATCTTTACAGCTTCAGCACTGTCTAGTTTTTCAAGACCTCCAGCGTCTACTACTTTAGCTTTCCATTCCTTTAAAATGGTTTTTAAAGTTTCCTTTCCCTCTACGTACTCTTCTTTGGTGTACTTCGTCTTTTTAGTTGCTTCGGGATTCTCCTTCTCTTCTTCAAGTTCTGCGGCCTTTCTTTTAGCCATTGAAATAATCTTTTGTGGAAATTTAACTAGTTCTGCTACATGGATACCGAAGGATTGGTCACAGATACCTGGCTCGACCTTGTATAGAAGAGTGACGTTATCTTCAGTTTCTCTAGCATCGGAATTATTTTTGCTTTCTTCTACATGTGCAACAACATGTAAGTTTCCCACGTTGCTGTATTCTTTAGCTAATTCGGTAAGTTCATGAAAGTGTGTAGCAAACAATGTCCAGGATTTTATATCCTTCGCAAGATGTTCACTAATAGCCCAAGCCAAACCAAAACCATCATATGTACTAGTACCACGGCCAAGTTCATCGACTATTACCAAACTACCCTGATGTGCAGAAGCAATTATAGACGACATTTCAAGCATTTCTGCCATAAAAGTAGAGACACCCTTCAATTGAGAATCAGAAGCTCCCACTCGGGCATGAATAGCATCAACAACAGCGAATTCTGAATCCAAGCAAGGAACAAAACTGCCAATCTGATTCATCAAACATAAAACGCCTAATGTTCTGATATATGTCGACTTACCACCCATGTTAGGACCTGTTATAAGATAAAAGTCTTTTCCAGACGCCCATTTGTCACCTGTGACACTTATCACTTCTTTGCTTTCCCCTTTTGGACCAAGAACATAATCATTTGGAATAAATGAAACACCGTCGGTAACTTCTAAGCAAGGATGTCTAGCTTGCCAAACTCTCATACTTCTCTGTTCATCATGTAAGCCCCATATTTTCTTAGGTCTTGTATATTCAATTGGGGCACAGGTAGCAACAACTGCAAATGAGGCAATAACATCTAAACTATCTAAAACAGTAGATAGTCTCGTAAATACTGGAACATAAGTAATACTGATAGATCTGATTTCTGAAACAATAGTGGATTGTTGCTTAGCATATTCCTCTAGGACTTTCTGGAATTCATTGGAAAGGTTGGATAACTCAACTGTGGTAAAGAAAACACCAGCTTTAACGGTCTGTAATTCTTGATATTGACTATTTGATGCATTTTTGCTTTTAGATGAACTTGATTTTCCACGTAAAACTCCTGAATCGTTTCTTGTCAATCTAAAACACCAACCGTGATTGGTATTTTGTTCCAGTTTCAATTTTTTATCCATCTCCATACCCAAATCCAAAGCTGCATCTTCGTGAAGTTCTTTCATGTGTTGTTCAATCTTTTCACGCTTGGCTTGTAGTTCCATAAGTGTATCATCGTATTGGGGATTTATTTGAATCAGTGACATTGCTGATGCCGCTGACGTTGCATTCTCTAAAGATTCTAAATCTACTGTTTGTTCAATCATTTCTGCAAACTTACTCAAAACTTTTAAATGTTCATTCATGTCATTGATCCAAAATTCGTAAGCTAAATCCTTTATTGAAGCATCTTCATCCAAACCATCATTCAAAATTCCAATTGCTTCGGAGAGATTCTTCACTAATTGGTATAATCTCACCACTTCGTCTAAGCCAGAGTATCGTTTTCCGGAAAGCTTTCTTAATAACCTCGAGATATCAGGTACAGAATTTAGAAATTTGCTTCTGATGTTACCTAAAACACCTGAATTTTGCACAAACCATTCAACAAGAGAGTGACGATCATTAATTGCTTCTACATCAATCAAAGGTTGTTTTATCCATTGCGCCAATAATCTAGAACCACCTGCAGTTTTACAATGATTTAAAAGAGCGTAGATTGAAGTAGGAGCAGATGAAATACCTGCAGATCCTACAATTGAACCATTTGCATTGTTACCTGAAGGAAATAAATTGAGTGCTTTAACAGCAGCGGCGTCTAATCTCATGTATTTCTCAAGATCGTATTTGGCAACTGTAAGGCTACCTCTGATTGAATCGTTTCCTAATAAACCAAGATACACGATAAGAGAGTTAGATGCACCTAACGCTTTTGTCATAGAAGCTAGTTCAGAAGTAGCAAGAATATGTTCATTGCCTGTCATTGTAACTAAATCTTGATCAGAATTGCTAGATGAAAACGTTGATGAGTTCACAGGAGTGATCAAAATATCACATCTATCAATAGTTTGAGTAAGTCTAGTGAACTCAAGGTCATTACTTGAAACAGCATTTGAAGAAATTAAGCATTCCTTGATTCCTAATTGAATGAGTATTGATTCAGTGTTCGAAAATAGCTCTGTGTCTGGGTATTCAGAGACTCCTAAAAATTTTGTATTCGGATCATAAAATGACAATCCGATTCTTTTTCCCTCTTTAGCGGAGTTGGATAAATTAATAGCTGCAATTATTGATGATGTAGCTAACTCAAAATTAGAAACTGCATTTGTTTCATTATCTGCGTTTAGGTATAGTAGTTCTTCAATATCATCTAAGTGACCTGGGGAAGCTGATTTTTGAATCGTCCAAGTATTAGTGGAACTATTTTCGATTTTATAAATTTCGACTTTGTAGTTTCTTTCTAATATGAGTGTATTAAGAAGAGAAGAAAATGTAGGTTCAGAAAGGGGTAAATATTGGATGCAGACTTTCTTATCCAAATCTTTAGGATGTGCAATCAAAGGAGATGATTTGAGGACTGAATGAGAAGAATAGATAATTTCTGCAGCTAAAACTGCGTCTTCGTCGAAAAGTGTATAGTAATTGGTGGTACTTTTACCGCTATTCCTAAGAAGAACGCGTACAGTTCTTTGTGCTGGTGGGTCTAATCTCAAATAGGAGCGGTAAATTGAAGGCTGAGTTTCTGATTCTTCTGTGTAAACATTGGCAGACATAGTAGATGTTCTATCTGTTTCAGGTATTGTATTCTTATAAGAGATTGCTCAGTAATAGAATTGTTACGTGGTTGAGTGAAATTAAAAATCGTGGTTACGCGTCAGTTGCAAACAAAAATTGCCAGCGAAAATAAGACTACATTAGATCTAGTAAACAGAGCAAGTAATAGAAAGGTCATACATCAGGATATTGTTCATCGTAATCATCTTCAGAATCAAACTCTGTATTGGCTTTATTGTATAGGAAAAATTGACAAAAAATAATAAAATCTTCAGTTAACGTTCCCAAACTACCAACTAGCCAAGAAGAGTTAACTAATAAATAGTTTTTACCTGTTGACACCGACAAAATAGATACCACAAATGTAATATTACCTAGACAAGCAAAAAGAAAAAACAAAAATGAGATACCATCACATGATTTTCTTTTGAAATTTAGTAAAATTTGAGGTATTCTTGAACTGAGGTATAGGGAAGCGCATAACCATCCAAATGCTTGAGCAACAGTATCTAGCTGATAGTCATCATCGTGTTTTGGAATGGAAGGATCGTTTTTCGAGTCGCCAAAATACCATCCTCCAAATCCTGCAATGAAAACAAGGGACACCATAATCAAATTGTAAATCAATTCAGAACCCTTCAAAGAATCAGAAGAAGATGTGGAAGAGCATTCTTCGCTATCATGCGGATTAGATCCGTCTATATCATTGTAGCTGGTTGGGTTGTCTGAAGTTGAATCATTTTCTATTATAACTTCCAACGCAGAACCATGATCGACTTGGAGATGATGGTGATGTTGGTGTTCATGTGATAATACAGATTCAATCAAAGGTTCAATCTCACTGTTCAAAGGATTAGCAGGAGATAAATGGATAGGATCGACTTTTTTTGTACCGTGGCCATAGTAGAGGCACTGCCATAAAAGCACAAAATCTGCTAGTGTGTAATAGATTGCAAGAACAATCATTGTAGGTAGCACTCCTTGTTTTATAGCACCAATAACATTGAAAATGTCACCAAGAAGCCATAGGATGACGAATAATAAGGATAAACCTTCAGCACTCTGTCTGACAAAGTTTTGATAAATTTGAGGAGCAAAGACAATAATCCAACAAGCAATAGAAATAGAACCTGTTATTCCTGATACTGCCTGTGCATTTATGAAAGGTGTTGGCGGTGGTGCCATGGTATATTTGTTCGTGTAGTGGTGGTGGTGGTGGTTTTGACTTGAGAGTTTCACACCGCTGTTCCAGCAAGATGAACTGTAGACATGAACTGTGATGAGTGAAAAAGAGAAAAAATCAGGCCTTTCAATAATTCGTGTGGGGGAAAATTTTTCAGGATCTCGATGGGTTAGTTACATGTATGTATAGTTAAGCCCCACAGTAGCCCAGTGTCTCAGACGAGGACATACAGTAGGTACCAGATGAGCTCTAGTGAAGGCAGTAGTGGGGCTAGAAAGCATGGCGAAAAGCTTGTGCCTCCGGAGGGGATGACCAAATCTGCTTATAAAAAGCTACTTCGGAAACAGAGACATGAAGAAACAAAAGTTCAATATAGAGAACACAGGAAACAGATGAAAAAAGCCAAAGATGCTGAACGTCGTGAAGAAATTGAGAAGCTCAAAGCTGCAGGTGAACCATATGAGCATTTAGTGAAACCAAGGAACAAGAACAGGATCCATAAATGTATTGATAATGGTAAAGATGTTGAACCTACCCCACTACCACCGATTGATCCAGCTAAAAAGATTCGTATAGTTATTGATTGCGCATATGACGATTATATGAATGAAAAAGAGGTTATAAGTTTAAGTTCTCAGATCACTAGAGCATACTCCACTAACAGAAGTGCAGTGAAAAACTATTATGATTCAGAGATCGAGAGATATCATAGTCAGGAAGGACCAAAGGAATATGATATTGCACCTGCAGCTAGGTTAATTATAAGTGGACTTGATAAAAGATTGAAGAAAAGATTTGATACTGTGCTGCCAGATTATGCTAACTGGGATCCTGAATGTGCGAAATTGACGGAGGACACGCTAGATTCTGTTTTAAATGTTTTCAAGGAAGAAGATAAACTGAAGGACTATTCTAATATGGTGTATTTATCTGCAGATACGGAGGATAAACTTGAAGAATTGAAAGCAGGTGAAACTTATGTTATAGGAGGTATTGTAGATAAGGGACGTCACAAGAATTTGTGTAAGGGTACAGGTGAAAAGTTAGATAATGGGATCCGTATTTTACGACTCCCCATTGATGAGTATATTAAATTGAGTGGACGCAAAGTGTTGACTACTGCACATGTTGTAGAATTACTATTAAAATGGTGTGAATATAGAGATTGGAAAAAGGCTTTCGAGGAAGTGTTACCAGCTAGAAAAATGAAAGAATTAGAAGAAGTTAATGAATAATGTAACTTATAAAACTGTATGATATTTAAAATTAGGAAAGAAATCAATCTGAGTTAGTCTTTGTTATTTTAATGGAATCAACGTCACACACTTTAAGTTTGAGTGCTTCCTTTGCTTCCTTTTCTTTCTTCAATTTGATTTGACTTTTCTTCACCATTGTGTTATTATAAGTTCCTACAATGAAATAACAAGCGGCGAAAAAGACAGTCCAGCCTTCAGGAATAACAAATTTCTGAGCAATAAGCATAAATAGTGGCGATGTTATTGCTGATGTATAAGTTACCTGAAAATAATTAGATTTCAAAGCCCCATATATAGTCTTTTTAAACGCTTTAATAAAGTCTGATACTCTAGTTTTAGAATTTTTCTTCAAGATTTTTTTGAATACGTTGATATTGTTGATCAAACCAATCCAAGAAACAAATAAAGCACTTAAAATGGGGGTTATAATACCAGTAGATAACAAAATTTGAAGTATTTTTTTCCCTGGTGTTAAGGGAGCAGGAACCAATTTTTGAATCAAAGAATACCCATAATGAGTAAATGGAGCATTTATGAAAAAGGCGAAAAGACCCATAAGAGGCACTCTCTCAGTGAGTGCATGCGGAATTGATATTTTGGATCCTATTTCGAAGTTCTTTATATCACCAGCAAATAGGGAAGCTAGCTGTTCGTTTAGAAGCGCTAAAAAGGTCAAAGTTAGAGCTTTCGTCAGCAACGGTTTCCTACGGAGTAGTTCTGCATATTCTCTGTTGATCTTAGCTGGTGATAGCTGTGACATTGCTTGTCACCAAAACGATCTGGGAAGATCGAGCAGGAAGAAACTCGTTTCCTGGACTGAGTTGTCGATAAAGATTAGAAACTGGTTCGGGTTTCGCCGAGCGGGAAGGTCGTGGAGGCTCGTCAAAGTGGCGTGTGATAAGGAAACCGTTGTGGTGTTTCGGGGCGTACTCTTCTGTCTTTCGGGAGCAGGTGCCTGCTTTCTCAGGGATGTGCAGGAGTGGTGTGTCGGAGAGGAGCAGCAGATGTGTCGTCTGTTAACAGTGGGACGTCGTCAACTGTCGTCAACTGTCGTCTGTCAACGGTGGGACGTCGCCGCTCTCTGTGCCCGCCGACCCTGGGCGGGCCGATCGACGCGGGGGAACGCTGAATCCGTTTTCTTCAGAACCAGCGAAACCTTTTTGCACATGAAAAATTTTTATAGAATTTTCATCTGTAACCAGAAGCAGGAGTTTCTCCTTGGTTTTCGTTTACGTTTAGCATCAAGGACAAGCCGTTTAGCTGTTGCATTTGAACACTTATCTTATATTATTGAATCAGAATGGCTTTTGAACAAAGAGGCGGCAGAGGCGGTAGAGGTGGCTCCAGAGGTGGTTTCGGTGGAGGAAGAGGCGGTTCCAGAGGTGGTTTCGGTGGAGGAAGAGGCGGTGCTAGAGGTGGTGCTAGAGGTGGTGCTAGAGGTGGTGCTAGAGGTGGTGCTAGAGGCGGTGCTAGAGGTGGCAGAGGTGGTGCTAGAGGTGGCAGAGGTGGTGCAGCTGGTGGTGCAAAAGGTGGTGCCAAGGTTGTCATCGAACCACACAGACACGCTGGTGTTTTCATCGCAAGAGGTAAGGAAGATCTTTTAGTCACAAAGAATGTTGCACCAGGTGAATCTGTCTATGGTGAAAAGAGAATCTCTGTTGAAGAACCATCTAAAGATCCAAATGTCCCTGCTACAAAAGTTGAATACAGAGTTTGGAATCCTTTCAGATCGAAATTGGCTGCAGGTATTATGGGTGGTTTAGATCAAATATACATCAAACCAGGTGCAAAGGTACTTTATCTTGGTGCAGCTTCTGGTACTTCCGTATCGCACGTTTCCGATATTGTTGGTCCAGAAGGTTTAGTCTATGCTGTTGAATTCTCTCACAGACCTGGTAGAGAATTAATCTCTATGGCTAAAAAGAGGCCTAATGTTATCCCAATCGTTGAAGATGCTAGACACCCACAGAAATACAGAATGTTAGTCGGTATGGTAGATGCTGTTTTCGCCGATGTGGCTCAACCAGATCAAGCTAGAATTATTGCATTGAACTCTCATATGTTCTTAAAGGATAATGGTGGTGTCGTTATCTCTATTAAGGCTAACTGTATTGACTCCACTGTTGATGCAGAAACCGTTTTCGCTAGAGAAGTCCAAAAGATGAGAGAAGAAAGAATCAAGCCTTTAGAACAATTAACTTTAGAACCTTATGAAAGAGATCATTGTATTGTTGTTGGTTCTTATAAGAGAAGTGGTTTATAAATAATCACTTAATTGACACAAAAAATCCATCATCTATAATCTTCATCTCCTTTCCCCCTCATCCAAACATAAGGATCCATGCATCCCTCTGTATACACTTGTACTCTTTACTTTTACTTAAAATACAGTAGTTTCGTATAATTATAAATCTATCTATTTGTTAGTTGCTTGAAAAAAGAAAAGAAACCTATTGAATTGATTAAACTATGCAAAAATATAGTAGATCGCACTCGATTTCCCCAAATAGACATGAAACTACAATTTGAAACAACAGTTTATATATAACCATTCTATATATTTTCTTATAGAACACTCAAATTCATGTCCAATAGGGAGGCGATGGACACTACAGATAGAATTAACACATTACAAAGTATACATACCATTTCAAGTGATGGAGATGATGATGATAATGATGATGATATTCAAGTTATCGGTGTCTTGCCATCCACAAGACCTTCTACAAGACACAATATACAACAAACAGAGCCTTTAGAAGCAAGGAGTATTGATACTACACGTCGACCGACTTTGAGTAGTGTGCTGATGGGTCAAGGAAGAGGTGAACGATCTAGTGAATCACAAAGACACAACGACGAACTAACTCGTCGACAGTTAAGAGAAGCTGAAAGACAAAGACTTCGATTAGCACGAAGGAGAGCACTACTTAATCGAAGGTTTTCCGATGATGTGGAATTAACGGAGGTAAGCTTTTATAATCATCCCAATTCACCTATAATAGATCATATAAACAATGTTGATGTTCAAAACCAAAACAATGAGTTGACACCCATTTTAATTGAATCTGATATTGAAGATGAGTTTGATGCAGGAAATGCAAGTATTGATGCAGGAAATATAAGCAATGATGCAGGAGCCATTTCTGATACAGCAACTATTGGCTCCGTAGATACAACCTCTAATGCAAGGCAAAGAATGGTGCTATCTGCTGACGAAAGATCGATTAGAAATGCACGGGAAACACAAGCTGGACATCTACGTGCTTTGACAAATCAACGATTATACGGTACTAATGAACCCATTATTCTTGACGATGAGGTAGAAGAAGAGGATGAGATTCAGTTCATCGCTGAAAGAGAAGCACCAGATGTTCAAGTACTTTCCAGTCACAATAATAGATTTCAATTATATACCCCAACAGGCCCTGTTCTTGTTCCTACTCCAGAGGTTAGAGTGGGTGGTGGAAGGCATAACAATCCTTTTGGTAATGTTTCACCAAATAGGAGTAGAGTATTGAGAAGTTTTATACGTCGTGATAATGAGAGAAACAGACAAGATGAATTGAGGAGAGTACAAGCGGAGGCAAATCGAAGAGCTCAGGAGGCTGCTGCTGCTGCTGGTGGTGGTAATGAACTCACAAATTTGAGTAGAAACTATCGAATTAGAAATTCCAGCTTGCCAACAGATGGTGGTAACAGTATAAGTGAAAGAACTCAAAGAAGGCCAAGAAGAGCTGCAGCTCAAGCGTTAACACAAATGTTACTAGAAAGATCTGGTAGATTAGGTTACTTTTTCAGTTCGCCTGACATGACAGATATCAGAGTTCCAGGTCAGGAAATGTTTGAAGGTTCTGATTTTTTAGGATTTATAAATAGTGGTGCATTTGGAGAAATGTTGGTAGATGATGAAGTTCCTGCCCATATTTTGAATTTGTTGCGTAGGAGAGATGAGGATAGAGAAAATAGACGTATCGTTGACAAGAAAAAAGTTGCTGAAAGAGAGAAAGCTAAAAAGTCTAAAGAAGCAGAAATTGATATTTCACTGAAAGGGAAATTTACAAATGCATTTATGAGTGAAACTGATGAAGATGTTTGTGTTTTATGTGGGATTGAGTTAGGTGTGGGTATACCAAAGGAATGTATAGAAAAGGATTGGAGGGAGACTACAGATGCAAAAGCTGTAACTGAGAGCTTGTTGGAAGAAATGTTCATTGCACCATGGAGTGGATTCGAAAGATTCACCCAACTTGAAATAGACATCTCAAAGAAGATATATTTCACCCAATGTGGACACGTATATTGTGGTAGATGTATTCATAATATTCAACGATTTAGAGGGATGAATGTGTCTGAAAGAAAAGCTGAATCAAATAAGTTTAAGTTAAAGGCAAAGGATACCAAAATTGTTAGTGCTTCAAATATAGACTTTGCAGATCCAAAATTCTCAGCGCCGTTGAAATGTGTTGCAGAAGGTTGTAGCAAAAGATTCTGTGGGAAAAAGGCATTTACAGAATTGTTTTATTAGTACATATAGGTTTATTTATACTATATTCTGGTTTATATTACTGATGCCTCTTTTCATTCCATTTCAAGTTCATTTGTCTCAAAAACTCGATTTGTGTATTCAAACGGTCCTCTTGTTCTTTCCTTTCCGTGTCAAAATTTGCTTTCACTTTCTCTCTAATCTTTTCAACTTCCGGACCTGTATATTCTGGACTATCACCAATCTCTGGGATTAAAGAATACCCATCTACAGTTTTTGTCAGGCACTTCAAGCAACCGAGTGGTGTATTCATCTCAATACAAAACTTTATAACCCCAATATCAGCTGACCTTTTCTTACGTAGATACCATATATCATGATCTAGGTGGACTGGTTTTTCTGTCAAATCTGTTATCAAGGCTTGCCTGGCAGAAACTTCCATTTTGGTACTAAAATTGAAAGCAAGTTTGATTGAATTGATAAGGAAGAGTCGTGTTCCGTAATTTAACAAACACAATTCGACCTCGAAGTTACTATGAGTATTACCGAACAAAGGTTGTTTAAACGCAGAGCTACTAATTTCTTGTGTTTTGTTCTCATACTTAATATATCTACGAAAACCTGGGGATAATGCTATGTCGATAAACTCAGTAAAGACGTCATAACTAGCAAGTTGTATTTGTGTACCCTCGTTGTTCCAAATGGAAAATTCAACAAAACTCTTATTTTTCACTTCGATACCAGGATAGTTTGTGCCTTTTAAGTGTTTATTTGCATAAAGACGAGATCTATATTCTGAAATATCCACAGTTGATATATATGGTCTATTGAAAGGGGACAATGGTACTATGATATTGGTTCGATTACCTACATAGTCAACTTTTGTATCGGATATATCCACTCTATTTGCTTCAAAAGGAATTAATATATAATCTGAAATTGGATCTTGGGAAGTATTTAAAGGTTGAATTTTTAAGTAAAACTTGGTTGGTTTTGATGTATATTTGAGAAACTTGGATCTAATATCTGTTGTCAAATCTTTGAAATTCCGTTTACGTGGTGGATTACAAAGATAACAATTTTCGGTATCAACAAGATTAGGTTGACTCCAATTGGATAAAGATATACTTGAAACAGAAGATTCTAACTGAATTTCTGTTTCGGTAGTTGTTGGTGGTGTATTGTCTGTCTCCACAAATTCGGTCAAAGTTTTAAGATAAAAGGGTAGCAAGGCATTGTCCGAAACTAATGTATTTGAACATGGTTCGTCTTCATCAAACTGGGTCTGGTGTATATCTGTGTTTTGTGAGGTAGTGTTAGCAATGTTTTGGGATTCCTTTGGTGTTGTAGAATCCATATATGCATAGAAGGAGTGAATCAGCAAAAAGCAAGCTGGATGCCTTGCTATCAAAACCTTTACGATTGCCTAATACGGCTATTGTGTGTTAAAGTCACGTGACCGCATTGGTTAAAGTAACTCTCTTCTTTGTTGAGCCTTGTTTTGCATGAAATGCTTGAAGAGTCGCAAGGAGATAACGCATCTCTACATTCCCGAGAGGTATCAGTAGCCAATGGAGAGATATACGGTATGTAATGGTCCCGGTTAGAACATAAACAGTGCAATACTAACTTCATCATTCAGACACTAGTAATTGTGCTAGGCACTGTTGTGTCCGGTGCAATGAATTCTATTTTGACAAAGTATCAAGATATGCAATGTATAAGGCATTGCTCAGATCCTGCTCGGGCTGTATACTTTGATCAGCCTATTCTTCAAACCTTACAGATGTTTGTTGGAGAGATGTTTTGTTGGGTTCCTATCTTGATTGCAAAGCAAATGCATTTTAAATCAGGGATAAATGAATCAGTGAGATTGATTGATGAAGATACTGTTACCCCTAACAAAGCACCAAAATGGAAAAGATCAACGGCATTGGCTATTCCAGCCATTTGTGATTTGTTGGCTACAACATTGATGAATTTTGGCTTACTCTATACCCCTGTATCGATATATCAAATGACTAGAGGCTCCGTTATCTTGATTGTTGGTTTGATGTCTGTTATTTTCCTAAAAAAGAAAATCACCAAATTAGAATGGATAAGTTTATTCTTTGTTTTCCTTGGAGTGTTTCTTGTTGGATTGAGCGGATATTTGGAAGATCATGGATCTGCCAAGATTTTAACTACGGGGCATGATTCATTTGATATAATTATTGGAATGTTTTTAATTTTTTGTGGTATTACAATTACAGCAATTCAATTTGTGATTGAAGAACATATATTGACTTATTTAAAAGTTGAACCAATTGAAGTGGTTGGTTATCAAGGCTTTTATGGAGCATTAATTACTTTCCATATCATGATATTTGGGAAATTATTATACGGTAAGGGTTATTTTGATATTGACCAATCATTTGAAGATATGTTTACAAATAAAACGGTTCTTTACACATCTGTAATGATTATGTTTTCAATTTCACTTTTCAATTTTTGTGGAATTACCCTTACTAAAATTTTGAGTGCAACATCAAGATCCACTATTGATACATCCCGTACCTTACTTGTGTGGATTATATCATTATCTGTAGGATGGGAACAGTTTCACAATTTACAGTTACTGGCATTTTCTTTGTTAGTAGCTGGTACTTTAGCATTCAATGGAGTGATCCAGCCAGAATCATGGAGTATAGTTCCTGAGTGGTTGAAAGATCTTGAGCTTGAAGTTCCTCTATGATTGTATAGTTTTGTAGATGAATTATTGAAAGAAGCTTGGATCTCCGTGCATCGGATCAGACACAGTTCAAATTTTGAGACGCTCCACGATAGTCAGTTTTTGGCCCCCGGATGCTTTAAAGTACTATATAGATAACTTTAAGTTAGAGGCACCAAGGCCATCGAAACTCTATGACAGAATCCAATCGACTATTCAAATTTTCTCTTCCATTTCATATGAATCATAACACACTTCGGTCAGCGACAATGTATGCGTCAGGTGTTTTATATTCATTTGGTTTGTGGCAAATGATTGATGCTTCAATTTTTAGTAAACATAACAATGCATCCATTGTTTATGTTTCGTTTATTGATTGGATACCTTTTATTTGTTCAACTCTTGGATTGATTGTTGTCAATTCCATAGATAAAGTTCAATTGATTGGGAATAACAATTCTGGATTTAATGATACTACAATTACTACAATGCAATGGTTAGCTAGAATTGTTTTATTTGTTGGATTTAGTTTACTTGCTGTTGGATTTAGTGGTAGTATACTTGTTTTAATATTGAAATTTCTCATTCCAGGATATACCAACAATCCAACAATTAGGATGGGTACAGAAAATGTTGGAGCGAACGTTGCTGTAATGGCAAGTTGTATTATGCTTTGGATTGTATCAACAATTGAAGAAGATAATACATTAACATTATGATTTTTCATTATTTTACATCAAAAATTATATTATTAAAAGAAAAAGATATAAAGTTAGTGAAGGATGGGAAAGTAATATACAATTTAATATTATTAATTTATACTTTTCGTGAAATTGGGATTGTTTCGTTAATTTTTTTATTTATTTAATTTCTATGATCTAGGTAAAATATCATTAAGTAAATCACCAAAGATTTTCAATTCATAATCACTGAAATTGAATAAAAGGTTATCAACTTTTATTGGTTTTTGATTCATCCTAGTCTGTACTGTAAATTTAATTGATTTAATCTCATCAAAGAAAGGATGAGCCATTATTTGTCTTGGAGCATATCTTTCCACTGGATCATAAACTAAAACTTTTTGCAATAAATCTACTGCCAATGGATTTGCATTATTGAAAACTTTTTGAAATCTAACTTCTGGAGTTGAAGAATATAATTTAGTTGAATATTTTGGTCCCGTATATTGTGGATTGGATCTATATATAAATTCATCACTAGGTGGACCTAAAAGTTTTGTAATTTCTCGTAGTTGTAATAGAGGTTCTTGACCTTGAAAGACAGGTTTACCCATATACATTTCACCCATAACGCAACCTAAACCCCAAATATCAATTTTAGTTGTATAAATTTGACATCCAACAATTAATTCAGGTGCTCTATAATATCTAGAACAAATATAAGAAACTGATGGTTGATCAGATTCTAATACTTTTGCTGAACCAAAATCACATATTTTTAATAATAAATTTTCAGGATTAACTAAAATATTTGATGGTTTGATATCTCTATGACATATATTAAATGAATGAAGATAATTCATAGCTCTAGCAATTTGAAAAGTGTAAATTTTAATTTGATTTTCTGGAAGGATAGCCTTATTTAGATAAAAACGTTTGATTTCTGTTTGAAGATTGCAAGGTAAACATTCCATTGCCAAATGTTGATAAATTCGATTGTTGTCATCCTTATTTGGATAATTATAATAGTATTTCAGAGATACAATATTTGGATGATTTGTTTGTTTTAATATTTGTAATTCACGAGATTTATATTCTGTTTGAGCGGGAACCTTTTTGATTGCAAATGGTCCAATCCAAACATCTTGTGGACTATTTGGTTCAGAGAGTGCATTTTTCAAATTTGCCTGTAAAACAGTACCAAATGCACCTTCACCAATCTTTGTTATCTCTTGTACAAACATGGGACGAGTTATTCCCGATGTATTGCTAGTAACATCTTTGACTAAATACTCGGACATGTTTTATATTTTATGTTTTCAATGTAATTAATTTATACGATTATCTATTATTTATAACCAAATAATCAAATATGGCAGGAGGTGTTTCCTTGATAATTTATATGCTATGACGCTACGTGACAAGAACAATTGAATAGGTTGATCTTCAGGTTCAAACTAATGCAATGAGGATTGTTGCTATATATTGTTTGTCAAAACCAATTGGGTACTGAAAATCGATGGAGACCCCGCTGAAGTGAAATGGAATGCACAATTGAGATTGCTTGGAGATAGCTGAACACACTGGTTGGATTGTGCGTGTGTACAATGTGTGTGTGTATGTGGAGGTATATTGTTAGCAGGAGGCGTGTGGACAGCGCCATCTCTAGCGCTGTGTGACTCCCCAGTCTGCGCAGCGGTGCAACACATGCATGTCAATGAAAATCATCAAATTCAAATCTTCTGATGCACACAATATTTGCAAATAGATTAGTGTTTTGATCAAGCTAAGCCGCGACTTTAAATTTTAATTTTTTGAGTACGTCAAAAATATAGATTTTCGACTCCCTGCGACCAAAAAAAGTAGCACCGGCTGGTTTCGATCCAGCGACATCAGGGTTATGAGCCCTGCGCGCTTCCACGCCACGGTGCTCGCTGAGAGTCCTTTGACCGCGTCGGTGCTACTCGTCGTACCAGAAAATAAAGCACTGCTTACGTAATGGATCATCCTCTTGTCTTCTGGTACCCTTTCTAAAACCGCATCGGGAGTTACCAAAAGAGCAAACTGTCCAGTCCGTTCGTTTGATAGTAAAAGAAAGCTGAAACGAACACACTTGGGGCAGCATAGATACCATGTGTTCTTGCTAGCAACTGTCCTAGGATGTCTAACGTAAGAGTGTATGATCTGTTATCTTACAAAGAGCTCTGCATAACTAGATATTCTCACATGTTATAAAACACTTCACACGAGTCGGTAGATATTCTAGATCAACTCGATGAGCTACGCGTTTCATTTCAAAACGGATACTTCTTACTGGCCAGCACTTTATTATTAAATTCAATTCGAAAATACGCTGAATTGAAATGAGATAACCAGGCAAAAATCTGCCACTAGCTATTAATTAGCTCCCATAGATCTTTCAAGTTCTTTTTAGGTTTCATGCTTTTACACCAGGATGAAACGTATGAATACAAAATGAGTAGAAAATTTTATACCACTGCTAGCACGGTGAACTATGTATTTATTTAACACGATTGTGTAGACGAATGCGAAGTCTCCCATACCCCGGACAGCCATCATTACACGAAGTCGGAGTAAAACAAAACCCAAACATACTTCCTTCTATGTACAGCACAAAGAGGATACGGAAAACCTGACTCAGAATCTGCTTCAGTACCCCTTTTTTATAGCGATGACATGGCTATGGATGACACATACGGATACTCCTCTGATAACAACATGGATACCCACCCTGCACATCCCAGCACTATTAGGTTCGGGAACGACTAACACAAGAAAAATAGAGCCCCATGACCAATCCTCTTACAAAGAAGGAAATCGAGAACTATCTCTCCAAACTTGTCTCACGCAAAAGATCACATTATTCAAGAAGATTCTTCTGCTAAAGTTTTTAAGAAAAGCAATATCGCCAAAACAGATAGCAAACGAACTGATGAACTTAGACCTATCAGTCTAAGAAATGCTATCTTCAGGTTGATTAATACGGCGTCACTCAAAGACTAATGCCAATTACCAACCGAATCATAAGCTTTAACCAACATGCTTTTCTGATGAACCGTAACTATCGAAACTGCAAAAATAGTCACTCAGAACTCTCACACAAAAAGTACTCCAGTCACTCCCCCACTTATTCATGATCGACTCACAAAAAACATTCAATATATTGAGGCATAAGTATTGATCAGATTTCTCAATCCATCTGAGATTGCCAACACCTTTTGTACAAGCTTCTATAATGCAGTCCAGCATTTTTAGATGCTCAATTTTAAACGGTAACATGCTTTCCAAATTAACATCAGCAGGAATGGTTTAACAGACTTTCACTTATGTTGTTGTTGAAAAGGGTAATGAAGAATGAAAGGACACAGGGGAATCAAGTGATTATACGTTACTCTCTATCTGATTTATGGTTACAAAGATGTGGGACACTATCCGATATGCGAGTTGAAGAATTTCAAGAAAAGTATGAATTTGAAATTACCAACGAGCTATTTTGGTTTTGCTAATGTAATAAAATTGTTAGGCGAAGTGTTTGGACAAACATTTATTGAAAAACAAAGCAATTTTGATTTTGTTCAAATGGTTCTGAATGATATCGAAGGGAGTCTTGATGGAGATCAAGAACTCAAGAAGATTTTTAACAATGCCACAAGCTTGAGAACATTCCTCACCAATAACAAATTGTTAGGCAATATCAAGCATAAGATGAGCATTTTGGCACCGATCATAAAGGCCAAGCTAGAAGAAATCAAACATAGCTAAATCAAACCTTCTATATCTGATCCATCATCTTTTATCTTTATTTCCTGTGTCTGAAACCATGGATCTATGTTAGACAAAATAAGCGGTTATGTAATCAAATGCACACAAGATTATGTCTATGAAATCTTAATCTAACAAATACTTTGGTTAGAAGATACTGTCCAGGGTCAATAGATTTTGAGTTAAAAAGTGAACGTAATCTTGAATAAAGTCAGGTAGACGTCGTTAGACGTTTCATCAGTCTGCGGGGCAAATTCCGTTTTAGACATGTGCTTCATTCATAGCTTCTTGTTAAGTCATCAATGAAGTGGTGCGAAAAGAGGTTTGTGTGCTGATATGTTATCCGTGGTTAAGAATATGGGCAGCACTTTCTGACTGAACGTATTGCAAAACAAACATTGGCAGAATAAAAACCGGAATGATCAGAATCAGAACAAACTCTCTAGAAAAAGCTAAAAGAATTCAAAGTTCATAGACAAATCATGTAATAAGTTTTCGGAGTACTTATTCTGACAGCAGTTTGGCGAATCTGGCTGTTCTTTGCTTGGTAGAAGCGAGCTAGCACATAGTTGTGAGTAAAGGTTGATTGATGTTTTGGGAAGTGGGTGTTAGTGATTTCAATTACATGGTAGTTATTTCTCTTTAGCACTGTTATCAAGGTAGCATGAGAATTTAACTGCAGCTATTGTATATTGTATTCAATCGGTTTCAGTATATTTTCCTTGTGCTATTTTGGAAGCACGAAACGAATTAGAAGTATGAGTTTGGAGGGTGGCTTGTGTAGCATGTTGTAATCAGATCTGTATCTGTAAGTATCATCCATAACATGCAATCGCTATAAGAAGGGGTTTCTGGGGATGGTGCAATTTTCGAATCAGGTGATCCGTTATATTCTTGTGAATTGTACATAGAAGGAAGTATTTTTTGGTTTGGTTGTTTTCCTCGTTATGTAGCTGGTAGGTTTCGTAAGTACAGGAAACTCTGTAGTGGTCTACAGATGATGTAGATAGCATTTTCCAGGGGTTGGTTTGAACGGTTTTAAGAGCTTGTGGCCAGAATCCATAATTCATCTAGGAAAAGCTCGGTAGCTAGTGGCAGTCTTAAATCTGATCAAAGAACAGCAGTGTAGGAAAAACAACATACCTGAAAAAAGGGATAGTTGCTCTGCTGAAAGTGTAGGACAAGACATTGATCTGGTTGCGATTTGAGAAAAACCGGTTACTTTCACCAGTGATTAAGGGTCATGATTTCTTTTTTCTCTCCCTAAAAGCAGTTATCACCACAATGACCGCTTCCACTAATAAATGTTGAGAGCGGTCAGTGGTGAGCTAAACAGCATATAGATTAACTAACGGTTTCCTGATAGATCATCTAAACATTCGAAGAGGAATTAATTTGTCTAAGACGTTCTTGAACATAAATCGCGTCGATCGATTTTCGACGCGATCGAAGCTGTTTCCTTTTTCAGTTAAACCTGTCTAAACTATCTGCATCGATAGTCCAAACTTTTCCCTCTTACGACGAGAACATCAGCACCAATTTAGCATCTAACCAACCGGCAAAAATAAAAAGTGAATTTATCATAACATGTTGATTTCACTATTAATAATGCAGCCAACAAACTTTATGATTTTAAGAAAAAAAGCAGGAACTCTGATTCAACTTTAATACTGTAATGAGTTGTATAAAATAATTATATATGTACAAAAAATAATGTTCTACGCTAAAACTGGCCAGCTTGGATCTGTATTAAATCATCTTAAATCATTCAAGTCAGTTTACAAGACTTTTTTTCCATACAAGATTGAAAAAGAATGCTTACCATCTTCTAAATGCTTTTAGTCTGTCACGTCTTTCTTGTTCTTCACGTTCCAACTTCCATTTAAGGAAAAATCCCCAGAGCAAACCCACCCACATACCACCAAGGTGAGCTGCGTAATCAAAACTTCCCCATCTCATTAAACAACCAGCAATATTATATAATGCAAACAATCCTGCTGCAACACATGCCCCACCTGGAATTGGAATGAAGAAAAAGGAAATGCCTGCATGTGGAAACATGGTTGCAAATGCGGTAAACACACCGGCAATGGAACCAGAAGCACCCAGCGATCTACCAAAGTAACGGAAAACTTGGGAGTAAGCTAATGAGAAAAATGATGCCCATACACCAGAAATCAAGTAAAGACTAGTAAAGCCCGGAACTCCTAACATGGAGATCATTGTACCTGAAAATGAGTATAAACAACCCATATTAACTAATAAATGAAATGGTTCTTGATGAGAGAATGATGAAAGAATGAGAGACAAATTAGATCTTCTTGTCAATGCTGATCTATCCATAATAAAGTAGTTTTCTAACATTTTGTAAAGTGTAGTATTAGAGTAACGTATTTGCCAAAGACCGAATACAACGGCATTCAAACCAAGGATGGTCCATATTAGATGTGATGGGTGTTTCTTAAAGTAAGCCATTGGTGTATACTCGAAAAGAAAAGGAATGATGAAATATGCTGCTACTGTAAATATAGTTGCAAAAACGAATGGTTTGACGATGTTATTTTGGACGTTGTTGTAATTTGGTTCTGATCTATAACCAGAATTCCTACCAAGATCACGGAAAGTTGCAGGTCTTTTCTGCATCAAAGGCTGTAAGTATTTTGAATCCATTGGTACTTCTTTATTGATGAAAAGTTTTCTCCAACTTGTTCCTGAAACTGTTTTCGAAATGTCTAATTTAGATCTGAAGTTAGTCATAAAGTTTCTTTTTATGATGTTTAGACTTCCTGGGAACTTTTTCACACCGCAAGTTCTGGCAGAAGCAAAAGTTGATATTCCAATACGAAACATTAGTTTGGTCTTTGGTTTGTGAGTGATGGAAGAGAGGAAGGGGATGGTGTCTGAACCAGAGAGATTGTAGAAAAAGTACAAATAATAGGCGGCTTGAAAGTTGGTGGCGCTGGGAGCTTACTGGCCCTGAATACTTCTTCTGGGAGCAACCTTTCGATTCCACTGATGAACATGGGCTTCCCTACATATACTGTTTTTTTTATATAGCTTTATTTTAAAAGAAGGGGTACTAATTTCTTCTTCTTCAAATCGATACAATTTAATACCAATTTTGGTAGACGGAAAAGTATGAGATTATTAGCAGTGCAAGAAAATCAGAATTGAGTTCCTCTCTTGGTGTAACAAAAGTTGTTACTACTAAAATTTGATGAGATTACAACAAAAGAGTTTATAGCTTTAATTATTACAACGTTATACCAGGAAACACAATCGAATGATCAGGCCTTTTTTTCTAAATATGAAAACTTCATCTATTCCAAGATCACACCGTTGCTATGGTTTTAGACTTAATTTAGCTTAAGCCTTGACCAAATCCTGAAAGTTGCTCTCTCTGCATTTAGCAAGATACTGTAATAAATAAGACCAGAGTATACCTGGATTTACATTGATTCAGTGTGCATCAAATATTTTCTCGGTTCGGTCAATTTCAAAAGAAGACAAGAATAAGTTTCCAGGTCTTGCATCCTTCAAAATATTATCAAAGAACCTGGCAGTAATTTTGGGTATCACATAGTTTTGTAAAGCATACTTGTAGACTCAAGTACTTTTCAAAGATGTAAGGTTTTTGAAAACGACGTTTTGAACAGCAAGAAAGCTGCAATAAATTCCACAACAACACAATTCAGAGTACCAACGGCAGTATTATATACCAATCAATACTAAAGAAACACTACTGGAATAAGGAAAGGAGTCTGCAGTTGAGTTGTGCAAACCAAAACTTACAAAAGGTTTGCACGTGACCTGCTTCATATTCAAGGTTTTCTTACTAAAAGATTATTTCCTATTCGTTAAAGATTCTATCTGTCAATATCAAGTTTCATGATGTCTCTCTTTTTTCCAATGATTAAGCAAGTTCCAAGAACATATAGAGTGAAATTAGTTTCCACTAATGCTTGGAAACTATCTTGCGTAAATCAACGATATAACTCTCAATTATCAACTACTGTTGACCCTTACTCGGAGAAGGTTGATAAAGCGAGGTTTGATTGCATTGAACAACTCAATAAAGTGGACCCATCATCTTTACTGATATCGAAATTCTATCCAAAATATCTACAGGATTCGTTTATTGCTTTTAAGTCAATCAATATTGAACTCTCTAAAATTTCATTCGGGTTTCAACCTGGGGCGACCAACAAATCTAAAGAGTTCAACAATTTAAAGTTTCAATTTTGGTTACAACAGTTTGAAAAGATTAGACAAATAAACTTGAACAATGCATCTAAGATCATGATTGATTTAAATGAACCATGCACTATTTTGCTCGCCGATACAATTCTCAGAGATTTGAAGGTTGATTTGAGTTTAGTCCTTCAAATGGTTCACTCTCATCAACATTTTTATAATCATAACTCTTCGAACGGATTTAGAAACCTTGATGAAATTTGCTCTTTTGGAGAAGGTACACATTCTCAGATAAACTACCTCATGCAATCTGTTCTTCTATCAGATCAACTCAAAGGTTTTTCCGATATTGGTATCAATTTACTTGAGCAACCCGATTCTAATACATTTAGAGATAATCTCACCGATATTTCTGCCCATTTAGGACAAGCAACAGCAATTGGGTCCTTTTTGATTGGTTTGAGATATTTTGCAGAAAAGAAACAAACCCTCATGCTGCCGACAGATTCTTTAACAAAGTACAGAATATCTGAGGAATCTTGCTTACGGTATTTAAAATCACAACCTGAAGAATTAGAGGATGAAAACTTGAAGGAGAACATTAAGAACGTTGTCTTCGAAGTGGCCACATTAGCTAATGATCATATAGTCACAGCTAGGAAGAAACTTCAAGATTGCAAAACATTTGTGAAGGAGTCAGGAATCTCAAAACTCCCCGATTGTCTTTATTTGCCTTACATGGGTGGTATTCCAACCATACTTTACTTGGAAAGACTCGAAAAGCATGATTTTGATATCATGCATCCTAAATTAGCGCAGAAGGAATGGCGTTTGGCCTACAGAGCTTGGAGTAATTACTACTTCAAATCTCTATAAGACTCTCCTCAAACTGTAAATACATGTTAATACTTTTATAATGAAACGATGATGTAACCTAACTCAACTGTCTTGGCGTCGCAAGCTATGAATTCGCCGACGCGGGGAAAAAAGAGACTCGAATTTTTGTGCCACCTGAACAACTAACTGGCTGTTGATCAGATCTCTCAATTCAATCTCTTATTGACTGAAACCATCAAGCGACAGTATGGGAACAGAGGTTGATGCCTATAGTCATTTGACAACGGGCCATGGTATAAGTATTTCTGATCCTCTTGCTTTCGTCATTGAAGAATGCACATTTATACTAAATTCTATGCGCAAAAACAACAAGTCAACAACTAACCCATTTGCTGCGATATTGATCAATCAATTTTTAAATGATAATTCATACCCTGAAGAATCTATTGCAACATCTAGAGGAGCCCCAACAGGTAGTGCTGTTAATAATAGTACAAACACGAGAACAAGTTTTAAAGATGATGATCATTTTTTAGCGGGATTCTTAGAACTACGTTCAATTCTTTCAGAAACGAATGATCTAAGCCTAATTGATATTATTACCCTACTGCAACCATTTTTAGTGGTTATAAAAGCTCCCACTGTATCTTGCCATATCACAAATTTAGCAATCAATGCTTTGTCAAAATTCTGTAAGTATGACATAATCAATGTTGATCAACCTAATATTGTACAAGCTTTAGCTCAAATTGTCTCTACATTAGCACATTGCAGATTTGAAGGTGCAGATCAAACTCAAGATGATATTTTACTTGTGAAAATCATTCAGTTATTGGAGTATTTGGTTACTTCAAGATTGGGCCAGCTATTAACTGATGACTCAATATATGAAATTATTTCAACATGTTTCTCACTTGCTATAAATACTAGAAGAAGGGATATGTTAAGGAGTACTGCCGAAACATCACTTTTAACTATTACTCAAGTAGTATTTTCGAAACTTCAATATCTGGAATCGAAACCTGAGATTGATCATAACACTAAAAGTGCACAAGTTGAGTTTTCTAATGATTTACTCCCTAATGATACAATTGGTCGGTCTACACCTGTCACAGAGGCACCAGAAAACTTTCCGGAAACAAATGATAAAGAAAAGGTGCAAGATCAGAATGCACAAGAAGAACAGGCTAGCATATCTTGTGCAGAATCTGGAAATACAGACTTGAAAGAAAGAGAGTTTTCCGAAGAAAATTCTCAGTTAGACCAGCAAGATGATGAAGATACGCTCTCCTTTATTGCTTCTAGCACTGAATTGCCTCCTTTTGGTATTGCATGTATGAGAGAATTTTTGAGCCATACTGTGAATATTATTTCACCAGAAAATAGATATAGATTTACTGAATCTACTAGATGTCTTGCACTCGAAATTCTTATAAGAATTGTTGAAGTAACAGGAAGTCATTTACCGAAACATAGTCAATTATTTGGATTCATATCAGACAACTGTTGTCACCATTTGGTTCAAGTTATTCAAAATTCAGAGTCAACTGTATTAATCAAACTTTCTTTAAAGCTGACTTTGCACTTTGCTCTCACATTTCCAAATCTTTTAAAAATTCAACTGGAATTAATTTTTGTTACTATTTTTGAGTCAATTGTTGTTGATGAAAATGCAATGATGAAAGATCTAACTCATTATAACGAAATGGTCTTTGAAATGTCAAGGAAGGGAAAATTTGAAACTAATGCCTTGACTGAATCAGAGATTAATGATTTGAAGAAGGAATTTGACACCGGTAGCTCTCCCCAAATCAAAGAGTTCTTAATTGAGGCTCTTAGTGTTTTGTGGTGCAGATCCCCATACTTATTTACTAATATGTTCAAGTCGTATGATTGCGATTTTGATAGGATGGATCTAAGCAACCGCTTTATCAAACTTCTTTGCAGATTATCATATTCTGACTGTTCGCTGATGACCACCGGAAATGTACCTCCAATCTGCCTTGATGGCTTGCTATCATTTGTCAATGGTATATATAATAGAACCCTTTTAGCTAAAGATGAGGAGATTAAAGTAAAGGATATCAAGGAAAGCACTTATGTTGAACAATTTAAAAAGAAGTCAGACTTTATTGCCAGTGTTAACTTATGGAATGAAAATCCGTCTAAGGGATTAGACACTTTGCATGCTAACGGATTCATCAAGGATCCTAATGATGATACTGAGGTAGCTTTATTCTTATTCACTAATTCTGGAAGAATCGATAAGAAGAAGCTAGGTGAATTGTTAGCAAAGGCAAAAAATGCAGAATTGCTCAAACAATTCGTGAGTTTACTGGACTTTAAAAGTTTGAGACCAGATGAAGCTTTAAGGATGCTTTTGAACTACTTCAGGCTACCAGGTGAAGCTCAACAGATTGATAGAATTGTTTCTACTTTCAACGATCGATATATTGAATGCCAAGAAGGATTAGATGAATCGACTACCGCTAATAAAGATTCCGAAGAAGAAAAAGTTTTACCCGATTCTGATGCAATGTTTGTTTTGTCATTCTCCATCATTATGTTAAATACCGATTTGCATAATCCAAACGTTAAAAAGCCTATGACGTTGACAGATTACCAACGTAATTTGCGTGGATGCTACAAAGGTAAAGATTTCCCTCAGTGGTACACGGAGAAAATGTACAACAGTATTAGAGATAAAGAGATTATTATGCCAGAAGAGCACAAAGGTTCCGCTAAATGGTTTGAAACTGTGTGGCATTCATTGGTAGCTGAACAAGATAGCAAAAGGGTTACCGATGGTGAATTGGTGAATGATTCATGGATTAGTAAGAACAACTCTGATTTGTCAGAGCTTTTATCTTTTGATAAAGCACTTTTTGAAAAACATTACAAGGACCTTATTAGTACATTTGTTATAATGTTTGACGATGCAACTCATGATAGTATTATTACAAAAATGATGTCTACAATTGAAAAATGCGCAGCTATTGCAATCTACTTTGAAATGGAAGCTGTTGTTGACTCAATCGTGGAAATTACTTCACATTTATCAACTTTAACAGGTGTTAAACTTTCAGAGTATGCTTATGAACAACGTGAAATTATACCAATCATTGAAATAACGACTGAGAAGGAAAGCGAGAAATCAATATATGTATCCGATGCTTCAGTAATACTCGGTCGTGACTATAGGGCACAATTAAGTTTGATAGTTCTTTTCAGAATTTTGAAAAGATCACATTTCAATGTGACTAAAGGTTGGTACTATACTATCAAAGCTATTTTAAGACTTTTTGAGATTGGTTTGGTGAATCCAAATGTCTTTGAAGAGTTTCAAAACAAGTTGGATTTGGATAGATTAAAGAAGCCATCTGCAGAGTTCAAATTAGATAAGTCCGAAGTGAACAAAGATGCTGGTTTATTTTCGACTTTTTCTTCGTATTTGAAAGGGTTGTCGGCTGAAAGCTTTGAGCCAACCGACGAGGAGATTGATCTCACAAATACCGCTGTGGATTTCTTGAACACTATAGGAATTAACAAATTATTCTTCAACTTAAGTAAAACTAAAGACATCACAAGCATGAATAAACTTGTTCAAATATTATTTGCCCTATTTCCTGCTAAAACTGAGAGTACAGAAAGATATTTTTTTGAAGAAGCACTATTCTTATGTGAAATCTCAGTTTGTTACTTGTTGATCACTAAGAACAGTAAGCTAATTAATCAACTATTTTTAAAAATCGATGCTATTTTAAAGGATCATGAAAAAGACAAGGAATTGAAAATGTCTACTATATGCAGATTTTTGGCTTACAAACTTCTGCTACTTCAGGTCATTCCTCATAGTCAAACCAATCAAGAAGTTTTTGACGAAACTATTGATAAAATTTATATGCTTGCCACTAATACTAAAGAGTCATTTGTCAAACATGGGTATAACATTTTAACACCATTGGAACAACTTTTAGTTAATCAAGATTCGTGGTGTCAGGATGTCGTTTCTCATAGTAACAAATATTGGAGTACTTTGAGGGCAATTGCATCCCTTCCAAAAAATACAAACGGTGTTTATCAATTTATTGCAAATATTTTCAATGAACATCCAGCAATAATTACTTATGAGAATTTTATGGATATCCTTGGTCTTCTGGATGAAATATCTGCCGTTGGTGCATATGGTGCCCAATGGGAACACGAATACGATAAGTTAATTGATAGTGGTTTGAATGTTGAAAACAAGAGTAATCCATATCAAGACTTGGTTGATGTTGCAAAAATGTCAATAACATTAACATCTGAGCTATACAAAGTTTTTGGAAATGAAGCTTTTGCTAAGTCATTAAAGGAAAAAGAAGTTAAAGGAATCGAAATAGTTAACCCATGGTATCCGCTAATTGAAGCTATTTCCCATCAATGTTATAACCCATGCAGACAAGTTAGAAACCATGCAATTAAAACTTTGAATACCCTTTTAATTTCTAATGAACAATTGCCTCTTCAAGAGTTATCCGTGGATAAAATAATGGATTCTGCCTGCTTGCGGTTGTTGATTGAGTTGATGAAACCCGAGGTTAACGGTACCGACGTTAAGGGTATGGTAAAAACCCAACGTGATGTTTTAGCGTTTACGTGTAAAGTCATACTGACTCATAACTTTAAGGATATTGAGAATGCGGTCGAGAAACTTTTTGCTATTGCTAGTCAATTATTGCAAAAGAATAGAAAGATTTATCCACATACCGGTAATGAGGATGAGATCATTGAGTTATTGAGAAATTTACTTATGATCCGCAAGGGAGAACTTGATTTGGTTAAATTGAAAGGCTATAAAATGGATGGCGCATTAAAGAGGATGATTGAAGAAGTCATCAAAGAGGAGGAATGAGATTATGTATATAGAAAGATATTTGATCTCAAAGTTTGTACATTTAGATAACTTTTTAAAAAAGAAATACTTTTTTAGTACATAGAATGTATTTGCATTATGATAGTAAGTCTTGCTGTTTAATAACGCGTTTTCCTGGTCCTATCTTAAATCAATGATCCATTCCGATTCGACAAGTTGTAACCAGTCACGTGCCAGGAACTTCAAATAATTTTCCCCAGTTTTGAAGTTTGTGCATGTGGAATTTTTCAATGTTAAAGTTCTATTAAATACGGAGCTATTCAAACACATTTTTGCATTGTCAGTTCGCCTGTTGCTACTAGTCGATTTAGTGAGCTTTGAATGACAAAATCTGAAAAAGATGATAGTTCAGGTAATAGAAATGTTTCTGATCAACCTACAGGACTAACGAATCGCTCAACTCAAGTGGTCTCGGCCTCATCTGCAAGTATAAGAGCCTTGCTTCTTCAACTGACATCAATTTATATCAGAACACCTGCAAAACTGTTTCGACCTGCTCGGTTTGACTATTTGACAGTTCCACGAATATTGTTAGCGAAAGAGCTATCTTCGAAACCTTACCATATATTTACTCATTCGAGTCCGGCACTCTTATATGAATCAGTCCGACGATTAGGTTGGAAATTTATTCCAAATCAAATATTACCACCCTTGATTGCGAATTCTACTGTTGGTCTGATCTTATACTCTACATATCTAACGCTGGTTCAATATTTCACAATTAATAGAGGGTGGAAACTATCTGTTACGGGTGTCCCTATCGGAGAGGGTACTCAACATTGGTATGCGTGGGCATTATCATTTTATGATTATTTCAGAGCAGGGTTTTTTGCTGGAGCCATCAGTAGTATTGCAGCTAGTCCAATAGATGCTCTTTATTCACGTTCCAGCTATGCTGAACTGATTGATGTGAATGTTAGGTCTGAAGGAATTCATAAATATGCATGGAGAAAGTTGAAGGAAATCGGAGTAATTGGTATTTTTGCAGGTTTTTGGCTTAATCTGCTGAAGGAATCTTTAGGATTTGGTTGCTATTTTGCTGTGTTTGAAGTTGTCAAAACTAAAGGCTACAATACTACTAAGAGTATGATAGATTGGTTTGATAGAATTAGGGGATTAGATGTAGATCCTAATGATATCAATAACCGTAAATCAACCAAGGCATTACAGCTTACTTTTGTTTTATTTGCTGGTGCATCTGCAGCGACCGCATTAATTGGTATACAATATCCTTTCAATAAAGTACAGAAGATTCATTTAGCTAGGCTTGAAGCAATGGATATCTTTAACAAAGTCAACAAAATTGAGACATCGAAATGGTTTAGGTTGTACTATAATTCCTATAAACAGACATTCAACATATTAGTAACAAAACAACAAGGTTCAGGCTTGTCATGGCCTGCTTTTATGTATAAAGGGTTTACACGTTACACGCTAACAAGTATCCCAGCTACTTCCATTGGGTTATTAGTTTTTGAAATCACGAGACAGAAGCTTACAATAGATTTACAAGAGAAACTTCAACCATAAGTTTTAGAAGCATAGATTGTTCTACATGGCTTTTAGAAAGAAAAAGTTTAAATGTATATTAAGGGTTAGATGCTGAATGAGATATGATGAAGGTATTAATTATTTTTCTAAAGTTTCAAGATAGGCATTCCAACCTGCTTCTTGGTATCTTTTGGATTGTTCTACAGGATCTCTACCTTGTCCATATAAACCCCTACCAACAATAATGATATCAGTACCAGTTTTAATAACTTCATCAACGGTTCTGTATTGTTGACCTAAAGCATCACCTTTATCATCTAAACCAACACCAGGGGTCATGATAATCCAATCAAACCCTTCCTCTTTACCACCCATATGTCTTTGTGCAATGAAACCAATAACAAATTCCTTATCAGTCTTAGCTATTTCAACAGTTTTTTGAGTATACTCACCGTAGGCAATCGAACCCTTAGATGATAACTCAGCTAACATCAGTAGACCCCTTGGTTCATCAGTAGTCTCCAAAGCAGCTTCCTTTAAACCGGCAACTATACCTGCACCAGTAACACCATGTGCATTAGTTATGTCTGCCCATGAAGCAATACGGAAGACACCACCTTTATATTGGTTCTTTACGGTGTTACCGATATCCGCAAACTTTCTATCTTCAAAAATCATGAAATTGTGTTTTTTCGCCAGTTGTTTTAGCGGAAGGACAGTATTTTCATATGTAAAGTCGGAAATAATGTCAATATGTGTCTTTACTAGACATATATAAGGACCAATTGTATCTAAAATTGACAAAAGTTCATCAGTGTTGGTGATATCTAAAGATGCACAAAGGTTTGATTTCTTCTCTTCCATTATAGAGAAAAGTTTCCTTGCCACAGGAGAAATATGGGTCTTAGATCTTTCAGCATAAGATTTCACCATTCTGTTTGTTCAATCTCTAATGACTACACAGAGGTAATATGCTTTGTAAACCTGAAAGGATTCTACAGCTTTTCTGAAATTTATTTGAATAGTACTATATAAATTATTATATACCCGTGCACCAGGAAGATTTTCTGTTCTCCCAGAACATGGTTTCGTCGATTTTTCACAAGTCTCTTTGAGTTTAAGTACTGTACATTAGGCTAAGAAGCTTTCAGAGATCACCTAAGATTAACCGCAAGTACAATGGATCAACTTAACTACAACGAACAACAACAGTTTCAAAAAATTGTTGAGCAAAAACAAATGGCTGACTTCATGAGACTTTACACCTCCCTTGTCGATAGATGTTTCAACGACTGCGTTAACGATTTCACTTCTGAAAACTTAACTGACAGGGAAACTACATGCTTAACCAAGTGCGCTGAAAAGTTCTTGAAACATAGTGAAAGAGTCGGAACCAGATTTCAGGAACAAAACCAAAAGTTGATGACTCAAATGAGACAATAAATCTATGTACTTCAATCAATTTTCAATTTTACCCTGTTTATACAAATATAGCCTAGTTTTATAGTGTGCTTTAACAACTATTTTGCAAACAAATCGAATAATTCATATTAAAAATTTTCTTTCAAAATTATCACTAACTTTTCCCACTCGTTCATCATGTCCAAAATCCCTTCCTTCATACCCTCGACATCATCATTATACATTATAGCATTCGTGAACATTAACTGCATTTTTAACTCCAACTGATCAACAGTTGATATTTCACCTGCTTTGATCTGCCTTACTATATTTTTCAGATCAGTGGGTTGTTTGATCAACTTGATATATTCTGGTTGGTCATTCACATTCACTGGAGTCAAAAACAGTGATGCAATTCTGTGCGAGGAAATTTGTGTAATTAATGGTACAGATAGTTGCTGAAACCTTTTACTTTCATGTTTCACATTCTTTTCTGTTTCTGTAGCTTTTTCAACCTTCTCCGAATGTGTTTTCTCGTCATTTGAAACACTATTGGTCATACTTCTCGTTCGAGATCGCGTTTTAACATGTTCAACCTTTTCCTCAGTTGAATCATGATCAGAAATAGCACTTGTATTTTCTTCTTCTTTCTTACCTCGCTTAGAAGGAGTCATGGGCTCATCCAGTTTACGTTTTACACCTCGCAGTTCTGTTTCTTCTAGTTCATCATCATTTTCTTTATCGCCAACAGACAAAAATGTGCTCCCTCCAATTGTCTTCTCTACCGTTTTACTCACATTCCTAGATATTTGCAACTTTTTATTCTGTTGGGTTTCAAATACATTGGGACTTATGTTACGACTTGAATCAGAGGAGTCTGACTGGTTGTTTATATCATCAGCAGAATTCAGCGACAGATCTACTTTAATATCAACCGTTTTCTTTTTTGAATCTGCCTTTATGGTTGTACTTCTTTTTTTCTTCAAGTCTTTTAAAAATTCCTCATATAAAAATCCATCATCCATTTTACCTTCTTCAATGTTTTGTATTTCAGCCTTTTTCATTCTCCACTTATTCTCAAGTTCCTCAATCTCCTTCAAAGTATCATTTTTGTAAGAATTCAGTAGTTTAATTAGACGGTCCTTAACAAAGTTCAAATCAATAAATTGGCTCAACTTGAACAGCATTGAATTTGGAACTTGTTGTATAACTTGTTCATTTTGACCTCTTTCATCTCGCAATGTGAGTGATTCAGTCAATATTTGAATCAATTGTACCGGACTAACCGGTCCCTTGCTTGTATTTGTATTGCTGTGGCTTTTATCTGCACCTTTCTTATCGTCCTTCTTGTCTTTTGTAGTTTCTTTGTAATTACTCAGAAATTTCCTGATGTTCAGAAAATCAAAGTCTGGATTCACCAAGGGATTTGAGTTAATCATCCTCTGTAACTGTATAATGTTAAAACTAACTTCCTTTTTTTCTGTATTTTGAGATGCAGCCATGTACAGGCTATATATATGTTGCAGAGTGACTATTTTTTGGAGAGGTGTAATTTTCTCATACAGTTCTTGCATTTCTTGTAAAGTAGGCATTTTAGTAGACTTTCCAGTCTTCACCTCTTTTGTATCTTTGACGGATGCCATGACACCCTTTTGCAGCAGTATATTATGGGTATTGCGACACAGTTTTAGAAAAAGTATATACAGATCCGTCATTTTGTGCAGATAATTTGGAGTTCCATCAGAGACCGCGTAAGTTTAGGGAAAGTAAACTTTAAGATGCTTTAATATTCTCTCTGACTTCAAAGTGCAACATCTATTGAACATGTCGCAAATAACTTTACCTGAAAATTACCCGATAAGTAAACAATACATTTCCAAACTTAGAAGCCTGCAGCCAGTTTCCAAAACTCTTTACAAAGAAAGATATCTAATTTCCTATTTGAAGGAAGTTCATGAAACTCTTAAAGATAAGGTGTCCATTGAACTCAAAGTTGCTGCTCAAAAACTAAATCTAGATATAATATCACAGGAAGAATACCTCAAATTCAAGGATGATCTGTTGTCATCTATTATGAAAAATGATTTAGTGAATGGTTTATATGACGCGTTAATTGAAATGTTTTCATCAATAGATGCCTTCCGTTTGCTAGAAACTACAACCCTTGAATCCACTCATGAACAAATAACAATAGAAAACTTAGCAGATTTTATTGGAGAATATCCTGAGAAAAAAACCATATCTTTGACTCAAATATACGATGATGCATATGCGAATTGTAAATCCAAGTATGAAAACGTGATCGGTGATAGTGTTCAGCAACTTCTAGCTGAAACGAAACAACTAATTTTTGTCACTGTATTTCCAGAACGTCCAATACCGTCAAATCTTATGTTCGATGCAGACGAAGACGATTTGGAAGTTGATGGTGGTAAAGTTGATCTTACTTGTCCAATATCTAGAACTATCTTTAAAAATCCAGTGAAAAACAAGAATTGTACACATACATATGATCTAGATGCCTTACGAGTATATATCAGAAGTGCGAATATATGTCCTGAATGTCGTGCTCCTCTTTCGTCCTCCTCGTATACACCTGATGTGATAATGCAAGCACGTGTCGAAGCATTCAAGAGAGACCAATTGTTGGCTGAAATGGTTCAGAACAAGATGGGTGATGAAACTGACAAGCTCTGAAGTATTATATAGTATTTATTTAGCTCATTTAACATAAAACCAACAATCTGTTGGCCAATAACCACCAAATTCCCCAATTCTTATATTATTGCGAGAAACAAGCCAGTCTAAAATTTGTTGTACTTCGAATGGTTCCAACAACGGGTATATCCTGGTGTATAGAAGTCGTGGTAAAGTTCCAGGGTGAAACACAATGTTCCACAAGATAACATTGACACATTTATGCCATAGTTTTTTGTTGAAATCACCATTCAGATTCACCCATAAGTAAGAGCATGGCCCTCCAATTAAAGGAGCAACCTCGTTAGTAGTCATTTCTTTACTCTTCTTATAGTTAGTAAGAAGGAAGTCGGCCTCGTATTTGCTACGATCCCAAGCTTTCGTATAATATGAATCAAGTTCCTCAAATTTTTGGTCCACACGTATCAACTGAACCTCATTTCTAGCAACTAAACCAAATATTGGTGCATAGGCACCATAAGGACTCTTCCTTGATAAAAGTATTGCTTTTTTCGTTCCTTCAAGCTCACTTAATATATCAATAGTTTTTACTGCAGAGTTGACGAAATTTTCATCAAGCTTACAATCTAGAGTTAAAATAAGCTTGTCAGTCAATGTGAACTTAATTTTAGAGCCTTCACCCAAAAATGCAATTGCTTTTTTATTTTCGAGATCAGTCAATGCTGAAGCGTATAATTCCTTCGGAACATCAGCAAAAAGTTCACGTACCTTGAAAGAGTCAAACTTATCATGTTCTGTAGCAAATAATGCCTTTAATTTTGCTTTAGCAACATGCATAGAAGTTGGATTTTTGGCTTCCTTTGTGAAAGTTTCAGTTTCAGTTTCATTTTGTGGATACATAAAATTTCTACTTGTTAAAAGTTGTTGCTTTTCAACCATGGAAAATGTTTCTCTGAACACATCGCTACCAGAGTCTTCTTTGATAGGTTTAAAAACTTTATTATCAAAATTACTATCGTAATCATCAGATATTTCATCACTGGCCTTACTCAAAAAAATATCTGCTCCTTGAGTTCGCCATAAATCAATCATTTTAAAAGTATCATAATTTTCCAAATCAGAGATTGTTACTTCTCCATTTTCTATTGCAGTGAATAATGCTGTTTCCCAGTTTTTTCTTGCAGTCATGAGGTTCTTTGGTCCTAACATCTTCCTATACTTAGGCCATTGTCTTCTTAAGGTATCAGATTCATAATATTCATTCAAAACCAATGATACTTTTGGCCAATCAATATTCGAAGATATCGCTAATGATTGAGTAACAACTATCGCTTTTATCATGAGCAATATGTGCTCGTTAGTAATTTTAATCGAAGATCGAATCTTCTTGAAAGCACTTGCAACCCTAGTCTGCGTTTTATTGTGCCTATTCAATTTTTTACGCTTTCTATCATCCATTAAAGGAAACAACAGGTCATCTGTGGACTGTTTTGGCTTCCTTCCTCTTCTATTCTTTTTCAGGACATTGTTTACGGGTTCAACATCTGGTGTTTCTGTTAATTCATCAGCATCTACAGTTTCTTCGTTAATCTCCTCATCTCTTTCATGTATTCTCTCTTCGACTAACTCATCCTGCTCGTCATCATTATCTAAATTATTCATAGTTTCACGTCTAGCATCAATACCAATGATTGCAGCCTTTCTAGCTAAAGGTTTACGTTTTCGAGTTTCCACCGAAGTTTTAATTGCAGAAGCTAAACGTGCCTCTTTATCCGGAAATTTAAGACCATGACGTAGGGCACTTTCATGTAGTACTTCTAAATTATCAAGTTTGATTTTATCTGCAAATTTTCTAGCAATATATTTTGGAGCAGAATGCTGTATACATGCCCTGATTTCTTCATCAGTTGGTGGATTCTTCACTGACATAGCAACAAATCTTCCATTTTCATTTTTTTGTGTTGTAATTAAGCCCTGCTCAACAAGTTTCACACAATCTTTCATCAAAGTCCTTCTATCAATCTTGTAATCAAGTTTCATCTCATTTGCCAACCTATTTCCAAATTCGACATCTATGCAAATGCACTTGTTCTGTTCAACTTTTTCCATTATTTTAGCCTTTCTAAAACTTGGTCCATAATCTATAATGGAATCTTTATAATTTGTGTGAGAAACTTCCTGTACCTGTGAAGGTATCGATGTTTGAATAGTTTCAATTTCATTTTCGATATCTGCATCCGTCTTTAAGACATCGCGTTGTAATAACTTAAGCTTCAAAGTTTCTACCTCAAGATTGTGTTTCTCTGCACCTTCTGTAGTAGTCGTGTGATATGCTTTATAAGCTTCTACATCTTTGAAAACACCATGAATCCTATTCTTCGGAACATCTACTTTGATCCATCTATTTTTTGACTCAAAATGTCCTCTAAAAAACACTCTAGTTGAAATTTGACTAGTCACTGATACACCTAATCTACCATTATATCCTTTGGTGATGACAAAGTAATTTTCCTCTCCAATTGAATTCATTAAGCACGCAATCTTGAACCTTCTTTCGTAAGGGAAAGAAATTCCTCCTTTTATGTGTTCTTCGAAAAGGGTTGTTTGATTAGGGGGTCCAATAGCCTTCTCTTCAGGTGGGATGTAATCTGGATCCATTCGGTTCAAAGTTTCTTGTGTTGTAAAGCGATAGATCCTACATCTTCCTGTATGGAACAGTTTTCCCACCATGCATCTCGGCACCGAACTATCCGGCACAATTGTAGATAAATTATCAAAAACTGTAGTAAATTTCTTTAACGTTACAGTTCCAAAAAGTTGCGATTCAATTGAAGCGCATGTAATTCCTGGATTCTTTTCAACTATATCATAAATTTGTGTACTGAGTGGGAAAAAGCGATTTAGAGTTGGTGGTATGTAATCATCCTCCACATTAGCATAGTCATTAAGAGACTCATTTTTATTCTGTTGCCTTATGCTTTTCAAAAACTCAATTCTTTTGCCTTTAGGGGGTAAGTCCTTAAGTAATCGCAAAGCTGGATAGAATCTACCATTCTCTCCATGTTCAACCTGAATATGTTCAATAAATCCATTTGTAACTAAAAAGTTAGCAATAGCATTGAATAGTCTCAATTTCATTGTTGGAAATTCAGATTTAAGTTCTTCATATATATCTCTTGTTAGTCTGATTTTTGTTTCACTTTTTTTCAAGATATCAACAATTAGAGTAATTATTTCATGTGATTCTACTGGTGAATTTGTTTTGACGTCATCCTTTGTTTTGATATCTGTAAACCTAAAATGTGTCATATGATTAGTACTAGCCTTATTTGAAACTACTGCTACTTTTTTGATTAATTGGTTGTCTTCTAAAACTTGTAATCTAGTCGTCAAAGAACGTTTATCTTGTCCACATTGTTTAATCAAATCAATCGAATTTATTCCTTTTTCTTTTGCTGCAGCAATATACCGCAATAACTCATATGGTTTCCCTCCTAACTTATTATCTTTCAGTTTTACACCAACCAAATACCATGATTGATAATCATCAGTAACCTTTACGTGATAATTATCGATTTCAGCAGAACTAAAAAATTCTTCGAAAGTTCCTATATTTGCAGAGTCTAAAACAGTAGGTTTCTCTTTGTTTTGTGCGTCGTTCTTAATAACTTGAAACTCTTTCATCTCGAGTAACCATTTCCACAAGAGAGGTTTGTAACTTTCATTTATTTTGCCAAACTTTAAATTATCAACAAATTCCCAAAACTTGCCAGCATTGACCCCTTCAAAATCACTGGTAGCAAGAAAATTTATAACCTCATCAGCTATTACTGAAATCTTAGGCATCTTCTCAATTGTTTTGCATAAGTAATCAACAAAGATTGTTTATTTATATGATAATGCAAAGCAATTTTTGGATTTTGAGCGACAGACACGACACAGCCTCGAAATTTGTGAATTCCAAAGGAAGTTGATTTTGTCGTTATCTTGCTGTTACCAGTTGATCTACTATACATGTGTCTGATCTATAAATCTACAAAGCGAATCATTAAAAAGTCTTGCCAGATTTCTGTGACCAATAATCTCGGCGATCTTCCTTAGCAGCAACGGCTACAGCCGATAGTTTGGAGGGGTCATAATCCTCTTCTTCACTATCTGTGAAATCAGGTTCTTTGGCTATTTTTGAGCTAACAACAGTAGACTCATCTTTTTTCTCATCATCATCATCACTTTTCATGTTTAATAATTTCTCGGTTTCAGTTCTCGCTGAACCATTTGAAACTTTAGATTTGTTAGTTGCTGTTTTTTGTGAGTCTTCGTAAATTTTCATGTCCTCATCTTCACAGTCAGTTGTATAATATGAGTCAGAAATATAGAACTCATCTGGATCAAGTCCGGCCTTTTCTGATGGAAGAGGTGGTAAAATACCGCTTTTAACTTTTACTCCATTGGTAGTAGTTGTACTGGCAGCATGGAATGCCACATTCTTAACATGATGTCTGGCATCAATAAAATCTCTTTGTTTACCTTTATATTTGATGATACCCCCAAGTATAGATTGGCCAAGTCTGTCTTTATATTTTGCTGAATTTAGCTGATAACATCTATTTACAAGTAGTTCGAAGGCACCGCCAAAAGCTCTTTTAATATCCCTAAGATTGAATGACCCCCTTGATATATTATTTGATGGATCATGTGGGTCTTGAATAGCCAAAGAAAATGGATTTCTTCCCATTAAATCAGGATGAGATCGTTTCGAGATATAGATGGGTTGATAATCAGATGTGAATGCAAGACCAACTTCATCATAGCCAAAATTGTAACCATAGAGTTCAAAAAATTCAATCAATAAGCACCCAAGGTTTTCTAAAGGATCAATGTTGTTGGTGGATATGCGAGGATGTAATTTAAGGAAAGAATAACACAGACATATGATAGAAAATCCACCAAGTCCACCTACATGAACTTCATTGAGTTTTCTAACAGCTAAGAATTGTTTGACAATCAGAACAAGTTCACGCAAACCGGGTGTCTTTCGAAGCCAATCAATAATCAATTTTGCAGCTGTTAAACCATTAGACCTCTCGAATGAGATATCTATATGTATTCTTGTAGTTGGATCCACAAATTTAATGATTGGAACTTTTGCCTTTGCAATTGGTGTGACTTCAACACCAAGCTTGTGATTTCTAATATAGGAAGTAAGTTGGTAAAGTGATGACTTGTTATCATATCTACCCCTTTTAGAAACAACAACACAGTCTATATCTGAACCAGGCAGATATAAATCTGTTGCAAATGAACCAAAACAATGAAGTTCTGCATCTGGCCAAATTGATTTAATGTGTGTTTTCAAGTTCTCTATCACTTTATTTCTACTGTTAATTTCTTCAACTGATGGTGAAATATATTTGACAAAATCTTTAATTTCAGATGTTAGCCAATCTGCTATCTCTCGTTCTTTAGAATGATCACTGTTTCTGATCCAAGGATATTCATCAATCACAGCACCTGCTTTATGGTTAATATTTTTAGATAGATAGCTTCCTTCATCATTACTCAAGTATTCATTATCAAAATTTTCATTATCACTATCTGATAAATTGTTATCATCTTCAGATTCTGAAGAAAAATCCAAAGAAATAAAATCCTGGTTCATGGTGTTTTTATTCGATTCACCTTCTGCTTTTGATTCGTTCTCGCTGTCGGTTATGTATTCTAAATGTATCACACCGTCATCTTCAGTAGATGATTCACTGTCTGTATCTGAATCAATCATAATTATATCTTTTTCAGCATTTTTGCCACGTGTCTCATCTTTTTCATCATCTTCCTCACTGGTGATTGATGCTTCTGAAACATTAAACATTTCATCACCGCTCTCGGTATCCTCTAGATGATTTTGAAATACATTTTCGTTTTTCCTGTTTTCCAAAGGTTTATCTGAATTCTGCTTTTTCATGCTTTTGATTCTGGCTTTTTTACTCTTTTTCATAGCCGTAAATAAAGTAGAGTCTTTGTTCCCAACACTTTTTGATTCATTCATATGACTTTTATTCTTCTTTCTGTTTTTACCACTAGCGTTGTTTTGTTGGTGTGAATTATTAGACGCTTTATTGGGTCCCTTTGGAAATTTCCCGGACTTCTTTGTAAAAGAAGCTGCGGCTGTGCTAGACTTTGGAGCTTTGTTACCTCTATTAGTGCTTTTATTAGTTGCCGGCATGCTTGCTCCGTGACTCTAGCGGTTTCTCCACCTCTTCCTGGTTGTTCAGATAAATTTTCCTGTGCCAAAGAAATTCGACCAGAGCGAGTGCTGAAACTTTTCGAGCCGCGAGCTGTGCAAATCAAGCTAAAGTCTCTAGCTAACTGGTCTTCACCCTTTTGCCCTTGACGTAGCAAGAACTGTTACTGCAGGACCTGTTTCTTCTCCCACACGTCTCTTACGTCCTGATATAATGGCAGATAGATACTCGTTTTCACTTACCACTTTTTCTCCCTCGGGAAAACTTAAACAGATCGAACACGCTCTTGCAGCGGTAAACCAAGGTGTAACATCATTGGGTATCAAGGCCACCAATGGTGTTGTCCTTGCTACTGAAAAGAAGAAAGGTTCAATTTTGATCAATGATGACTTTATTGAAAAGATCTCGCAGATAACACCGGATATTGGTATGACATATTCAGGCATGGGTCCTGATTTTAGAATTCTAACAGATAAGTCACGTAAAGTCTCGCATACAAACTATAAAAGAATCTACAATGAATATCCACCAACGAAAATTCTGGTGTCAGATGTAGCAAAGATAATGCAAGAGGCTACTCAAAATGCCGGGGTTAGACCTTATGGTGTTTCTCTTCTGGTTGGTGGTTACGACGAAAACAACGGATTTATGCTTTACCAGGTTGACCCTTCAGGTTCTTATTTCCCATGGAAGGCTACTGCTATTGGGAAAGGTTCTAATGCAGCCAAGACTTTTTTAGAAAAAAGGTGGAATGATGAATTAGAATTAGAAGATGCTATTCACATTGCATTGTTGACACTAAAAGAATCCATTGAAGGAGAAATGAATGGATCAACGGTAGAGCTTTGTGTTATTGGCAATGCCAATGATGATCAACTTGGTTTCCGTGGTGCAGAAGGTGTTGTTGGACCACGTTTTCGTAAACTCACGGCCAAAGAAATTGATGATAGACTCGAGTCTTTGTAAGTTACTCTTTACTTCTGTGCATGAAATTTTAGGATGAAATATGCATAAGTAGATAATCAGTATGTATTATAATATATAAGAAAAGAATAACGTTATCACGGAAATTGGAATACTGCCACTAATTCTTGTTGATTAAAGCTTAATTCACGTTTTTAGGTAATCAGATTTTGGCAGATCTGTTGCTTACATAAGGATCTGAAAGAGGTCATGAATAGATCCTTACACTAAACTAGTTTCATCTAAACTCATTTCTAACTCAACCTTCTACGATTGTTACTAATCACGCAATTATGTCTCTCTCTTCGACTGCAAGAATTCAAGCTCAAGGTTTTATTGACTTTGTTAATGCTTCGCCAACACCATATCATGTTGTTGAAACTGTGAAGAATAAACTCATCAAAAATGGCTTTACAGAACTCTCTGAACGTACAAATTGGGCAGGATTGGTTCAAAAGAACAAAAAGTACTTTGTCACACGTAACACTTCTTCACTTATTGCATTTACTGTTGGGGGTAATTATTTGCCAGGAGATGGTTTTGCTATGGTTGGAGGTCATACCGACTCACCTGTTTTACGGATTAAACCAGTTTCTAAACAAACAAAAGAAGGTTATGCTCAAATAGGAGTTGAAACATATGGTGGAGGTATTTGGCACACATGGTTTGATAGAGATCTGAGTATTGCTGGTCGGGTTTATGTTAATACTGAAGATGGCAATATTGTTAGTAAATTGGTAAAGATCGACAAACCCTTACTAAGAATCCCAACTTTAGCAATACATTTGTCAAAAGACAGATACGTTAAGTTTGAATTTAATAAAGAAACGCAACTGAAACCAATTGCGGGGTTAGAATCTGAAACTAAGTCAGAATCTTCAGGTTGTTGTGAAAGCACAAAATTAACCGAAGAAGAATTTGAATCTGTTAAGTCTGCTGTTGAAAGGCACAACAAAGATCTACTTGATTTAGTTGCAAAACAGTTGGATATCAAACCAACACAAATTGAAGATTTTGAATTAATTCTATATGATACACAACCTTCTTGTATTGGTGGTTTGAAAGATGAATTTATCTTCTCGCCTAGATTAGATAATCAAGTTACATGCTATTGTGCAAGCGAAGCAATAATTAATGCGTCATTAGGTGATTCACTTACTTCTAGATCAGGAATTCAACTCATTTCTTTATTTGATCATGAAGAAATTGGATCTCTTTCAGCACAAGGTGCAGATTCCTCATTTTTGCCAGATATCATTCAAAGACTTGCCACTTTGACTGCTAACCCTGAAGTTGATTTGAAGGGATCATTACCGCCATCCTATCTTCTCACTGCAATGGCACAATCATTTATGATCTCTTCTGATATGGCACACGGTGTCAATCCTAATTATGTTGAGAATTACGATGCTCAACACAAACCGCATTTAAATCAAGGTCCAGTTATTAAAATAAATGCTAATCAAAGATACGTTACCAACTCTGCTGGTATTGTTCTATTGAAAAAAATTGGTGAAAAGGCTAAGACACCACTTCAACTTTTCGTTGTCCGTAATGATTCTCCTTGTGGATCAACAATTGGGCCTATGATTAGTGCTAAATTAGGTCTGCGTACTTTAGATTTGGGAAACCCACAATTGAGTATGCATTCCATTAGAGAAACATGTGGATCAGCAGACATTGAAAAACTCGTAGCTTTGTTTGAGTCCTACTTTGAAAACTTTATAGCTGTCGAGAAGACTATCATTTGAAAAATAGTCAGTTATGTCTATATATTTATTATATAAATTGAATATAAATCGGTCCCAGGTCTTGATGAAATATATTGGATCCAGTTGCTATTTTAAGTTCAAGGCGTGTCTTTGTTGAGCCCCCTTTTAGGAATCGTATTCTTGTTTAATACAAACGTTTCTTTCCAGCATACAACTTCATTCAGCAATTAATGTGGGGTCTTCTATTATATCTGGTCGTTGCAACTGCATCGATACTACGCACAACACCGGCAATTTTTGTGTCACATAAACTTATTCCAGGGTTAAGGCCGTCTTTACCACATTCTGAACAATTGCCATTCACGCTAAACGAAGCAGAGACGTTACTTACAAGAGCATTGGAAACTTGCAATAATGAACATTACATAATAATCAAGGCTGAAGGACTATCAGTGAAATCATTTCAAGATTTTAGTGCTTGGCATCTTTTGAGAGATAGAATGTCTAAAGCAAGTACGTTGCTAACAATACCTCACATCATCGATCCGAAGGGAATACTCATTAATTTTGATGACTTTTTGCCCTGGAAAAATTTAGAGGATACACTTTTTAGGGAATGTAAAACCCACAAGTATGAACTCAACCATATGGATGTTGAAAGTTTCCCAAAAATTCAACATACTGATAAAATATTAATTGAAGTCACAGTTCCTCGTCAAAAGATTCATGAAATAGACGGATTAATTAGAGATATTGCGAGAAAGTTACCTACACCTAATATTGCTGTACTGATTGCAGGTACCCATAGTAATGTAGTAAAGAAATCAATATTTGAGGGCCCTATTATTGAAATAGACGATCTACCTGATGATCCCAAATCGCTACCTGTTACTACAAGAGAAGAAGCTATGAAAAGTGAAAGATATATTTTCCCTGATATCACTGTATTTGATAAATCAAGGGGATATGAATACGAAAGGAATAACATAGGTGAGCGTCGTCCTTTATCTGATTTGAAAGATGGTGAATATGCGAAGGACGCTGGCGGTTTTATCGATGATTCGTGGCTAGAAAAAAAGGTAAATCACCCAAAACATGGTAAATATGGGGAGGAAGATGGAGAGTTTATCAGTGTGTTTAACAATCAGCAGTTTGTGAAAGATAACGCTTTGGTAATTGCAAGCATGTTTACGTTTATTGTTGGGCTAATCTTTTTCGAAACCTTGCGTGGTTTCGCCGGTATTATATGGAGTAGAAAGAAAGTCGGTGTCTCTGACAGTAAGAAAAACATATAGAACTGTTGATCATTGTGTATCTTGTATAGATGGTAAACCACTGTTTGGCACAATTTGCTGTGAACGCGTTAAGCCTCCAAGCTGGCATTAAAAATACTAAGCCAGAGCTCTCGCAGAATAAATTTCACTGGGCCTGTTCTCAATACATGGTGATAGTCAACAACTTATAACGATCTACACTTTGCTGATCCATTCCCAATTTAAAAATAGAAACATTCTTTTAAGAGCAACTGGCCATGACAGTTACTACACCGCCGGGAAGGATTTCCACTCTAACAGAAGACCAAGAACATGTCCTTAAGCAGGTATGGATGTACCTTTTACATTTCACTGGCTACAAGGTGAATCAGGTTGGACCTTTGGTGACACATGAACATATACCCAATCCGGCAGCAAAGAAGAAGGGTGGCCTTTTTGGGAAATTGAAAAGAAAGAAGGAAGAAGACCAATTGACTAGAGTTCTTTCACATAACTCTTCAACAGATCCTGCAGTGAAGCACACGACCGATCTGAAAGTTCACCACGCTTTGAAAGGTCTAGATGCAAAATCTGCTGAAATAGCTTTATGGGATTCTTTACGCCAGGATAGCATTGATAACTTTATTCTTCGATTTGTCAGAGCCAGAAAATGGGATATCGATAATACTCTTCTAATGCTTGCCAACTCTATTGAATGGAGATACAAAGAGAGTAAAGTTGACGAAATCTTACGAAACGGGGAGTTGCATGCATTTCTTGAAAAAAAAGAAGGTGTTATCAAGCAGTTTAAATCAGGTAAATGTATTATTCATGGAAGAGATAAAAAGGGAAGACCAATTGTTATAGTCAGACCACGATACCACTTTTCAAGTGAACAAAGTTTTGAAGAGATTGAGATCTTCACTCTTTTGCTAATTGAATACGCACGACTTATGCTTGATGAACCAATAGATCAATGTACTTTGATTTTTGACTTACATGGTTTCACTATGGCCAATATGGACTATGATCCTGTTAAATATATGACCAAAGCTTTTGAAGCACATTATCCAGAGTCTCTGGGAATTCTATTAATTCATCGTGCTCCTTGGATATTTAATGGAATTTGGCAAATTGTGAAGAATTGGTTAGATCCAGTTGTTGCTTCTAAGATTAATTTCACTAAAAACATTAAAGATCTTGAGAAATGGATTGATCCAAGTCAATTAATCAAAGAATTAGGTGGTACTGATACTTGGGAATACGAATATTTGAAACCAACTCCAGAGCATAATGGACTTGCTGAAAAAGACGAGCAAAAGAGGAAGGCAGTTATAGATGAACGTGAAAAATTGAAAAAGCAATTTATCGAAAAGACTATTGAATGGATTGAATCTACTGATCTTGCAACATCAAAGAAACTTCTTCAAGAAAAAATGGCATTATCTGATAAACTTTCAGAAAACTATAGAATCTACGATGGGTGCATCAGAAACAGGGGATTTTATGATAGAGTTGGAGATATCAAACTATAATTGTAACAAAATTGTGTACATTCCGTGTATTTGATAAAAAAAAAGTGATTGGAAATTATTACATATAAAAGCTCTATAAAATCGAATAAAAATAAAAACGTAAAGTGCTCCTTTAAGCTATATCTTACGTTTCTTCATTGGTAAATCAGTTGGTTCTGGTGCTGAATCGATTACCGAAGTTTCTGGTTTCTTAACACTTAATATACGTTTACCCCAGTTTCCTGCAGCTGCATCACCTGTTTCATCTCGGCATTGCTTTAAGAATGATAAAAGTGCAGTACCACCTGTGCCTCGTAAAACTTTATCTTTGGATTTAGCCAGACCTGCACGAAGTGTAGTTCTTTGTCCACCGTCTGATCCACGCTCGCGTTCTTTTGCAGCTTGAATAACAATGTAACGGGTAACAATCCGAATATGCTTATCTCTGAAAGTTTTGAGCATTGCAACGCTGGCATCATATGCAAGTGTCAGCTCTGAATTCTTACTTTTCATAACAAAGTCTTTGATAATATTAACCTTGGATAAATGCTCAAGAAAATCAGCATGCTTTCCTGGCATATACTTTCTCATTTCTGCCATAAATGGATTAGATTTATTATCATCCGCATCTCCAGTGGCATGGTGATTCACATTCAAAATTAAATCTAACAGTTGAATACTAGATGACTGGGCATTTGATCCACCACTCAAAATTCTTGGTTCAGTTTCATCACCATAATATACACCTTCAGGTAGTCCAGCTGATTCCATATTTTTCCAACCAGCAAGATATGGTCTCAACCGAAAATAAAAGACATGTGGATCGCACATTTCCTCCATCCGCATCAATACGGAACCAAGAAAATCGATTCTCTCTGCAAGATCTTTCAAATACTCTGTTACATCATCAACCTTTCCTTCTCTTGCCGCATTGATAGCATCCAATCCAATAGTGATACACGGTGCAGCACAGTATTCAAAGTATACACTAACCAGATAGAACCATTGTTCATCGATACCGCCGGTGAATGTATTAATAGTCTGAAGGTTATCTAAAAAGTCAACATCGTCGTTCATTGGCAAAATCTCTTTCCAATTCCACAGACATAATCCCGCGTATGTTGCAACAGGTGGAATTCTAAGTTTCTCTGAAACTTTAATCCATGGTTCAGCAATCTGTCTTGGAAGTTTATTGCAAGGAGAATCAACTCCCCATATGTAAGCATGACCTAAAAATCCAAGTATCGTATAAGCTCTTCGTAATTGACTTTCATTCAAATCCGAGACATCAAGATTATCAAACTTGTCAATCACTGATCTGATACGCTTGGTGAGTAATAATGCTGGTAAAACAGTCATTGTATTTTCCCATGAATCATATCTTTGAGGTAATCTCTCACATGGTAAAGACTCTGGCAAGAACCCAGTTTTGGGGGAGACGTCATAATCTTCTAAACGTGGCAGTGGGTATGTATAAGATGCCATTTGAATTGTTTATTGATGAGGAGATAGCGTATGAGGAAGGGTTCCCGTAAGGCAGAAGGTTTACTGACAGAAAAGGAAGTAACGGTGAATAATTCGGAAAATGAATGGCATGACTCTCGGTCAGGTTGTAAATTTGGCAAATTCGTGTGTGCACGTGACCTTGGAATTGCAATTTTAATGTTGAGCCGAATTTCTAGTGTGGACAGTCAGACTTGAACTATCTTGACTAGCTAACCTGTATCTTGAAGAAATCGAGAGCTCCAACCGGTACCACAAATACACAAAAATGACTTCCGATACAGAAAATGGGGAGAGTATAGATACCACTATGTTGATTCCACCTGAGCCAACAAAGGATCCCCTTTTTGAAGCTTCTGATATCATTCCAGGCACTAAAGTATTTGCTGAAAAAGATGGACAGTTTAGGTTGGCCGAAATACTGGCCTCCCAAATGAGAAAGGGACTTCCAACATATTATGTCCATTATGTGGAATTTAATAAACGTTTGGATGAGTGGATTGATGAAGCTGTTATTGATTTTCATAGACCCTTGATACTACCAAAGGTAAAGGATACTAAGAAAGAAACAAAAAAGGTAAACAATAAGAAAAAGTCTGCACCATCGTCACGAAACACAGCAACACCTGATACAGATAAGAAACTATCTGTAAAATCAGAATTACAGGATGATGAGATGGATTTAGATAATTTGAATGTTCAAGGTTTAGTTAAAGAAGGTGAAGAATTAAGCAGAGAAGATGAAATCAAGAAGCTTAGAACTTCTGGTTCTATGACACAGAATAATGTACATGCTTTAGCTAAGATAAGAAACTTTACCAAAGTTATCATTGGTAATCATGAAGTTGAACCTTGGTACTTTTCTCCATATCCGATGGAATATGCTGAAGAGGGTTTGCTTTACATTTGTGATTTTTCTCTACAGTATTTTGCATCGAAAAAGCAGTTTGAAAGATTCAGGTCCAAATGTACATTAATGCACCCTCCAGGGAATGAGATTTATAGAGACGAAAAAGTTTCATTTTTTGAGATTGATGGACGAAATCAAAGAACGTGGTGCAGAAACTTATGTTTGCTGTCGAAGCTATTTCTTGATCACAAAACGTTATACTATGATGTTGATCCTTTCCTGTTCTACTGTATGACCAGACGTGATGAATTAGGACATCATCTTGTTGGATATTTTTCCAAGGAAAAGGAAAGTGCTGATGGATATAATGTTGCATGTATCTTAACTCTTCCTCAATACCAAAGACATGGTTATGGTAAACTATTGATTCAATTTTCTTACGAATTATCCAAAAAGGAAGGGAAACTCGGTTCTCCGGAGAAACCATTATCTGATTTAGGTTTATTATCGTACAGAGCATACTGGGCAGAAACTATTGCTGCATTGTTGATTGAGAAGAAACCTCATGAGATTAGCGTTGAAGAAATTGCACAACAAACTTCTATGACAACAACAGATATTTTACATACCCTTCAAACTATGAATATGTTACGATATTATAAAGGTCAGCATATTATTTGCATAACAGATCAAGTTGCTCAAGCACATGAAAAGTTAAAGAAAAAGAAAAGGCATGTATTGGATCCAAAGAAGTTACAATGGAAGCCTCCTGTGTTTACCGCTTCTCAGTTAAGGTTCGGTTGGTGATTTGTATTATAGTAAGTAGTGTACATTATAGTATAAAAAAGAAGAAATCAATCAATCAAATGGAATTTTATGTTTGTTTTGTTGTTGTGCCGCAGCAATTGCACTTGGCACTTTGATACCACAACAGTCCCCCCAAGTGGATATGATTTTATGATCGTGACCACACCCTGCACCATGATCGTGATCATGATCATTGTTATTGTCTTCCTTGTGCTCTGGCAATTCAGGAGCAGGCAAAATTGTACTAAACAAGAAATGTTGAACAACTGGAAGTTTACCAAGCACTTCAGCCTTGTACATCTTAATCATCCCCTCTTCAATTTTGGACCAGGTCTTGACACCACTTATATCATCTAACATTGGTGAAGTCCATCTCAAACCTTGAGCACCGGTCTTCACTTTATTAATAAAGTCAACACATTGAAAATATAAATATTTGTCTTTAAATTCTTCAACATAATCTAGCTGATGAATACTTAAGGGGCGTGGTCTCTTTAAAGGTGACAATTGTGCTGCTCCAAACAAAAACGGTAAAAAATGATAGTCATCCAAACCCCAAACTCCGTGAGATCCAGCAGGTTCAAGCCAGTATAAAAGTTGCAATCGGCGCATTGTTTTCAAATATTTGGCAAAAACAAGTAAAACAACTGAAGAATCGCACTGTGGAGTTAAATACTTTAGTTTTTCAAGGCAGAGTAGAAAGCAAAGAAAGTTCAATTCGTGTCCTGAACCGTAGTCGATTCTCTCACGATCACCAAAAGAGTTGGTAAGGTATACCGATAGATCAACTTCTTGTTGATGAGTGAATTGGAAAGGAAGTTCGTGTACAAGATCTTTTGATTGTTTCTTCAAATCATCAAAGAAATCTTTAAACTCAACCTTACCAAATCTAGAAGACGTTTCAATTTTGACAGGATGATTATCAATAATAGTGTTTATCTTATCAAACAGGTTTAGTAGTGCCTCAATATTTGGCGGGCGTGGTAAAGATTTGTCTGTCAATTCTAAACCGTGAACAGATTTTCCTAGTCTTATAACATAATTGACTAGGTCCTCGTATACCTGCGATTTTTGAAAGATTTCTAAGTCTTGAACTGTTCTGAGTCGAGAGTGTGGTATTGTAGTCATATCGTTGTTAGAAAGAACTCAGGTCAAGACTTCAATATCGATGTGCATGGATGATTTATGCACGTAGAAAGAAATCCGAGGGGGCTCGACAACTTAACAATTATTTAGTCGAAGGTAGCGAAAGTTAAGGATTATAAATTTTCATAAAATAGCTAAACAGAGTATTTATCATGCTTTATGTTGCTTTCAACTTTTATGTGTTCCGTACTATCCTCTAGAACTTGTTCCGGTTGTAGATTAGATTTAGGTCCATGGTAGTACTTGTATCTGTAAACAAAAAAGTAAATCATGAATAGGATCCAGACACCCATAGTGATAACAACAGTGTAGTTCATATCTTTTTTGTCAGGATGTTTTGAAGCTGGAATCATGGCTATAACAAAAACAAAAAGTCCCCAAGAAACAGTAATCCATCCATTAATTTTAGAAAGAGTAGGACCTAAATGGAATGGCCCTGGTGTGAATTTGTTTTTTCCACTTGTTAGTCTTAACAATACTGGGACACACCATGCTGTGTAATTGCCGGAAACTGTTAATGAAAAGAGGGCGCTTGCTGCTGCTGAGCCAGCAAGACATAAACAACCAAGAGCTAACGAAACAACACAAGCAAAAATGACAGCTCTAATTGGAACTTTTAACTTTGGGTGAACAACTTTAATATATGAAGAAAATGGTAAACCATCATCTCTTGCAAATGCCCAGATTTGTCTAGATAGGGCAGTTAAAATTGAAGCACCCATTAACCATTGACAAACCGAAATAAGGGCCATAAAAGCAGTTGCCCATTTTTTACCTAATGAACGGTGAATAATTTCAGCTAATGGGAAACCACTTGGACCGTTTAACACAGATTCGATATCCTTTGAAACACAAGCATTTATTGCAATAATAATGAAAAAGCCTAAACATCCACAAAATGTAACTGAAGAGATGATACCAATTGGCACACCATGTGTTGCATTTTTTGCTTCTTCTGACATGTGAACACAAGAATCAAACGCACCAATTGTCCAAACCGCTGTAAATAATGATAAAACAAATTGAAATCCAATTGGCCAATTTGAATGGTTTTGTACTGTACCAAAGATAAACTTGCCGTCATTAAATCCGAGGTTGTTAACTCTGTTTCCAATAGGAACTGCAATGAGAAATAGAATGATAATTCCAGTATTACAGATTGCAGATGTTGATTGTAGCCAAGCAATTCTCTTTGAAGAGAGGCAAGTACAAATTGCTTGTGTAATAATACAACCTGCAAAAACACCATAAGTTTTACCAGTTGTTGGCTCCATTCCATGACTCAGATAAACTGCGGCCAAGATTTCTTCTGCATTACCATAACAGATTGAAACTGAACCAGAGCATAAAGCCATAGCATTACAAAAGCCAATAAAATATGAAAACAAGACCTTATAATTTTCAGGAGCATAATAATAAGTCCAGTAATATAAGCCACCTGATGTTGGGATAGAGGAAGCCAGTTCCGACATTGATAATGCAACAGATATAATCATGATTGAAGCTGTAAACCATGCCCATAAAAATCCACTTGGTCCTGCTGTCAAACCAAGTGCTGATAATGACGCAATAGATGGCAAGATACCCATGATTGAATAAGCGATACCAAAGACTTGGAAGGTTGAAAAAGTTCTGTTAAGTTCTTGCTTATAACCAATATTTGCAAGTAAATCTTCATCGTTGGCGACATGATTCGGGTCAATATTACGTAAAACAGTTTCATGTGACTTGATGTCATCAAGTCTTGAAGAGATAGGACTGAGGAAAGAGTGATTATGTTGACGACTCGTTGTTACTCCAATATCGTTCTGTTGTGACATGTTTGGAAGTTGAGTGAGTTGATAACAGGAATGAAAGTAATTGTAAATGTTCACCAGTAAAGTCCTTAATGGGGGAATAAAAGTTGGAAACAAAGAGATTAATAAAGAGAATAAGACATTTGATAGTTAACCATACACGATATGTATAATTTCCCTCCCCCTCTGTGGTGAACAAGTTGATGTTAGACAGATTAGAGGATAAAGATAATCGTAGCCGCCAAGGTTCTACCAATCATTAAGTCAAGTGGGGTAACATCACCCCTGGCTTGTAAGAATACACTGGGTAATTGTTAGCAGATAAGGGACGGCTAATACCATTGTTCTCTTAGCGGGCACACAACTTTCTGAAAGCACAGTTATCATAATTCTTAGCGGGTAGGAGAGAAACAATAAGCGGTAATAGTTTATGAGAAATTCCGACAAGTTATGTCAGAATTGCGTTAAATTTATTAATTAACAAAGCAGAAGCGGGATTAAGCCTGTTACGGCCCAAAATCTCTGATTCACTAGGAGAGAGCACTGATCTGATACCGAAATGCCACAGCATCAGCAGCAAATGGCGACGAGTCTGACGTGACAAACAATCAAGTTGCAGACACTGTGCGTTGACAGGCTCCCGTTCCGTTCCCGCTCCGTTCCCATTGTGCCAGCTTGCAATGCCGCTCAGCGTTGGCGGGGATTCAGTCGGGCGGGGATTCAGTCGGGCATCGCCGATTGGCCCCGGCCGTTGCGATGGGCAGTCTCAAGCGAGTCAGCCGTCGGGCAGACAGTGGGCAGACAGTGGGACATTGAGTCAACGTTACATTCGACACCACCGCTTTGGGCACTGATTCCGACAGATCCAGTCTGAAATCAACCTTGATCCGGGGCGATCCGGGGTGATGGCAGTACTTTCAGTGAATTTGTATGCTAGTATTTTATTTTATTTTATTTTAATTTATCTTCTTTACACAAAAGTGAAACTATACATGACAAGTGTCTTTAGGGACTACGCAAAATGCAGTTATTGCTGTTCCTCCTGTAGAATGGATGTAAATGAATATGGCAAGTATGCAATACCTTCACCTTCAAAATACTTGGACATGGATTCAACCCATTGCAATCTTAATGCATGTAACATTGCACTGGTACCTTCCATTACAACCAAGATACAAACAGTTAATATGAACCACATGCCAAACATTAAAAAGATGAAAATTGATCCACCAAATCCGGTAAATGACAAACTACCACCTAATGTCATCGACCATAAAACAGACGATAATTGTGCATGAGCTAAAGATAATGCCCATAAACGTAAATAAGATGCTGTATGTGAAACACAGTTAAGACAAAATTCAATAGTATGAATAACTTGATGGATCATAACATCACCAAATGTATGAACTTCATGTTCTTCATCATCATCTATATCAATATTGGATAATAAATTATTTTCATCTTCTCCATTTGTACCTTCTTCATCTGTAGGCAGTGCAATATGTTTTGACTTTTGTTGTTCTTGATGTCTAAACCATAATGGTTTAATCAAAAGTAAGCATGGAACACAAATTAATGCAGCAACTAATAAGAAAACTTGAACTGTACTTTGATAAGGGTATAATTCTTCATCAATTTTACCTGGAGCTAAAAACATATTGATTAACATATTAAGTAAACTTGGAGCTGGTTTCTCAATTTTAACCCAATCAACACACCATTTGTAAATAATACAAATAGTTAAATATCCGAAAATACCATGCATGAAAATAAATCCTGGAATAAAGTTACCAATTATATCAATAGTTGATTTAAAATGGATAGCATTAACAAGAGAAAATACGTATGAATATGACATATGAATAAATCCCATTAAAATTGATAATTTCATCTTATATGAATTAGCAAATATCAAGGTATTTTCAGCTCCATGCCAAATTGGATCAAGACCAAAAATATATGTACCAACTTGATGAGCCTCAATATTTTCTCCTTCCTTCCAATGTGATGGCCATTCCCAACCTGATTTGAATAATGTCATTGAAATTGAAAAAATATCATTGTATAAGAAACCTGTATACATAGAGAAAAATCCCATTAATAATAAAATGTAACGTCCACTATATGCCATATCAAAAATTTCATCTCTCTTCATTCTTCCAATAGATTTTTCATTAAGAACTAATACTAATGCTGCAAGGAATAAAATAAAACCATGACCTAAATCACCAAACATAACTGCAAATAAAAATGGGAAAGTTGCAGCTGTTGGTAATGCTGCATTAACTTCTCTATATGTTGCAATACCATAAGAATCACACATTGCTTGGAAACCTTCAGTAAACTTATTAGTCTTATGATATGTTGGTGGAGTTCTAGAAGTATTAACAATATTCATTATAATAGGGAATGATTCATTATCAGAAAATCTACGTGAACATTCTTCAAGTGAATCTTGTACAACGTTAATATCATTAGTTGGAACCCAACCTTCTGCAATGAGACATCTTCTATTTAAATCATAATGACATTTATTCATAATTTCGAAAACAGATTTCTCAAGTTTGATTGATTTCATCCATTGATCAATTTCTGTTGCAATTACCTTTAATTCAGTATTTAATGTAAAATTAGTTGTTTCTAAAACATTTGTAATATCAGTTAATTGTTCATTAACTTGAATTTGTTGTTCTTGTCTTAATTTTGGATCAGAATTCACAAAATATAAATCTGCATCAAGAGATTCACAAATTTTCCGAATTCTAGATAAAATCAATTCACCATGTGAAAAAATAACAAAACTATTTTTATCAATATATTCTTTATTTTTAAAATCATAAAGTTTGTTTTTAATCTCAGTAGATTTGAATAACAAATTACCTCTCAATACTCTCCATAAAATTTTCTCTAAAATTGGAATCTTCTCTCTAGCGATAACACCTGTAATAAAATTATTGTTTGTTAATGATGGATCAAATGCATCAGAATTCGTAGCATCAGCATTTAATTCAATCAAATCCCTAGAAATTGCACTCTCAAAATATTTATCAGTAGCTGATAAAACAGTTTGATATTGCTTTAAATCCATTTGTTTTTTTGTTAATTCTTCACTGGCTGTGGACAGTTCAGAAACTCTGTCTTCTAGTAATTGAGTTGATGAACAAATTTCATCAAGTTGAGATGTTGAAATACAACTCTTGATTGTCAATTTATAATCGTCAACTAAAATTTCAGGAATATTAATTTGATGATCTTCCATACATTTTGCCAAATATCTATATTGTCTTTCAACGTTGATTAATTTACGAATTTCATTAATAAATGAACGTTGAAATTGATTCACATTTTTATTTAAATCACGAAATTCAATCAATCCAAGTGATCCAAGAGCAAAAACAGATTCACGTGCAATTTCAGTCGGAATATACAATTGAACCATTGTCATCTCCGCAGAGCCTGTAACAGAATTATTTCACATAGTTAGTATGATATTGCAATTATTATACAATGTCACCATAGCAACAACAATACATACGGAAAATCGCTTCTTTGTCTGACATCTTGACAGTGGTTGGATAATGATAAGATGTCTTGATTGCTTGGCTGTCAAAAGAAGAAAGTAAGAAAAGCAGCCATTATAATATTTGAACAGGAACTCAAACCCGTCTTTATATGTAAAGCAGCCATTTTTTTTGCGGAACAGAATTAAACTCTGTGTGCACGGATGTTACTACCTTTTCTAGCCAATCTTTCTGCTACGCAAAGGGATCTTTCTTGATCAGTTGTGGGCCAATAAATAAATTAACTCTCACCAACTCTGTTCCAATAAATCAATGTTCTGTTGGTCATGTGTTCTGATCTTGCTGAATCTGGTGGCCAGAACTGTCTGTATACATCGAATGAGGAGGGGTGGGGGGCTCAACCTTGTTCCGACGCGAGATCCCTCAGAAAGAGATTTTTGTATAGGGAGGAAAGCCAACAACTCTGTTAAATCTCCTCTTCTGTTGGCAAATGCAATTGCTACATGTTGAAGGAGGGACATTTGAAGGGCCTCCTGAGTACTCTATGCTTGATACAGCAAGACCAATTAAAATTGTACATCCATCAAATACACTAGAAGACCAGAAAAAAGCAATTCCTTGGGAATATAAGAAAACTAGATTTCATGATTACGTATTTGTAATTTTCTTCATTGTTGTAGTTATAACTTATTTGCTTATTGCAATTGATAGTATTCAACATTTCTATATCTTACACCAACAACGACTTGACTCTATTTGGCAAAAATTTTTGATTGACAACCAAGAAATAAATTTAGTAAATATGCTAGTTGTAGGCATCTGTGTGATTTCAGCTGCTCTATTCATTGGTTTTATACAGCTCATTGGAATTTTACTCTTTTACAAAACATTTATTATTGGTGCATTTGTTTTGAATTTTACAGTAAATACCCTTTTATGTATTTATTTTGCACAAAATGAAATGTTTCGAGCTTTAATTGCAACCTTGGTATTCACAATAGTTGTAATAATAATAGCTGTAAAACTTCGGAAAAAAATACTTTTCAGTACAATAATAATTAAGATTGGATCCCAATTAATGAGATCAACACCAAGTATCTGGATTGTGTATATGTTCATGCTTACATTAAATTCCATTGTACTGTGCTTTTATTTTATCACCTTGTACACTTCATATATTACTTGGAAAGATGATGTAGATTTAAATACAAAGTACTATGTTGGGGCTTTCCTTATATTTTGTGGTTATTATTTTACTGAAATTTTTCAAAATTCAACACAAGTAATAATTGGATCAATTGTAGCAAAATGGTATTATGGATCGGATGTAAAAACCATCGATGTAATTAAGAATACATTTATAAAATGTTTTGGCTCAATTTGCTTGGGCTCACTTTTTGCAAGTGTATTCTCAATTTTAAAAGAAGTTATTATATTGATTAAACCAAGTGACAAAATTTTACAATATCCATTGTTGAAACCAGTTTGGAAAATTATTCAACTAGTAATATTTTGTCTTAATTATGCATTAAAGTACTTTAATAATTACTCATTTGCATATATTTCAATTTACTCTACAAGTTATTTAAAGTCATCATTGAAGATGTACAAATTATATTGCAATAAAGGGTACGATACATTAGTTAGTGAATGTATTATTAATTTCATATTGAGACTTTACATTATTTTTTCTGGAATAACTGGAGCAGCAATTGCTTATGCATGTATGAATTTGATTCAACCTGAATTTATTGCTCAAAATACAATTTGGTGGATCTTAGTAATTGCCAGTGCGTTACTTGCTATGCAAATTTCCCGAATGATTGCACTGATTATAAATGCCTACGTGTATGTACTATTTGTGTGTCTTATCCAACACAGAAATATTATGATGTGTACACATTCAGAAGAATACAAAAGTATACACCCTTATATGTCCCCAATACCACCATTAAAGGCGTTCAAGTAAATCTCTATAAATTTATAAATAGCTAAAACAACCTAACACTGGAGTCACGTGGTTTGGAGGGGGGAAGTCTGTAGACTAAGTTTTGAGCGATTTAAACTCCGCCCCCCTCCAGATGACTTGCTTGACAATGTACTATTACGTTTTACCGCTTTTAATTTATAGCAATTGATTAGTTGAGTGGCAATGAGTGAGCAAGCAGATATGCAGAAAAGCCCAATAAGTTCGGTAGAACCGGAGCCAGCCGATATGAGTGAATCAACGACAGCAATTGAGACGCCAACACCAGAGGAAAATGCGACAAGTACCACCAACATTGGAGCACAACCATACATTTATGATGGATCGATTGATTCAGAGAATCCAATAGATAATGCAACGACTGATGATTTCAATATACAAGATGATGAGGATGATTTCCCATTTGAAGAAGATCGATTTACTGTTGCAAAGCCTGTTTGGAATGATACTAAATTTGCCGTTTTCTTTCTTATTGTTGGATTTTTGTTTTTCATAACTTCAATGAGATTAATCATCAAGTATACAAAACAATATGTTGATGAAAAACCAGCAGATTCATTACCAGTAAATATATTATTTGAGTTTAAGACGATATTTTTACTATTTTGCACACTGGTTACGTCATTTGTCATTTCTATTGCAATTTTCTTACAAGCTGGTAAAAATGCAACAAGATTTGCGTCTATAGGATTGAAATTTATTGGTGGTATTTTCATTTTAGGTGGTATAGCTGCGGTAATTGTTGGTCAAATAGTGCAAGCAATATTTTTTTATGGATTTGCTGCATTCATTATTGTTGTACTTAGGAAATATCAACCATTGATAACTTTAGCTGCGAATATTATACAGATTGTTATTGCTGTTGTTAAAAAATATCCACAAACAGCAATTGCTGCACTTGTGGGATTTTTCAGTACATTATTATTTACAGGTATTTTATCATTATCTGTTTCATGTGCATATATTGCATATGGATTTCATGGTAATGGTACACCGAAATACGATAATGAAGGTAATCAAACATCATTTATTAGTGCATCACTTGTGATAACTATTTTGTTTTTGAATTTTGCTGGATTATATATTATTGATGTTTTGAAGAGTATTTTACATGTTACAATTGCAGGATTTTATGGTACATGGTATTACCTTGAAAGTACATTTACAGGAATGCCAAACAATGAAGGATTTGGATCATTTAAAAGATCAATTACGTATAGTTTTGGTACTATATGTTTAGGATCTATTTTTGTTGTAATTTTCCAATGTTTTGCTGTTTTCATGTTTATTGGTGATAGGAACTTAGGAATAGTTGGTTTATTATCTGATAATTTACTGAAAATTGCAAGTTTTGCAGTTGGATACTTTAATACTTATGCATTTTCATTTGTTGCATTATATGGTGCCAACATGTTGACATCAGCGAGGGCTACGATTATTTTTTTCAAACAAAGAGGTAAACAAGCGGCATTGAATGATAGTATTATTAGCTTTTCACTAAGTTTTTACTGTTTAATTGCTGGATTATTATCTATGATTGTGAGTGCAATACTACTTTTCATGATTGGTATAGTTGTTACGGTGGATGACAACTCGTACAAGCCAATCATGATGTACTCCTTCCTGATGTCGTTCAATGTGTCGTTGATTCTCATCCAGACTACAGTTTCTGGTTCGTCGGCGTTCTTCTTTGCACTCAACAAGGACCCAGCTGTGTTTGAAGAAAGCCACCCATTTGAATTTCAGGAGATTAGTAGATGCTACCCACGCGTTCTAGAAAAGCTAGATCTCAGCCATGTACGCTGAAAAGCACCCTGTATGGAACCTATATAATTATGCAACATGCCCAAATCAGTAACACTCACTCACTCACGTACGGGACCCTGATCGACTGAGACTGTCAATTATTAGCGCAGCGGAGCGCTGTTTTAGCCACAGCGTCGGCGTTCGCGGCTGGTTTTGCGGGGCGTGCGCCGACGTGCGCGAGTTTGCGGGAAAAGCTGGGGCGAGCTGGGGCGAGTTTGGGCGAGTTTGGGCGAGTTTGGGCTCTGGGGCGGCAGAAGGACGCGGCGTCGGCGTACGGCGGGACCCTTGCTAGCGCCGACGGGGGTCGTGCAACTTCTTTCTTTAAGATTTAGCAGGGTCATCTCCATTTTGCAGCTTCGTATGGCTGGAATTTGCACCAGGCAGTCTGTATGGAGGCCTATAAATACAACTGGATCAGCCATGCTGTCCAGAAGCATTATGGTGGACTGGGTCTGTGTCTGTGTGTGTATTGTTTCTCCCCTCTTCTCTTCCCAACATTAGTCGCTTATGGTTGACACTCACGACTTGGAATCCGTAGACTCCTCTATCAGGAGCTACAACTCACAACAGGCTGCAAATGCTGCTGGCAATAACCCAGAAGAATACCAGCATCCAGTGGAAAATATCATAACTCAAACCAAATCTAAAATAAGTGAACTTGTCCATGGTACAGATGAGGACCATAGGGACAAACAGGCTTTGGAGAAACTACTAACACAAAATTCAAAAGGTATTGAAAAATTAGTCACTAACCTTCAGCTTGACGGTTTTGGTGCTACTGGTCCTTTAGAACAACCAATAGATCTTGAAAAAACAACTACTGCCTTCCATCCTGATCCACATACAGATTATCATGATAACGATGAATGGAAGTACCCAATAGATGCTGACACTCAGATGAGATTGGTTGTTTTCGTAGACAACGATAAAGACGATCCAAGAAACTGGTCACCAGCTAGAAAATGGTTTTTAACCCTTCTTCTTGGTCTTGTCTGTTTTAATGCTGCTTTAGGTTCTGCAATCGTTACAGGTGATATCGAAGGTCCAATGAAAACTTTCGGTGTCTCACAAGAAGTTATTATTCTTACAATCACCTTATTTGTTCTCGGTTTTGGTTTTGGTCCTTTATTATTTGCTCCATTGTCTGAAGAATTGGGTAGAAGAATCATTTACGTTTCTACTTTATTTGGTGCTGTTATATTTATCATACCTTGTGGTAAAGCTCCTAATATCGGTACTTTACTCGTTTGTAGACTTATTGACGGTTTATTTTTCTCTGCTCCAATGTGTTTAATTGGTGGTAATTTGGCTGATATGTTTATCGGTAAAGATAGAGGTGTTGCAATGAGTATTTTCTCTGCAGCTCCTTTCTTAGGTCCTGTTATTGGTCCTTTAATTGGTGGTTATATTGGTGATAATGCAGGTTGGAGATGGCTTTATTGGGTTTTACTTATCTTTTCAGGTTGTGTTTATGCAAGTGTTGTTATTTTCTTACCAGAAACTTCCCATAGCTTTATATTGAGGAAAAGAGCAAAAAAATTAAGGAAAATTACAGGTGATGAAACTTATAGAGCTATTTCAGAATTGAAAAAGAGAAGTATTTCAGAAACTGCAAAGGAAACCCTTTCTAGACCAATATTCCTCTTATCTGAACTCATTGTTTTCTTAATAACAATTTACATGTCTGTTGTTTATGGTCTATTATATATGTTCTTCTTTGCTTACCCTGTTATTTACATGGAAGGTAAAGGTTGGTCAGCTTCTAAAACAGGTTTAATGTTTATACCAATTGCTGTTGGTGTCTTAATCGCAACTGCGGTTTCTCCACTATTCAATACTCAATATAATAAATTAGCTCAAAAATATACAAATAAAGGTTTATTACCACCTGCTGAATTAAGATTAATCCCAATGATGATAGGTTGTTGGTTTGTTCCAATTGGTTTATTCTCATTTGCTTGGTCTTCATATCCAAGATTAAGTTGGGCAGGACCATGTATTTCTGGTTTAGCTTGCGGTTTCGGTTTTAATTGTCTTTACAATCCAGCAAATAACTATATTGTTGATTCTTATCAACATTATGCCGCTTCCGCTTTAGCTGCTAAAACTTTTGTTAGATCAATTTGGGGTGCTGCTGTTCCTTTATTCACAATTCAAATGTACCATCGTTTAGGTTATGAATGGGCTTCCACTTTAATGGCATTCATTTCCCTTGCTTGCTGTGCAATCCCTTTCTTATTCTATAAATATGGTGCAACAATTAGAAAAAGGTCAAAGTATGCTTATTCACCAGAAAGTGTTAAAACTGAAACAGAGTCGGATGAAGGATCTTCCACTCTTGTAAACAAAGAATAATTAACCCAACAATTTCTATCATAATATATAATTATCTAATTTCTAATTCTTAATATAATCTTAATTTCTTTACATTCACAAAAAAAAAACTCGCCAACAAAAGACACTGGTCAACAATTTCATTTAGAAACATGATTCAAAATGATTCAATTTCCCTACTTGATGATTCAAAATGATTCAGTGCGAAGTATTTTTTTTCGTTGGGAAAGTCATTGAATTATACTGAAGTGATGTCTATTTAACAAGACACCTTTTCCTCTCTTCATTCAATGGAAACAACAGAAAATGTCTCCTCTAACAACAATCACAGGATGACAGACTTTTGCAAAGAAGATACATCTTCTACTACTGAAGAACAGTACAAATTAGATGTTTCCAACGAACAATTGTATCCAGAAGAATACATTCCAACAGAGAAAGAAATGGATCCTATCTATAGACACTTAGACTATAGAATCATTCCTGCTTGTTGGGCACTTTACTTTCTTGCATCTTATGGATCTTCCGCTTATGGTAATACTTTAACTATGAACTATGAAGAAGGTCACTCTTTAACACAATCACTTCACCTTTCAACTCATCATACTTCAACTGCTACTGCTCTATACTATGTTGCATATATCATCTTTGATTTACCAATGAACTTAATCTTAACAAGAGCATCTCCTCAAGTTTGGCTTTCAAGAATTATTACTAGTGTTGGTATAGTTTACATGTGTTATGCCGCTTTACATAACGGTAGTGGATTAATTGCAATCAGATTCATGACAGGTTTTGCAGATGCTGGTACTTGGCCCGGTCTTTCTTATTACATCTCTTTATGGTATCCTGAACATAGAACTGCACGTAGAATTGGTTACTATTTTACTGCAGCACAACTCTCAGCTTCAGCTGCAGGTCTCGTTGGTGCAGGTTTCCAAAAAATGGATATGGATCGTGGTTTATATGGTTGGAAATGGTACTATTTAGTCTATGGTGCAGTTACAGTTGCAGTAGGTATCTCTTTGATTTGGTGGTTACCAGATAGACCGCTTTACCTCAAACCATCAGAATCAAACATGTTGAGTTTCAGAAAATACATTCCATCAAAAATCATGAAATTTTTCAGTCCAATTCAACCACTTAATGAAAGGGAGAGAAGATTACACTATCTTGATATGAAACATAGATATAAAAATATTAAATGGGGTTTGAAAGATATTGTTAAAATTCTTATTGATTATAGAACTTGGCCACTAGTTATGATGTATTTTGGTGTCGTTGGTACTGGTTTTGGCCTTGCTGTTTTTGCAACAACTTTAATAAAGGTCAACCATCCTGGACTCTCTGGTATTAACATTTCTTTACTATATGCACCAATTTGGTTATTTGATTTAGCAGCAATATTAATTGTCACCCCTATTGCAGATAAATTCAAAAAATGGAGACATGCAATATTTTGTTTCTTTACACTTATCATTATAACTGGTTTGTTGGTTACTTCTTATGCTCATGGTCCTTGGAATAGATATGCTGGTTTATTGATTGCCGGTTTTGGTTTGGGACCTACTGTTCCAATTACAATGACTTTATCAGCACAAATAATGACATATAGATATGGTGATGTTGGGTCAGCTGCATCGGCTGCAATTGTTTCAGGTTTAGGTAATTTAGGTACTGTTGCTGCTACATACGCATTATATTCTGGCTGGCCAGCTGATAAGGCTAGACTTTACAGAAATTCAAATATGATGTTGATTTTAATCCTCGGTATCAGTATTATCGCTGCAATTATTTGCTGGTTAATAATGGAAAAAGTCGACGGTGGAGTTTATGACATTAATGGAAAGGAACGTGAAGCGCTTCAAAATAATGAAGAGACAAATCTGTAGATATATAGTAACATGAATAGATTGCGGCGTTATAGATCTAACTAAACCGATAAAATTTCTTTCGAGAGTTATAATTCGTGGAATTTTTCATGATCAAGAGAATTTCCTCTTTCGGTTCTCGGCGATACATCGCCGATCAGGAAAGCCAGTTTTTGCAACTTTAGAGAAAACTATAAGTTCAGGTGATTTCCCTCCAATTTGTATTTCACCCGATATCCACTTCACTTTTATTTAAAACCCTTTTTCAAACCAATACAGAAAATGCCACTTCTTGATAAATTTCCTAAATATCCTCTTTTATTTGGTCCTTCACCTATTTCCAAGTTTGAAAACTTAGCTAAAACTCTTGGCAATAAAGTCAACATTTATGCAAAGAGAGAAGACAGAAATTCAGGTTTAGCTTTTGCAGGTAACAAATTAAGAAAATTTGAGTATATTGTTCCAGAAATTTTGAAGGGTGATTACACACACATTGTTTCCATTGGTGGTATTCAATCCAACCAAACCTTAATGACTGTTGCAACCGCATGTAAATTAGGTTTGAAAGCAGTTACAGTGCAGGAAAATTGGGTTCCTATTCCTGAGGCAGAGAAGGCAACTTATGATAAGGTTGGTAATATCGAAGCTGCTAGAATTATGGGTGGTGATGTCAGACTAGTCCCAGACGGTTTTGATATTGGACTTAGAAAATCATTTGAAGATGCAATCAATGACTTGAAGGCTAAAGGATTCAAACCATATCCTGTTCCAGCTGGTTGTTCTGAACATAAATATGGTGGTTTAGGTTTCGTTGGTTTTGCAGATGAACTTGTAAAACAAGAACAAGAACTTGGTATTAAGTTCGACAAAATTGTTGTCTGCTGTGTTACTGGTTCTACCGCTGCTGGTATTGTTGTCGGTATGGGTCAATATGGTAGAGAAAATGATGTCATTGCAATTGATGCATCTGGTAAACCAGAAAAAACCTATGAACAAACTTTAAGAATCATCAACCATACTTCCAACTTGATCGGTCTTAACAAGAAATTTGACAGCTTTAACTTTGACACTAGATTCGGAGGTCCAGTGTATGGTATTCCTAACGAAGGTACCATTGAGGCAATCAAACTTCTTGGTCAAACAGAAGGTACTCTAACTGATCCTGTTTATGAGGGTAAATCTATGCAAGGTTTAATTCAATTAGTCAAAGAAGATGCATTTGAAAAAGATTCTAACATCCTCTTTGTTCACTTAGGTGGTGCATCATCTTTGTCTGCATATCAATCCTACTTCAACTAATTGCAATGAATTCTAAAATTTTATAGTATTTTTGTACTTTTAAAAAAATTTAATTAGAGTTATTATTCGTTTTCATAACCTACTATGAAAATATTTAATTCAGATTGCATGGAAAATGATAGGCAGAAATACCAAAAAATATGTGCTTGAGTGGTACGGGATTCGAACCCATGACACCACCTTGGAAGGGTGGTATGCTAACCACTACACTAACCACCCGAACACGTTAACGTTTACTTTGAAAAATTTTAAGAGCGCAGTAAGACACGTGACAACTGGCAGCTTTTATCATTCAAATCTACTATTTCTAAAACTTTGATCAATGATATTTCATTCTTTCTCTTAGTGATATTATACTCGAATCATTTACCTTGTAATTTAATAAAATATATAATCAATTAGAAAATACGCTGAATTGAAATGAATTCAATCAGGCAAAAACCTGCCACTAGCTATTAATTGGCTCCCAAGGAACTCGTAAGTTCCATTTAGGTTTCATGCTTTTACACCAGGATGAAGCGTACGAATACAAAATTAATGGAAAATTTTATACTACTGCTAAGACAGTAAACTATGTATATTTAACACAATTGTATAGCACAAATTCAACCATGGGGAAAAAAAAAGCAGATTACTATTTTTAAGGTGTAGCATTATTATATTAGAATTGATAAAATTTTATACAATTATAAAGGATGGTGACTGATTTATGAATTCTACGAGATAGTATAATATTAACTCTACCAGCAAAAAATATAAACTTAGTCTACTTCTTTCACATGAGAAACCTCTTTTCATGAATAAAGCAATAAGAAATAGTTTCAGTTATTCTATATCCTTTTTCAATTTGTTTTTTGAAAAACAAACATCAGATATTCATCACACAGAAGGTATTTTACTATTCTTCCTTGCGATTCAAGAAATTCTGCGAGATAACGACTTAGTAATTTTACTAGCTCAGCATGACTTGCGTTATTCTAAAGTTCATAAATTCACTTTCATCCTGCAGTAAGGACATTTATCTGAGCCCAAATACCACTCTCTAAAACAGTCAGAATGAAAAATGTGATCACAAGAAAGTATAAGTGTTTCGGGACTTTCCTTTTCTTCTGAGCCCATGTCAGCACTAGCGTTTTCTATAAGTTTTTCATAACATATTATGCATTTATTGTTGAGCTTATCTATAAGCATCTTTATACGCCCATTTGAATCAAACACTTTTTTATCCATTTCTGATATAAGTTCAAGTTTGCTTTCTGACAACTGATATTTTCTACTTTTTATCCCACATCGCAGAACTGCAATAATTAGCTTGAACATGGATATAAATCTGAGCATTAAAAATATTGCCGATACTATCGGCTTAGACCATACACTACCCAGCGTCGTAAGTGAATACCCTAGACTTCCATTCAGCCTAGTGAAACTCAAGGCAAAAACAGATATCAAAATGATTATATTAGCGTGCCCCATCTCCGATATAGTCTCTGAAATCGTGCGATAAACATAGCTTTGAAAGTTTTGTTTGTTAGTTGTATTAGTAAAATAATAGATGGCACCAGTTATCTATGTATTTATATTTGATGTTAGTATCATTTGAATTTTATTCCCTTCTTAAGGTTCAAAATTTAAAGATGTTGTTAATACATACTGCCCCAAGCCCAAAATGCCATCTTGATATCCCTCCGTTTGATGACATAACAAAATAGTAATATGATAGGTATGATGTGATTGATAGATGTATAACTCTGTCCAGTTCAGCAATCAAAAACAGTCACTCATGTGACTACTAAATTTGGAAAGCCCACTTTTTGTTTCGGAAAAACCGCAAGATTTTCAGTTCCTCCGAAAAAGTCGTCTGGGTGAGAGCAGGTGCATGTGCCAGAGGCATCTGAAGTCATTACAAACTGGTGGAAACATATATATATATATATATACCTTCTAAATGATCTTTACCAAAGAATGCTTTGTCGATTTGTATACATTACACAGATAGATAACTATTGCTTTTCGTAAATTTAGTTTGATGTTTCAGCTGAAACAGTTTTTGAATTTTCAGCATCTTCTGTACTGTCCTTTTCTGCGCCAGCTTTAGCAGCTTCAGCTTTCTTGACAGAAGCTTCTTTATCAATAGCTGCCTTGTCAATGTCAAACAATCTATATAAAAGTTCCGCAGTTTCGTGCTTATTGACCATTAAGTTATAGCTACTTTTACCTTTCCATAATGGGAAAAATAAAACTTCACCAAATTCATTGTTGGTATTGACCTTAACAAAACATGACCCTTCACCAACTTCTTCAATTTGCTTCAAAAACTCTGGGTCTGCGTTGCTTTCCTTAATTGATGCAACACTTGGCGAAACTTCTATCAGTAAGAGCTTGAGAAGGTCAAGGTTGATCTCAATGGTTCTTGAATCGGGCAAGTAACCTCTAATTGCGTTCAAGCATTCATTTTGGATTCTCCAAGGGCAAACGTCACTTTTTTGAGCCACAAACAGTTTAACACCAGTGTAGATAAACCTCAGTTTTTTATCATTGTTTTGTAAAATATTCTTAATGACTGGAGCAACGTAGTAGATTGCACGCAATGGCTCACCAGTAGCATTTCTAACCAATGTACAGTCCTTTGGAAAATCTTCAGCAACATTATAGTAATTCCAACATCTCTGTAATTTTTCATTTGCTTGATCAATAAAAATGAAAGGCTCTTCGTTTGCATCAATAGGTAATTTTTCCTTTCTTTGCTTGACGACGGCAGTTACATCTTCTGTTTCTTCTGTTTTTTGCTTCTTCAAATTTTCAGCCTCCAACTCTTCAGTAGCCTCCCTCTTGGTAGCAATTTCGTTTTCAGGTTCTGCCTCCTTTTCAAAAACAGTAATGAAGAATCCACCTGTATTTTGGTCTTGCGGATAGACTCTCATACAATAGTCTAAATGCATGCTTTCAGCTTCTTCTGGAGAAGGTGGATAAAGAGTTGCAGGTAGTTTATCATCTTCACCCAACTGTTTAATCTCCCCATCTTTTCCGAAAACTTTCCAGTTATTAATACCCTTGTGTCTGATTAAACCTGGAAGTCTATCGCATGAATCAACAAGTTTTACCTTTTTATAAAGTTTCAAAGCTGCTGCAACAACAGCTTCATTTTCAATAGGGTTCAAAGAACAAGTAGAGTATACTAACCTTCCTCCCGGTTTCAATAATTGCAAACCTCTTTTAAGGATATTCAATTGTAATGGATGTAAACCTAAAGCGTTACCAAATCTCCATTCCTTCCATACCATAATGTTTTTCCTCATAGTTGCATCACCAGAACATGGAACATCACATAAGATTCTGTCGAATTTAATGTATGGTCCATTTTCTTCTAATCTCATTTTAGGGAACATCTGCGCATCATGGTTGACAACAACAGCGTTTGGAGAGTTTAATCTTTTGATTTGATGTACTAACATGTATGCTCTTCTGTAATCTGAGTCATTAGCCATAACAAAACCAGTAGGTTGACGAGTTTCATCGGTAGAATCTTTGAAAGTGTGTAAAGATTCAATCAATTGTGCAGTCTTGGAACCCGGTGCTGCACACATATCTAAAACATGATGATGTGGTTCAACATCCAGAACTAAAGGAGGGATCATTGAAACCGCTTCTTGTCTGGAAATATTACCAACTTCATTTTCAACCATTAGAAATTTTTGTACTTTTGCATATTCAGGAACCTTTTTAATAACTTGTTTTGGCAAATCAATTTGATATCCCAAGTTATCTGGATACCATGGAAGAGCAAAAGGTTTTTTATAACCTTCAGTACCTTCTGCATTTTCTAGCAAAGGCATTATCTTGTTCTTGAACATGCTTGCAATAACTTTAGCATGCTTTCTTGAACCAGTGACTCTAAAAGTTAATGGCAAGGTTTCTTGACATGTCTTCTTAAATGTTTCAAAGTCACCTGGAATGATACCCAATTCCTTGTAGTATTTTTCCCAGTTTTCATTCTCTTGCTTGATTTGACTCCATGGTTGTCTATCATCTCTGTTGCCTAACTTATTTCCATTGCTGTTTCCAGATCTTCTTCCTCTGCCTTTTTTAGCCATTTTCAACAATAATATCTTACTTGTTAAAAGATGTTTATGCATAAACACCAAAGAGATCTGTTTCCAGACTAATTATATACGTTGTGTTTAACTTAGCCTCAGATCTGAAAAATTTTAAGATTTTAAATTTTGCTAAAAAATGCCTAGTTTACTAGGCCAATTTCTAATTCAAAGACCCAAAAAACAATAGGTCAGTATAAACATATATGTTTTAGTTAAGATATTCTATAAGACTTCAGTATACACCTATTAATGTCAAAAACTTGACTTGATGGCTTTCAGTTTTCATCACTCAGATCATCATCTTCCTTCTTGATGAAAATGGAATTCTTGAATTTTGACTCTTCATCACTTAAGTAATCTGAATCCGCCCGTTCAATTTCCTCATTACTAGATGTTTCGTCACTACTTTCACTTTCATTGCTTTGAGTGTCATTACTATTATTATCACTTGATGATTCATCATAAACTCTAATGAATTCGTCAATGCTACTTAACTTTTTATCATCAACACTCGTAGTTTCCATGTATGCTCTATATGTATGGTCTCCACAAAGTTCCTCTACCCAGCTTGTAAATACAGTACTTAATGCTAATAGTGATGATCCTTCAAAAATCTGACTAAATTTCTCATCGTATTCCTGCTCAGATAAATTGAACCGTGTTTTTATTCTATTAGCAACGTAATAATGGATAGCATTAGTTACATCCTGTCGAGGTAAATCAACTTTAGTAATTTTTTTTATTTCATCTCTATTGAGGTATACCAATTCATTAGCTTCAAAATCGTAGTCATTCGTTAGAACTTCATCAGGTGGTTTATATTCTACTTGTGCAATTGCAGTGGGCCTCTTATATTTGTTCATTGTCTCAAATTCTGGCTTTAGCTTCGGGACAATAGCGTTATCAACAAGTCTCTCTGAATCCTTATTTTTAAACCGTCGTCCATATAGAAGAGTTCCTCTTGATAATACTTCCAAATTAGAAGAGCTGTATATATTCGGGAGTTTGTTGTTTTCAGTAGAAGGTTTAGTAATCCTTTGAAACTGCATAACTTCCTTATATGTTTTATCATTTCCACTTATCCTTTTTGTTGTCTTTTTTGACTTGACAGCAGTCGATTTTGTTGTATTAACACACGGAGGACCGTCATTATGTGTAATTTTTGTCAATGCAACATCTTCATTTGATTCATCAAAAGACCTTCTACTAAGAGAGTCGTCATTGTGCGTTCGTTTCTCTTTCTTAACATTTTGTGAGGAATATGTATCGGAATCTGCTTCATAAGTTGAGTCTGAATCAGAACTGGAGTAATCAAAATCGGATTTGCGTTTCTTTGAGGAGCTGTTATCTTTCGGTAGAACCAATATTCCTTTCTCTCCATTGGTATTGGCCATTCCCTGATTAATTTTTTAAAGATATATTTGATTGTTAGTTGGATGTTTAAAGTTTCAATGTAAAAGCGGAAGATAAATACTTAAGGAGAAAAATGTTTATAAAATTTCATGTTGATGATGTTTAGCCCCTTAACTTATGCAACATTCTTTGAGCATAAATATATGATACAGTTAATACCTTTTGAGTACTATGGAAAAGCAAATAGTTGACTTGAATAATCGAATAGCAGAACTTGCTTTATTGGTTTCACTTAAAACGAAAGAGATGAAATTGATTGAGGAAAAGTATACTGAAAGAATCAGCACGCTAAATGCGTATCTAGAGAAATTACATTCCAATTTAGGAGTAGAATCTAATAATGAGTTTATCTTTGATACAGATTTAATTGAGAAATTGAAAGAACAGAGGTTAGCAGATGAAGAATATCTTGTCATACCTACAAAACTTGTGAAACCTAATCTCTCGGACGGTAAAGATAAAGTTAAAGAGAAACCGTCAGATGAACCTAAAAAGGTATACTTGCAGCCTAAGGAAAAGAACAACAGTAAATACAAGAAAATCTCATGCTCTTACTGCAATGAAAAGGGACATAAAAGATCACAATGTCCCAAGATTTTATATCAAGAACATTAATGACAATAATGTTTTGGTTTTTAGATTATCCTCTATATACGGCTATTTTTATGTCAATATATATAAAAGACTTAATATACAAAATTGAAGAAATGGGGATTAAGCTTCGTTGATGCATTATTAGTTGCATATTGTGTGTATTCTATGAAATGTATGTTCTTGTATATGGAGGCATGAAAATCATCTACCTGCAATTTTTTCACCAGCAATAGCCATTGCTTCTCTTCTACTAGCATCTTGAAGAAGGTTTGTATCTACACAAGCTGGATTCAGGTGAATATATCTGATACTAGTACTTCTCAAGAACAAATTCTTGATTGCAATAAATTGCGGGTATTTTTCGGTGTCAACCTTTATGTTATCTAATTTCACATTAAGGTATTGGTCAACTGATTTTAAAGTACCTGTTATCTTGATATCAGACTTTAAGTCTACTGTTATCTATTAAGAATGCGTCCTGATTGTTAGTAAACTGTTGTTCTGCTAATTGAAAAGGGAAGAAACTAGTCTATCTTTTCGGAATAAAATCTAACATACCTCTTGATCCACAAGAGTTTTGAAAAAGGAAAAGAAAAGCATCTTTAATTACTTTCTTGTTGTGTGTTTGAGAGTTGAAAGATGAGTAAGTACAGTTTGTGCTAGACCAATTGCTGTAAATCGACAAGTTTCAGCCTAGCACGCGGGAAGTTTTTTAAAGCTAGACAGAATTCAAGCAAGCAATGTGATGATGAGATATGATGGGTCTATCATCACCTACAAGAGGAATCTTGACGTTCTAAAGCTATTATCAAAGAGTTATATTTACAAGTAAAGAATGTACGGTTGAAGTATTGTTTAGTTAAGAGGTTTTGTGCCTGTTTTCTTTGCTGCCTCTTCAAGGTACTTCTTGAGGATCATAATATTTGCCTTACTTGGTTTCTTTAAATTATTCAAAACCAGCAGAGCACAAGTGAGAAGAGTCAATGCACCGGCTTGATGTGCTGCTGCTAAATCAGTAGGAACGAGGTAGAGCAAGGTACACATACCAAGTATGTATTGAAGTGTGACAACACCCATACTGATATTCAACCATTTATATGCATGACGTGGAATAATGGTTTTTATTCTATGTGAGTACATGTGAGTGGCAAAGACAACAATTGCTGTAGTTGTAGCTAAGATTCTATGCTCTAATTGAACAGTTGCTTGGTTTTCCAACATATTTCTCCACCATAAATCAGCTTTGTCTTTTAATCTTGAATACACAGGATCAAACAGTTCAGCCTTAGAGGGAACCCAATATTCTCCCATGTGTGGGAAAGTATTGTAAATAAGACCAGCATCTAAACCAGCAACAAAGGCACCGGACATAGCTGTTAAAAATATCAAACCAAACATACCTTTAGTAATTAATTTGAATTTAGAAAGAGATTTAGATTGAATTTGTTGAAAGTACTTTGCATATTCTTCAGGATTTTTCATAATCCATTGGTTTCTCAAAACGCTGTAACCAGTTGAAATCATTGCACAATAGACAACAAATGCTGCACCTAAATGAGTAGCTAATCTATATTGAGAAACGGTAGGTTTAGAACGTCTTTCTTCAAGTAATTCAGTATCGATACCGGAGTAGACCATCCACCAACCAATAGCACCTTGCAGACCAATCAAACCACAGATACCTAGAAGTTTAGCTGAAGTTTTCAAAGAGACCTTTTTAGTTGCAATGAAGTAGAAAGTTGGTAAAACAAAAGCCATACCGATAATTCTACCGAGCAATCTGTGAGACCATTCCATAGAATAGATGAATTTGAAGTCCTCTAAATCCATGTGTGAATTGAGCAACTGGAATTCAGGAGACGCCTTATATTTTTCGAATTCAGCGATCCAATCTTGTTCATTCATAGGTGGTAAAGCACCTGTGACTGGTTTCCATTCTGTAATGGACAACCCGGATTCCGTCAATCTGGTAAGACCACCTAAGACAACGATAGCAAAGACAAGGATCGAAGTACCAATACAAAGGTAGCCAACCGCCTTATGAGAATTAGCAGGCCATTTGCTGATAGGTTTAGGCGCAGTTTGTGAAGCAATGTTGAGTTTTTTCAAGGATGTTGAAAAAGATCTAGCCGGAGAGGAGAAAAACGCAGATCCCTTTGCGTTGAAACGCAAGGCACAAGAGGTGGCAAAGGGGGAGTGAGCATTTGGCGTAGAAGCAGCAGAAAGAGGCCTACGTGCTGATATACCCTTGATTGTAGCTGCGATAGAGTTTGCAGTTGTTTTGTGCAAAACGTTAGAAACGACATTAGTGGTGACAAAGGGTGCCTTCAGCCCCAGACGGATGAGAGAAGGGTTGTGAAAGAAAAACATATTGTTAGGCAGCTGCAGCGGTCCACTAAGGAAGTATGTAGCGGTGAAGAAGGAGCGTAGCTGTAGAGAGCCAGGGTGGATAAAGCAGTTGCAAAGTTAACATCATGGTCACATCCAAGCTGCCTAGAAATTGAGATGATGACAATTCGAATCGTCCCACCGGTCACTGGACTCAGATCAGCGGGGGCTCGGCGCACTGTAGTCGGTGATGTCACGTGATGTCAGGCGTATGCTTACCTAAGCTTGCTAAATATATATTTGTTGCCGGTGCACGGGTGCACGGGTGCTTCTTGCTTTGGCTCTCGACAAGCTTTATCGATCTTTCCGAGAGCTCTGGGGCTTTGTGCAGAGCACGTTTCCGTTCACGGGCCCATCCACAGAACTCCTGAGCAAGGGAGACGAGAGAGAAGAGAAAGCGAAAGCTAATTGGAACTGCACATGTCAAACTCGTGGCAGCAGAAAAGGAGCCACGCCAGCGACGAGTTGTTGAACCCGTTTGCAAGTCGTTCGGATGACGCTGGAGGCTCTTGGCAAGATATCAACATAAGCACCGATTCTCTGTTAGGGAAGTCGGTTTTCCCCGCTAAACCACCACAAAGACCAGCTTCAGCGGTTAGAACACGGAACAGAGGTTACAGTCTGAGGTCTGCTCAATTCGATCATCATCTCGAAACACGTGATAGCAGCACCAATCAAACATCAGAATCAAGTCAGGATATAGAGTTAAAGTCTGTCGCTAACGCTTATAATCCCAGAATTAGTGTTGTCAATGATGACGATCTGAAAGATTTTTCACACTATATAGGGAATGAAATGATTGATGATTTTGAAGACGATGATTCATCAAGACTTTACACTAGAAAGAACAGTAACGTAAGATTCCAAACTTTAGCTACACATGAATCATTGCTCGATGTTAATGATGCAAATTCCGAATATTCAAATAGATTCGATAGCCATATCTTTGGTGAAACTACGCGTATTCAGAAGTTGAAAGCCAAAAGAAACGAGAAATTGGCTATTTTGAAACGTTTGTTTCTTTTATTAACTGGACGAAGACCAGAGTTAGAGTCAGTTGGTGGACGTCATGTACCAATTTCAATTGAAATATCCAAAACAGATCTACCTTTCATCAAAAATAAAAAAGGTACCCCATTTTTATTAGATGAAAGAAACAATAAACCATATATGAACAATCTTATAACGTCATCCAGATATACCCTGATAAGCTTTTTACCTCGACAATTGTATGCACAATTTTCAAAACTTGCTAATTGTTATTTCATGATTGTAGCTATTTTACAATTAATACCATCATGGTCTACTACCGGTACAACCACTACCATCATTCCATTATCCATTTTTATTTCCATTTCTATGGCTCGTGAAGCATGGGATGATATTAAAAGACATAAACTTGACAAGGAAGAAAATTCCAAGAAAGTGAAGGTTTTACGAGAGTATCAGCCCGAAAACAATTTAAGATTCGAATCTGATGTAAGATTCAGCAAGAGTACAACATCATTATCAAAAATTAGACCCAGTAGTCAGTCTTATGATCTTGCCTTTGAAGACGAGATTAATCTTGAAAGTCGTGCAATAGAAGAAAATTCATTTCAAGATGAAAAATTATTGAACAATTTAGGTGTTGCTACAATTAAGACACGCTGGAAAGATGTGCGAGTCGGTGATATCATTAAATTAGAATGCGATGAATGGGTACCTGCAGATATTATTGTATTGTCAAGTACCAATGAACTAGGTGAAGTGTTTGTGGAAACAATGGCTCTAGATGGGGAGACAAATTTAAAATCAAAGATACCAAACATCGAATTACATAAAATCGCCAATAAGGCTAAGAATATCTTTAACTTATCAGGGACAATTAACTCTGAGGACCCGAACCTTGATCTCTATAATTATGAGGGTTCATTGGAGCTACCAAATATTAACACACAGAAACTTGAAACTCATGCTCTTGGTCCTGACAACATTATTTATAGAGGTTCTATTATAAGGAATACAGACAGCTGTATTGGAGTTGTTGTTTTCACAGGTGAAGAAACTAAGATTAGAATGAATGCTATCAAAAGTCCACGTGTGAAGGCTCCTAAACTTCAACGAAAGATCAACATCATTGTTTTATTTATGGTGTTCCTCGTATTAGCTATGTCGCTTCTTAGTTTTCTTGGTGAAAGAATTTTGTACAATAAGTACCATGAGAAGAACTGGTATGTTGCTGGTGAAGATGCTGGAGCTGCAGCAACGATTGTTGGTTACATTATTATGTTCAACACTTTGATTCCACTCTCCTTATATGTAACAATGGAAATTATTAAAGCTGTCCAGATGTGTCTTTTACAATGGGATATCGATATGTACCATTTACCATCAGATACTCCAGCTGAAGCACGGACAGCTACAATATTGGAGGAATTAGGTCAAGTTAGTTATATTTTCAGTGATAAAACGGGGACATTGACTGATAACGTGATGATTTTCAGGAAATTTTCCGTTGCTGGTGTCCCCTGGATCCATGATATTGATTTACTCATGGAGAAGGAAGACCATTCTGATCCGAATGATTTAACGGACGTTTTCTTGCATAATGAGGACAGAACAGGCCATTTGACAACTGCTGGCAGGCCAAGTATGGCATCTTTATCTACAGCAAGGAAGCGCAAACCAGAGAAGTCGGAGAACGAGTTCGACCACCACGATCTGAAGTCGTCCTTTGAGTTTATCAAATATTTGCAACAATATCCACAGTCTATTTTTGCACAGAAGGCAACAATGTTCCTCTTATCAATAGCTTTATGTCATACTTGTTTACCACGGAGGATTGTCTGTGAGCGAGATTCAATCGATTCAATTGAGAACGTGCGAGATGTTACTAGCAACACTGGTGGTACTAGTGGTAACCCTGATGGCGGTGTACACGCTGATGAAGTGGAGGAAAAAATTGAGTATCAGGCTGCGTCCCCGGATGAGTTGGCATTGGTACAAGCTGCATGTGATATGGGTTTCGTCGTTTATGACAAAAAATTGAAACAGTTGACATTGAAGACATATCCTCGGGGGTTTGAAGCTGAACCTGAATTTACTGTCTATGAAGTTTTGGATATTGTTGATTTCACTTCTGCACGGAAACGGATGTCTGTTATTGTTAAGTTCCCCAATGGTAGAATTTACTTGTTCTGTAAGGGAGCAGATAATGTGATTATGGAGCGGTTGAGCAATGCAGAAGTTGCAGAAGTTGAGAAGAGTGAATTAACTCGGTCTGTGAGTGAAAGACGAAAGGCAGAAAGCGAGCTTATTATGCGACAACGGATGTCAATTGACCGTACTCGAGCACGTTCTCCGAGATTATCGATGGATTCATTGCGGGCAAGTATAAGTGTTGAGAATAATAACATTGATACTCTTTTAGGAGATGAAGAGGAGAGAATCGTACGTGAATCACGGAAATCGTTTGATGCGGATAAGATGCGTAAATATAAACTGTCGAAAAATCAGTACATTCCACCACCACAAATGTTGAATGATGATAGTTTTGTGATTGGACGTACACTACAGCATATTGAAGAGTTTTCATCTGATGGGTTAAGAACATTGTTGTATTCTTATCGTGAGATTAGTGATAGTGAATATTCTGAATGGAGTATTCGGTACGCTGATGCTAAGGCATCTTTAGTGAACCGAGCAGAGAATATTGCTAGCGTTGGAGAAGAGTTTGAAAACAATTTGACATTGCTCGGATGTACAGCTATTGAGGATAAATTACAAGAAGGTGTTCCAGAAACGATTGAGAGGATGAGACGTGCTGGAATTCGAATGTGGATGCTTACAGGAGATAAGAGGGAGACAGCAATCAATATTGGATATTCTTGTCGGTTGATTAAAGATTATTCGACAGTTATTATTTTATCCAATGAGAAGAGTAATCTTGAACAATTACAATCTATAATTACTGCTACAGAGATTGAGATTAATGAGGAAAAGATTGCACATTGTGTTGTTGTTATCGATGGTGCTACTCTTGCTGAACTTGAAGATGATAAATCAGTATTTCAATCATTTATTTCACTTGGTGTTAAAGCCGATTCTGTTATTGTTTGTCGAGCATCACCATCACAGAAGGCTAAGATGGTTGCATCTGTAAGATCACTTGATAATAATAAAGTTACACTTGCTATAGGTGATGGAGCTAATGATATTGCAATGATTCAAACAGCTGATCTAGGTATTGGTATTACAGGTAAGGAAGGATTACAAGCAGCAAGGACCAGTGATTATTCGATTGCACAATTTCGATATTTGACTAAACTTTTACTTGTTCATGGACGGTATAATTATATTCGAACTTCAAGGTTTGTTTTAGGTACATTTTACAAGGAGATTCTATTTTATTTATCACAAATGATGTATCAAAGATATACATTATTTACTGGATCTTCATTATATGAATCATGGTCATTATCAATGTTTAATACATTATTTACATCATTACCTGTATTATGCATTGGTATGTTTGATAAAGATTTACAAGAATCAACATTGGTTGCTATACCTGAATTATACATGAAAGGTGTAAAGAATGAAACATTTAATTTTATTGCATTATTAGAATGGATTATTGAAGCAGGATTACAATCAACGTGTTTAACATTTACTGTATTAAATGTTTTCGCAATTCCTGCAACTTTAGATAATACTACATATCCAGTTGGAGTTATCCTTTTCACAGTTTTCATTATATTAATTAATACGAAACTTAATATTTTAGAGATGCATAATATTACTAAATTGAATGTTATTTCATGGAGTGTTTCAGTTATTGGATGGGCAATTTGGTGTATGTTATTAGTTGGTCTTTACAAGAGTAAACCTAATCAAATATTTTATGTTGCACATGGATTATTTGAAGAATTTGGTCGTGATATTACATTTTGGTGTACTATTCTTGTTTCTGTTATGATGGGTATTCTTATCTCATTATTAATGTATGTTATTATACATTTATTACGTGTTACAGATACAGAAAAGTTTCAAATATTGGAGAAGGATCCAAGATTACGTTGTCGAATGGAATTTGCATCATTTGATGTACTTAAACAACGTTGGAAATGGTTACATGATTCACAGGTAAATGCCGATGGTAAAGAAGATTGTGATGGTAAAATTAAAAGGTTCAAAAAAGCTGTTAATTATGCAACTAAATTTCGTAATGGACCTTCAGAAGCTGTTGAAAGACGTAAACGTGCAGGAACAATGGTCAGTCCATATGAATTACCACCTGATACCCCTAGTATTGTTGTTGTGAATTCTAATGATCAGTATGTTGAAGAATTACTACCTAGTGGAGAAATTATACGTATGAAGAAGGAACAAGGAATAGGTAGTCGAATTCGGGGGTATCGGAGATTTTTACGAGTTGATCATGATCATGATCATGATCATGAAGATGATATAGACATTGATGAAATCCTGCGTAATAGAGCAGCAGATCTTGAAGAGTAAAGGTTATAATTTAAAATATTTAATTTTTTGATTTTATATATAAAAGTTAAAAAGATAAAATAGCAGCAAATTGGATAATAATGAGTTGAGAAATATATATAAAGCGCAAAAATTACTTCATTTATCTAAGAAATAGTTACCAAATGTAATTAATGCAGCGGAAGTTGCAGCTAGCGGGGCATAGAGTTCTCTATTATTAGCGATTGACCAAGTGTGACGACCTAATTGGACACGTAGTGTATTATTGTGGCGATCAGAGTAGAGAACAGCAGCAACAATGACATGTAGCGTCAAAAGGAGGTAATTGTATGTCCTCCTTGGGTTTGCTTTGATAGCAGCGATTGTAGTGTTGTACGCTGAACAAAGGGTAGCGGTGGTAGTACGTACAGCTGCTAAAAGTGTTGAAGTGAACGAGTCAAGATAGACACGTAGAATTGATTTAGGATTGGATTGGGGATCGGAGGAATGGTTTCTTGAAGAAGAAGTGGTGGTAGCAGAACCGGTAGAAGGGGTGGTTGTTGAAGCTGAAGGGTTTTTCTTGTGTCCTTTACTCATAATTGCCGTTTAATAGTGGGGGGAGGGGGTGGAGAAGTAAAGGTCAGAAGGAGGAACCAGGTTTGGATTTGGTCAGTTGAGAGAAAGGGCTGGGTGTGTTGGGGGTTATAAAGCGTCGGAGCTGGGATTGCTGGCCGGTGTGCAAGTCCCTTATCGGGGGAGAGCGTGGCTGGTGCGCGAGGCGGGGGAGAAGAAGGCAAAACAAACGTGGCTGGTGCGCGTGCACGGGTGTTACGCGCAGACCACGTGACCACACCGACCACGTGACCACTCACTCACGTGACCGCTCACAGCCCACGTGACTTTCCACACTCTGCAAACCCTCTCTGTCCAAACCCTCTTTCGGGGGACGCTCAACGAAAAGTTCGCTGCGCTGGCTTGCTACTATTTTTCACTTCACCTGTGTGCACACTTCAACGCTTCTTCTCTAGGACCTTTGCTCCACCTTCCCGGCAAACAAGCATCGCTTTAGTCTACATACAACATGGGTGCATACAAGTATATGGAAGAGCTTCAAAGAAAGAAGCAATCTGATGTCATGAGATTCCTTCTCAGAGTCAGATGTTGGGAATTCAGACAAAAGAAGGTCATTCACAGAGCTTCTAGACCTTCCAGACCTGAAAAGGCAAGAAAGCTTGGTTACAAGGCTAAGCAAGGTTTCGCTATCTTCAGAATCAGAGTTAGAAGAGGTAACAGAAAGAGACCTGTTCCAAAGGGTGCTACTTACGGTAAGCCAACCAACCAAGGTGTTAACCACTTAAAGTACCAAAAATCTCTCAGAGTTACCGCTGAAGAAAGAGTTGGTAGAAGAGCTGCTAACCTCAGAATCCTCAACTCTTACTGGGTTAACGAAGATTCTACTTACAAGTATTACGAAGTTATTGCTGTCGATCCTTCTCACAATGCTATCAGAAACGATCCTGCTTACAACTGGATTGCAAACCCTGTTCACAAGCACAGAGAAGCTAGAGGCCTTACCTCCGCTGGTAAGAAATCTAGAGGTATCAACAAGGGTCACTTGTACACCAAGACTTCTAACGGTAGAAGACACAACTGGAAGAAGCACAACACTCTTTCCTTATGGAGATACAGAAAATAGATTCATTAAATCTATACTCTTATCTTTATACAGTCTATCTCTTAGTTATATGTAATCAATTATCTATAGTCTAATCGATAAGTTGTTGTCTCATATAAGATTCTCTTTTTTTTTTTTTGGGTCCAATCGATAAATTAAATCGATCTAGTAGCAAAAGCTCTGACTTCTTCTCGAAAAATTTAAAATTAATATATTATTATTTTAATATTAAATTTTCTTCACCAGACAATAATCGCACCCAACCCTTAAAAGCTGCCACCACTCCTTCATTTTCTTAATTTACAATTTACTTTCCCTACACTCTGATTAATTCATAAAATCAATTGAAAACAATGTCTGAATTTTCTAAAACTGCAATTTTATCAGTTTATGATAAAACTGGCCTTCTAGATTTAGCAAAAGGTTTGGCCGCAAATAAAGTCCGTTTACTCGCTTCTGGTGGTACAGCTAAATTACTTAGAGAATCAGGTTTCAAAGTTGATGATGTCGAATCAATCACTCATGCTCCTGAAATGCTCGGCGGTAGAGTTAAAACTCTTCATCCAGCTGTTCACGGTGGTATCCTTGCTCGTAATATCGATTCCGATGAAAAAGATTTAAAAGATCACAATATTGGTAAAGTCGATTTCGTCGTTTGTAACCTTTACCCTTTCAAGGAAACTGTTGCTAAAATCAACGTCACCATCCCTGAAGCTGTTGAAGAAATTGATATCGGTGGTGTTACTCTACTTAGAGCTGCTGCAAAGAATCATTCTAGAGTTACAATCTTATCTGATCCAAAAGATTATCCAGCTTTCTTAGAAGAACTTGCTTCAAATAATGATAATGAAGTTTCTATTGAATTGAGACAAAAACTTGCCCTCAAGGCTTTCGAACATACCGCTGATTATGATACTGCAATTTCTGATTTCTTCAGAAAGAAATACTCTGAAAATGTTTCTCAATTACCACTTAGATATGGTGCAAACCCACACCAAAAACCAGCACAAGCTTTCGTTACTGAAGGTGAATTACCTTTTAAAGTTTTATCCGGTTCCCCAGGTTATATCAACTTACTTGATGCATTGAACTCTTGGCCACTCGTTAAAGAACTTTCAGCTTCTCTTAACCTCCCAGCTGCTGCATCTTTTAAACACGTTTCACCAGCTGGTGCTGCTGTTGGTCTCCCATTATCCGACGTTGAAAAGAAAATTTACATGGTTGAAAATATTGAAAATCTGTCACCACTGGCAAATGCTTACGCTAGAGCAAGAGGTGCTGATCGTATGTCCTCATTCGGTGATTTCATTGCATTATCTAATATTGTCGATTTACCAACTGCTCAAATCATCTCTAAGGAAGTCTCCGATGGTGTTATTGCTCCTGGTTATGAACCTGAAGCTCTTGAATTATTAAAGGCAAAGAAAAAGGGTAAATATTGTGTTTTACAAGTTGATCCAAACTATAACCCTCCAAGTATTGAAAAGAGACAAGTTTATGGTATTACACTTGAACAAAAACGTAATGATGCAATCTTTAACTCTTCAACTTTTAAAGAATTTGTTTCAAAGAATACAAACTTAACTGAACAAGCAGCAATCGACCTAACTGTTGCAACCATTGTTCTTAAATACACACAATCAAATTCTGTCTGTTATGCTAAAAATGGTATGGTAATTGGTCTCGGTGCTGGCCAACAATCTAGAATTCACTGTACCAGACTTGCCGGTGACAAGGCAGACAATTGGTGGCTCAGACATCACCCTAGAGTTTTAGCATTCAAATGGGCAAAGGGTGTAAAGAAACCTGAAAAGTCAAATGCAATTGACCTTTACGTTTCAGGTCAAATCCCATCATCAGAACCTGAAAAATCAGAATATGAATCTAAATTCGAATCAGTACCTGAACCATTATCAGCTGAAGAACGTAGAGCATTCCTTGATGAATTAACTGATGTTGCCTTATCATCAGATGCTTTCTTCCCATTCCCAGATAATGTTTATAGAGCTGTTAGATCTGGTGTTAAGTTTATTGCTGCACCATCTGGTTCTGTTATGGACAGAGCTGTCTTCGATGCCGCTGATGCTCATAACGTTGTCTACGTTGAAAATCCAATCAGATTGTTCCATCACTGATTGTTCCAATTTTATTAATATCGCACATTTTCTTCTCTAAGTAAGTACTATAATAGTATATATAAAAATACAATAAAAATAAAAAACTTCACATAATAATATAATATAATATAATATAATATATCGGTAACTAAACTATACAAAATCACCTATTTCTTTGTAGAAAATGTAACAAGGGAAGTAGTGGTGGTCCAATGTGGATGATAAGAACCTGATCCAAAACCTGTATCATTGTTATCTTGGTGTCTAGGCTGGAATAAACCACCAGCAAATTCTGGTAATCCATCTCCATTGAAATCAACACTCTTCAATGAACCAACAACAGCTGGTGCTGCAATGAGGGCAACGAAAATAGCCATCATGGTGTAGAAAAGTACTGAATACTTTTTAATCATTCTCTTACGTAATCTAGCTTGCTTCAGTGAATAAATTGGTGGTCTAATTTGTCTATTTGGTTTTAACCAGAATAACATCATTGAATGCCATCTATCAATATATGGAATACAAACCAATGGGAATTGACAGAAGAGTATAACATGTCCAAGGACAAAATCACCAGCAAAATGTGATAATTCAATAATCTTTGCACAAAATTCTCTTGATGGTTGAGACCATGCAGCAATACCTAAACCGGATCCATACCATTTACCAGTCCAGAATGCAACATTTGAATGATCATTCTTAAATTCTCTAGTTAACATGAACAATGTAATACATTTGAAAATCAATCTTTGAATGTAAATCATTGTAATTAATCCAATTAACATACGTGCAAAATTGAATCCTTCTAAAACCCACATAACAATATAGAATGCAATATTAACAACAACTGCAATACCATGAGCAATACCTGCCATAACTGCACCAGTTTTTTTACAACACATACCAAATAATGGTCCAGAACAACATGAAAATCCTAATGTACCAAATAAGACACCCATATCAATAACAATCGGTCCAAGAGAACAAATGATTAATCTTAAAACAGAGTTAACAACTTTAGCATCACGAACACCTGTTTGTGCATTAATAAAAGTATATGCAATGAACAAACCAGCAGTATAAACAGCACATGGTATAGTATCTGAAATTAAAATTGTTGTTCTATGAGCTCTAGGTGCATCACCTGCAGCTTTTTCAGATTCATCGCCAATAGTCTTCATTTTAAAACCAGTAATTCTCGATCTAGCTAATCTAACATAACCAATCCATGAATTTCTATGCCATTTAGTATTACCTCTTGATAACCATCTAATATAATCTCTATAATCAATGAAATAATCTTCCCAAGCAAATTGATGTGGGTTGAAAATATATGGAGAAAACATTAATGCTGTAATAATTGTCCAAAACCAAAGTAATGCAGGTTGCCAATGTGCAACAGTACCAAACAGTAACATAATTAAACATCTAGCACCAATATAAATAGTACCTTCAGCAAATCTAGAATATAAAACAGAGAATGGAATTCTAGATGTCGCAAAACCTCTACCAGTTGCAATATATCTTGCTCCACCAATTGCAACATCATTAACTAATGCAGTAGAGTAAATTTGTGCAACGAAAACTTCAAATAATGGTGACATAGATGCAATATGTTTAATAAATCTAAATGCCATCTTCCAAATACCTCTTTCAATTAATTCTTGAACTAATAATGGAACAAAAGAGATAAAGAAAACAATGAAAATCGATAATGTATAACGTCTAATCCAATCAATTGCTGGTGCTAAATTATAACAACCTAATGGATATAAGATATCAGTAATTGGTTTATTCTTATCATAAATACAAACAATTGATTCATGAGCAAGAGCATTAAGATTAACTAAAGTTAACATGAATAATTGTAATGATGTTGAAATGAATAAATTATTAATATGGAAACCTAAATGAGCATAATAGAATGAAAAGAATCTATCTAAAGGTAATTGAGTACCCAGATAATAATATTCTCTTGATAACATTTGTTCACCCATACCTGCACCAATTTTAGTTGTGAAATTTAAAATTGATCCAAAACCTAAATCTCTACCTTTACCACATTGATAATATTCACAATGTTTAATTCTACCACCTCTACATAATGCAGTCATACCAGCATAAATATCTTCATTTAAATGTAATCCCTTTTGAGCTTTAGAAACACCACCTCTAGTTAACATATAAATTGCATTAAGGAAATCAGGATGACCATAATGTAATTTACCACCAACTTGTGCTAAAGTTCTAGCAAATAAAGTACCAAAAGTTTGTTCCTTACCTGCTGCAACATCACCTAAAATACCTGCATTTTCAGAGAAAATATATTCTCTTGCACCAACAATTGCAACTGGATGAGTAGTTTTCATAACTTCCTTTGTTAAAGTTGTAGCATAAGGATTAACATGTTCAATATTTAATTCTTCAAATTCAGCTAAAACAGATCTAATCTTTAAACATTCTTCCAGATAATTATCTTGATTTGCATCGATTAATTGTAAATATTCACCTCTAGTGAAAATAACGGCATGATTTTGATTATCAGATTTACCATCACCTAAAATTGGATTACCTGAAATTTGAACTCTAAACTTTGGTCTTCTTCTTTCATTTGGCATAATTTCACAATGTCCATCAATAAGTGCAGAATAAATTCTTGGTTCACCACCTTCTTCAAGTGGTGGTTCTTCATCTAAGTAAGCAATTTGTAAATCTGGATAAGCTCTTAATAAAAATTCAGCATTTTCTAATTCTTCTTTCTTAAATTTAGCTAATCTTTGCATTGAAACAACAAATTTGAATTTTCTTCTAGCCATTCTTTCTAATTCTCTTTCTAAACCTTCAGCATTACCGCCAAACATTTGAACAATTTCTGGATTTTCAACACGATATAATAATTTAATTGCTCTTGCATAATTCATAAAACCTGAAACTGTTCTATATAAAGTTTGAGATCTTAAAGATGCCCAAATTCTAGTTCTTAAAGTATATTCTGGTGCAGCAGATTTGAAACCAATACAATAGAATGGTAAATCATCAATTTCTTGTTTAACATCATCATCTTTTTCATCATCAAATGCAACAGTTTCTTCAGCTAAAATTTTAGTATCTTTAACAAAACAATCCCATTCAACAGGATGTAATTGTTTTAAATATTCCAATAAAGTAACTCTAGAAAATTGATCATCCTCTCTAATAATTTCTTTCAAAGAAAGTAAAATTTTTTCAGAATAATGAGGAGTGAAAACTGTAAAAGTTGGCATATTATCGACAGGTAAAGGTTCAGGAATTGGAGTTGCTAAAGATTGTGCAAAGAAAGAAATTCTTCTTTCAGCTTCAGAATCTTTTGGAAAGAATTCAGTTTCAAAATTATTATCATCTTGAGAGACAAAGAAAGTTGGAGCTCTTAAAGTACGTTTTCCTTCAATTTCTGAAGGAACTTGATGATATAATAATTTTTGAACATGATCAATAGCTAATAGATGTTCTCTATACATTGAGATAACAATTGCATTCCAAACTTGAGATATTAAAACTTTTGGTTTATATTTAATTTCCATATCAGTTGTAGCTAAAACTTTAGAATAAATTCTCTTTGGTAATCTAGAGAAGATATTTCTCCATGGTGTTAAGATGGAAATACCTAAATAAAATGATCTACCAACAGAGAAAATTGTATTAGCTAAAATGTACCACATATAAGTATCAAGGAAAAATAAAATCAAATCTGTTGCAATCATTAAACCTAAAGTGATCTTTGCCTGTTGTTTACAAAGAACATCACCCCACCATTTTTCACCATGACATCTCATATCCATTGTTGATAAATTTCTAATTGGATCTCTAATTGATAAGATCAAAAAGAAATAAGATTCTGAAATTTTAGCAGCAAAAACTGCAACCCATAAAAGGTAAGATAAATATCTATCGATACCCTTTAAAGGAGAAAATGAAGCAGTGAATGTAAGTTGAGGTAAATATCTTCTTGAATTACCTTTCATATAAGCTGTAAATAATCCACCTAATGGCATAATAGTCAGATAAACCAAAGTAGCAACACCAATAAAGAATGAAATAATTGAAACAGCATAAGCAGCAGTTGATTTAGTAGTTAAACCAGCATATGCAAAGACGAAAATAACAGGACCGACATTAATACCTAAAAGAATTAATAAATAAATCAGTCTTCTAGTTAAATGTTGAGCACCTGCCCAAGATCTTGGAACAAACATCCATTCAAAAATAGTTGCAAAAACGTTAATACCAGCAGCAACGGTACCACCTAAAGCACAAGCTGCCCATCTAGATGAAGGTAATGGTTGATTATTAATAACTTGAACATAATTATGAGTATATAAACTTGGAGCATTATAGGCAGCATACATCCAATAAATTGAGATATGAACAACCCAAATACGATTAAAGTTTGTAATAATATGTAACCAAGTTCTAGTTTCTTTATAAGTTTTAATGAAAGTTGAACTCCAATCAATTTCACCTAATTGTAAATATCTTTCAGATTGAGGTAAATCGATTAATCTTGTATCACCAACGTACATTCTAGCTAAACCTTGAGGGTACCAAAATAATTGATTAACATCATCATAACCGACAATTTTATCATGATCTCTTTCTCTTTTAACAAATCTACCATCAATAATTTCATAAACTTGATCTCTTAAAAATCTGTATAATGGAGTAATAATTCTATTTAAATAATCACCTTCAGGAATTGGATCTACTCTATTTTGACAAGCATCAGATTTTAAATAATCATAAGCAGATTTGTAAATAAAGCATAAACATTCAGGAGTGAATCTAACTTGATTTGCTTCACCCCAAATTAAAAGCCATAAAGCAATTTGTTGAACTCTTTCAATTGGAGATAATGAATTCATTTGAGTTTTCCATCTAAAATCACCAGCTTCTAAAGAATTATCACCTTCAATTTCTGTCAATATTTCATCAGGATTTTGAACTTCAATTTCTTCTTTATTCTTTTTAGCCTTTTTAAAGAAACTTTTCTTTGATTTTTTTTTAGATTTTTTGATTTTACCAAAATCAATTGATGAGAAACCAACTCTATCATCAATATCCATTTGACAAGCAAAATACCATTTTTTATAATTAGCAGAATCACCACCAATATAATCAGCATGTAAACTTAATAAAGCTTGAGCTGGAGTCATTCTTGAAGATCTTGAATCTAATAAAACCATAAAATAATCAAACATATTTCTCATTGAATCTCTTTGGAAACCAAATTTATTACATAAATCAATGAAAACATCTTCAATTTGTTCGATTGTAACAGGAGCTTGATCATCTGCAGTCCAAGCAGGATAAGGATCAGTTGGTAAAGCAATCATACCTTGATCATACATACCAGCACCATAATAAGGAGTTGAAGAACCTGATTGATTTGGATCTGCATAACTCATTTGTGAAGGGGTATAATTGTTACCATACATTCCACCATTATCATAAGGTGTACCAGGAACATTACCAGGACCATAAGAGAAATCAGAATAAGTTTCAGGATCATTATGATTTGGTTGATCATAATAACCTTGACCATTTTGTTGATCATAAGGTTCATAATAACCTTGACCATTTTGTTGATCATAATAATTTTGACCATTCTGTTGACCATATTGATCATAATAACCACCTTGATCAATTGGTTGTTGTTGATCATAATTTTGTTGATCATAGTTTTGTTGATCATAATTTTGTTGATTTTGATCATAATAACCTTGATTTTGGTCGTAATAACCATCATTGTTGGCATTACGATTATAATGTTCGTCGTGAGACATTCTGTAGGAATGAAGAAAAAAAAAAGTGTTAGTAAAGAGAACTTGAACGGAGTGTGTGGAAAATCTTAATCCAACAATAAGTTATGTGTGCTTTCAATAAATTATTGTAATAAAAATGAATAAATTCAATATTTTTTTTTCCTCTAATTTTTGCGTGGAACAAAAATTGATTTCATCAATGTGAAATAATATTCTTCGGATCAAAAAAAAATGAAAGTGAGAAAGTAACTAAATTTAGATTTGGGCTTGATGATTGAAAGCTTATTGACTGATTGGTGGATAGGTGAATAAATGATTGATATAAGAAATTATATATACATACTTTTGTAAGATTTGATTATGAGTGGTTGAATATAATGAGCTTTTTAAATGATGAGTAAGGATGTAATTGAGCTAGAAGATTATAGAAAAGATGAATTTTTTTTAATTGAATTTATAGGCCTTTCTGTCTATTTTTATTTCAGTAAACTTTCCAGTTGTTTGAGGAAAGAAGTAATAGATATACTGTTGTAGTGAATGATATAGTTTAGATCTTTCTCTTTACTGTAAGAATCAAACAACAGACAGATGGATATGGTATTTGGAGAGAGATGCCTTGTTGAGATGACAGATAACTCTTACTGAGAGGAAAAAGAGGAGAGAAACAAAAGAGGGGAAATAGGAGAGGGTAAAAGAGGGAAGAAATGGAGGTAAACGGAAGTAAATGGAAGCGGGAAGGAGAAGGGAAAGAGGAAGGAATGAAAGAGAGAGAGAGAGAAAGCATCAATGATGGAGTGGAAAAGGTGAAACTGAAACTGACATAACATGGCCTTAGTGAATTGATCCACTGTGTGTGTGTCTCCTCCTCCAGCTTGTGGATCCGATCCCACCCGCCAGCTCGCGAACTTTCACTTTCTGGGCCTTTTTTCGACCCGCGACGCGTCGCGACGCGTCGCGTCGTGAAACGCGAAACGCGAACTGGCCAAATCGAGACCAAACGACACCAAATTCGCGACCGACGCGACCGACGCGACCGACGCAAAACAAAACACAGCGAAGCAAAACGCGTTGCGAGAGGCTCAGCAAGCCCAAGCCCAAGCCCCCCTTTTGCAGGTCGAGACCGCGGGTCCACAAAGATTCGGATCAACTCTCAGTCACTAATTCTGCTCTTAACGCCGCTCTTATCTCCACTCCTAACTCCGCAAGAAAACATCAGCTTACACTTTTACACATTTTTACTTGCATGTAATAAATACACACAGATCAAACACATATACACATACTTCTTACACCTGTTGCATCCATTTGCGTTGCTTACTCTTGAGTAGTCCTTCCATGTTCTTCTTCTTCCAGGCTTCTTCGCTGCTTTGTTCGTCAAGGTTTGTAGTATTGACCTCATCCACACTTTCAAGCACACGTTCACATTCCGTAAAATATGTCTTTACAAGTTCTTCCCTTTCTCCTCCATTACATGCTTCAATAACGTTCACAATATACTCATCTGCGTATATTTCACTCAATGGTAAAACTCTTTTATCGTCAAGTCGGAAAATATGTTCAACTACTGTTTTACGTTGTAAAACTCCAAATTTGCACAATTTTTCAACAAATAACAACCCAATTCTAGGCTCATTATTCCAAATACGTAAAACAGCATCCATCATCCATTCTTCCTTCTCCCTTTCACTACCTTCAACGTCCATTATAACTTTCTTTAATTTATCTCCGAAAACTTTATGTAAACTCTCCTCAAATACAGAAAATGAACGTGATCCAATTAAACAAATAGATTCGGTAATCAATGTCATAATATATTCTTCACCATTATCAACAACTCCTTCATTACCAATTCTTTCACGTAATTTATTCAATAAATCAATTAATGAATCTTCACTCTCTTCAACATTCTCTAAATTCATATAAATATCCCGACATAAATCATTGTATGGATGTTCATCATGATTGAACAAATAATGTGAGAAAAGTTTATACATATCAGTATTCGTTTCTACAACTTCTTCTTCATTACTTTCCTCTTCAACATTTATATCATTTTTCTCATTAGCAGCTTCAAGTTCTTCTTCAAATGGATTACTACTAAACTTTTCTGCAAATTCTCTACCAAAGAAACGACTATCAAATTCAACCAATCCTTCACGATCTTTTAATGAAATATTCACAAACTTTTTCAAATCAATTGGTAATGTCTTGTCACGGATAAATTTATAATTGGTAACTAAAATCTCTTTATGAATAACATTCTTAATAAAGAAAATCTTAGGATTATATATTTTCTCCTCACCAAGTTGTATAACATCACTAATCCATTCTTGCCATTCCCATTCAAATTTAAAATTACTGATCTGCATTAACATCCAATTAACAAACCTAACAATGTTCTCAAATTCAAATTTTTCAATATTCTCATAAAAATAACGGAAACTATCTCCAACAAGTTTAGAGAAAACTAAACTTTCATTGTTATTCGCCTGTGATTTCTTAACTAATGTCCAATCACGACCACATGTATCTGCAACCAATGCTTCAAAATAAATAAATGGTAAATCTTCCTCTTTACTTGGAATCACAAACATAAAATCTGTAATAGTCTCTAAAACAATCTCCTCCATTTTCCATGTTGAAATAAACCCTTCTTCATATTCTATTTGAATCTTCTTTGCAGAATGAATCATCTCACGTTTCGTATCTTCATCAAGTTCAGAATTAGATTCAAGCATCTCAATAAGATTCATTTCAGATCCCTTATCATTCATATCTTTGATAATTAACAATTTATCTAATGATGAATTCGATTTACTAAATTTCTTCTCATTGAAAAAGTTCGTATAGTTAAGAAGCATACGAGAAACTGCAACTCTATTGTATTCAACATTAACAATAAAATTTCCAAGAATATTGTAAATAAACATAGATTCATAAGTTCCATGATTCGGCAAAGTTTCAATATTCAACTCTTTACGCGTACTTTCATTACTGAAAATACTCATCCTATACCTTGGGTATTCCCAAAATTTATCACCAATTGAAGCAAATTTATGCAAACTCAAAACTTCCTCATTTTCAAATTTATCAAAATCTGGTATATTGAAAGCCCCAATTTCATGCTTCACAAACTCAACAACAATATCGGTCTCAATTTTTTCACCTTCACCTTCACCTTCACCTTCACCTTCATCTCCAGATTCACCTGCCTTCGTCTTACCCTTCTCAGCAATAACTTTCTCAATCAATGGATCAACCACAGCTCTAACATCAAAGAACACACTCATATCTTCCAAATACGCATCTACAACATCAGGAAGTCCCCTTAATTGATTTGCAAATGGTTCACATATATCATCGCTTTTCACTGGCTGGTACTCGTCATTGATTGCACCTCTCACTCCAAACCCTCTAGCAATTTCCACAATTTCTTTCAAGCTACTCTTCATCTCCTCTCTCTCACCTTCTCTCACATTAACTAAAAAGAATGGCACCGTAATAAGCAGCTCATTGTATAACAGTTCAGCAACACTGACTCTTTCCTCGCTGCGCTCTTGAAGTTTCACCGCATACTCCAGCAGTTTCCTTACAACGTCAAAAATAGATCCCAAATCTTCAATGATAGGTGTTAACAATGCAAGCACCCTCAAACAAAGGACAACTCTATTCCAAGTCAAACCAGCACGCATCAAGTCACTGTTTTCTTCCACTTCTTCCCCGTTAACAGCCGCAAAAACTTCCTCAATTCTATCCTTAATCCACCCAGTAAAATCACTACCAACTTTCCACTTCTTAACACTCGCAAGCAAAATCAACCCGGAAAGATGGAAACTCTTATGGGGCATCTCTGTAACGATACTGCCTAAATAAATAAGGACATTCTTGTAATACTCTTCCTCATCCCAATAGAAAGACATATTCTCTGAACTGTGTCTCAAAATTGAAACAGTGTCATGCTTTTGGTCTCCCAGAGCTCCAATCTGGAAACACTGTTCATAAGCTTGCTCAATCGCAATACTCAATTGAATCCTTCTCTGCCTTTTGTGTACGTGGTCCTCGGAACCAGCATGATCAGAAGCTTCAACACCAGCATCACCAGAGCCACCATCAGTGCCAGCGGCACCGTCGTTATTGTCTGTTACAGTGTCTGCGTTACCAGCTGCGGCACCATTTTCGTTTTCATCGTCACCCATCATCATATGTGGAGGCAGTGCATCTGCACCATCATCACCATGGTCATCATACGCATCGTATTCATCACGCCCTCTTTTCCTGCTTTCTTCTTCCGACATAGCGTTTGTTGTCCGTAAGAAGAAACGTTCCTTCTCGTTGCTTGTCAATTTTAAAGACAAACATGAATTTTCTCCACACAGCATTTCACAACGTCCCATGGTGGCTCAGCAAAGATCTCTCCAATAAATCGACGTCGACAATTTCACTTACACCAACACTAAACGACGGTTATCCTATAATCTTGAGATTTAATATTAAATCTTCTATGCTAAGAATATCAAGTGTCCTTGGAAGTTTTGATCTCAAAACTGCACGCCCCGTTTGCGCTACTGCAATCCAAGCAGATCCCATTAAGTGGAGAAGTTCTCACTGAAATTGTTTGTGATACTACGTTGATCGCTTTAGCACCAGCATTTTCAAATCGAAAACAAAGTGGAAAGGGTTGTGTGGTAACTGATTTTTGGATGACTATCACAATGTTGGTTTTTCAACCAGATACACTTCCCCGGTTCAATTGTTGATTCAAAACTTATTTTCTTAAAGGATTTTCATTTGATCAGTGTAGTACATATTATAATGTACCACTATCGTAAAAGGCTCTAGAATAGGTACTACTACAATTTATGAGAGTTATGAGCTATTAACGCTTTGGTTAGCGTCAGCACCTGCTGTGTGTGCACAGTTCATGAGATAAGCTTTAAAGAAGTTACAGTTGATCGAATACTGATTTGTTCAATGCTGATATTCGAAACAATGTTTTGGATTCTTTGCAACTTGTGAGAAGAATAAAATATGGTACCTTCTCGCATAGAAATACCAGCAGAATCCATCACCTAAATTGAATATTAAACGTTTCAATTTGTTTTCTATTTTTAAACAGCTTTTTTACATAAACGCACTCATGAACTTCTTGTTTGAATTTATGTTCACTCTGACCTGCCAAGCGTGAATCACAAGAGAAATTTCTGCACCAATACCAATACTTTCAGATTGATTAGCTCTTCTCATAAGAAAAGAACCTTTAGTTACTCTGTTTCTGGGACTGAATTCACATACTGGAACCTCAGTGCCACTTCTCGTCAGTAAAGATCCTGTTGAAGGTCTTGAATAGGTAACTGTGTTCAATAATGAAGTGAATTTACACAGACGAAATGGTAGCCAAATTGTTACATCTGATCCAGAGATTTAAAAGAGAACTGTTAAATTGGATGTTATTTCAAATAAAAAGAGAACTGCTATTGGTGAACGTCCAAAGAAGAAGGTTCGGTTTGTTTTACGCGATGATAGGCAAGATGAGTCAACCTATTCAAACACGTATAGCCCTACATTACCATACGATCTTTTAAGAATTATCCTGGCTGAATGCGTCCAATCGAAACGTCATTCTGTATTTCTTGACATATCAACTGCATACTTAAATGCAGAAATTGACCATGACATTTATGTTGAAAATGCTGTTATCGAAGAGAACAAACCAACAGTGAAACTAGGTGAAAATGTGGTGCATAAAGTCAAACGAGCGATTTATGGACTGAAACAGTCTGGTCGGTTATGGTATTTGAGATTAACTGAGTTTCTCCTTTCTATTGGATTCGAAAGAAGGAGGGATATTCCATGTGTTCTTATCAAACCAATGAATGGCAAATTGGTGTGGAATGCCAGGCGAAACGAATGTGAAGTGACATAACGTTTATTAAGCAAAATAATGTACCCACCTTGTGCGGTAGAACCACGTCTAGAAGCATCCGTATAAATGTCAAGATTGAGAGGTTGATCAAGAGGGAAGTCCTCAGAGGAAGTTCGAGTGTACTTGAGGTAGCTAAAGCGTGTAGTGTAAACATACCTGCAAAGATGTATCGCATGCCGAAATTCAACGAGTGAAGGCATCTCAGAAAACTGGGCTAACATACTTGTGTAACACTGAATATCAAACCGACCTTTGCTGGCAATATAGGTTAATTTTCCAATAAGAGTACGGTAGATAGTATGATCTTTCTCAAAAACAACATCTATCGGTAGAGACTCTGATAAAGTTGACGCATTATCATTAATCTTGGGTTTCCTTTGTTCAGTTGTCGGGGGTCTCACATCCGGCAAATCAATCTCTCCAAGCCCGAGAGGTTGCAATTCATATCTGTGGGGAATAGTGTCATTTGGATTAAATGGATCTTCAGCTTCACAAATGGACATAGCTTTCGCCACAACAGATGGTTTTGGGTGAGGAAAGTCAAACTTGGACTGTGCAGGGTTTTGAAATGGGACAGTAGTTCGAACTTTAATTGCTGACTGTAAGGTAGGTGGCAAATCGTTGAGAGACTTTTCGATATATGACCGTAAACCGCATTGTAACTCAGATTCAGATAGTAAGAAATCAGAACCAAGATATTGTGTGGGATTATCTGGATTTTTGAGATAAAAGTAAAATATCGTCAACATGGTGCACAATAAACGTGTTGCAGGACAGATCAAAGTGGAGACATTTGTCGATGAAAGAATGCATGTATTCCGATGACAGTGTTTGAAGTAGAGTCTGATGAAATCGTAGTGGTGACACGTTGAGTCCATAAGCATATCTTTTCATTTGAACAAATTTGGATGGAATGTGTGGATGAAACCCAAGTGGTGTCCGTAAGATGTACTTTTCAGGAGGTAAAACAACTGGATGAAGGAAAGCATTTTTGATATCATGGACTCTGAAACAAAGTGATGGTTTCAGAGCGAACAAGTTGAACAAGAGAGAAAGGGTCTCCTGTTTGACAACAGGGCTACTCGAATTCTTGTCTCGATGACTTACCGTTCTTGGATTGATAGTGATTAGTCTAGCTTTGACAACACCGTTAAGTTTTCGAGTGAAGATCCAGAAGGTGTGGAGCGAAGTTGCGTCCTTGTCAAAGGTAGTTGGGGAAAAGACTTGATTCTGCAGAAAGCCTTGTACTTCTTTGTTGATACCATTCAGGATAATTGAGAGCTTCTTGGAAGTTTCTTGGTATCAATTGAGTGTCGAGAGGAGTATCATTAAGAGAATTGATTTGTGCAACCGAACCACACTGATCAGAACTCTTGTGCTTGGTCATGAAAGCACGAAAATAAGAGGAATCTGATGTAGTATAAGGAACTTTGTTTTCAAATAAAGTATCTGAAGTATGATTAACTTGAGTCAACGCAGTAATTGGTAAACCACGATGAACGTTAAAAGAACCCATACGAATGAACTGTGTAGTCTTGTCTATGACAGGATTGACACGGTGTGGAAGGAAGTGAATCACGAGAATGGTGTCATTTTCGTCGTAGCCAACGAAAAATGCAGGTGTAAGGACTGTCTTGTTACCTTTAATGACTGGATAGATTCTATCCTCAAGAAACATAGGCAATTGAGGCAGTGATCTCTGTAAATTCTTGAACAGATGTGCCGGTTGTGAAGAGATATAGTTCTCTTTGTCTTTCACATCTTCTTCAGTGTAAAGTTTTCCTTTACGATGAAAGTATTTACCAAGAGGATACTCTAAATCATTCCATTGTGAGGAGTACGATTAATCTGTGCAGCATACGCAAACGCATATTCCAGGTAAAGTTCCTGAGATGAAGGAGGTAAATGAAGAATAAGTAAAGTTTTAATTCTCTTCAATGTTCCAATAGTACGTTCAGCTAAACCGTTAAACTGTTTGTTGCCAGTAGGCGCAGCGTTAATCTCCGGGTATTGAGCAAGATAACTAGCAGGAAGATCGGAATGATGTAGGATATCATAACCGAGACCGATGAATTCAGTTCCTTTGTCTGTAGTTATTAACCGCGGGATGGTGTGTAGACGAGTAACTTCTGCTTGTATATAAGCATGTACAGCATCAACAATTTCAGATTTCGACTTCACAATGAATATTTTGAGGTATCTGGTAAAATCATCAACTAAAACGACAACCCAGCGTTTTGATGTGAAATACGGGAAGGGACCAGCTGTATCCATATGAAGGTATTCAAATGGTCTTACTGACAGGTGGTCTTTGATTCCTTTCGCAGCTTTAGTTTTGAACTTTCCAGCTTTGCGGCAAGAACAGCTGCTCTCTCTAATGAGACCGTTGTTTATGATAATCGTCCAGTTATTCCGGTATCTGACGATATCATTGCTTTACGAGAACTTCTTGGTGATCAACCAACTCCTCGTACTGCTAAAGAGGTCGCTTCTCATAACATGAAAGCACTCACCACCTACTACTCTTCTCTACAGAGTGGTAACAACAAGGTTCGCCTTGCTACCAAATACTCCGATAAAATCGGCCATCATCTCTTCTTAGAAATCTTTAAGAGAGAATTATCTCATGCTTGTCAAGAAGCTCCCAAGTTCTTCAGACTCTGGTCTCCAATTTTATTGAAACCTAACCCTGATGATCTCTGGATCGGAGGACTCAAACCCTACAAAGAGTTCTTTATCGTCGACAACGTGGAAATCATATCCACTGACTTCAACGGTCTGATCACTGTCTCGGAAAATATTATCATACTTTTTCTAAGATCTGGGAGGATTTCAATCATTGTTGGTTTCTTTGTTGATGATATGAGGAGGATAATGCTGATGATGTTGCTAAATTCAAATCGTATGAGAGGGTAGTTGAAGATGGCAATCTTGATGAAATTTTAAATGTTAATAAGGAGAACTTAGTTGAAATGAAGGTTGATAAGGAATTGATGGACTATTTTGACCCTAAAGATACTATTTCTCTTCCTGAAGGACGTCTTTTGAGAAGTAAATTCCAATTCAAAAGTGTAAATGCTGTTAAATTTGTACCTGATTTTAGCAAGCAATATGGTGAATTACCTAATTTAAAGAGAATTATCTATCAGACTGTCAGTAAAGACCCTGTGGAAGGACCTGAATGGATTGCCGCGTTCAATAATGAACTGAACTCTCGTAGGCAGAATAGTAGCTGGGATTCTGAACCAATTGTAACAGGTGATCCTGATATTTTGAAGAGGACTGTTAAATTGGATGTTATCTGCAATGAAAAGAGAGCTGCTGTTGGTGAACGCCCGAAGAAGAAGGTTCGGTTTGTTTTACGTGGTGATAAACAGGATGAGTCCACATATTCAAATACATACAGTCCAACACTACCATACGATTTATTACGGATCATACTTGCTGAATGTGTTCAATCTAAACGGTATTCTGTGTTTCTTGATATTTCGACCGCTTACTTGAATGCAGAGATAGACCATGAAATCTATGTTGAACTTCCCGATGTTCTAGAGAAAGATAAGCCAGAAGTGAGACTAGGTGAAAAGGTGGTGCATAAAGTCAAACGAGCGATATATGGACTGAAACAGTCTGGTCGGTTATGGTATTTGAGATTAACTGAGTTTCTCCTTTCCATTGGATTCGAAAGAAGGAGGGATATTCCATGTGTTCTTATCAAACCAATGAATGGCAACCCAGGGAGGATTTCAATCATTGTTGGTTTCTTTGTTGATGATATGGTAGTCACTGGTGTTTCCAAATTCGAAGTTGATAGATTCGTGGAATCTTTGAATATCTAACTTATCTTAGAAAAGAGGTATTCTTATGTCTCAACATTCAATTTCACACCAACGTTAAACGTCGATGATCCTATGACGTGGACCTCAACCTTCTATCCTGAAGAAGTATTGAATACTTCTTAATTAGGAGGTAAACTTTATAAGTTTATCTGATAAGTTGAGGTAATATTTGTTATTTAAGGTATACATTTAAATAGATAGTATTAGTTATGCGCAACAAGTGTCGTCTAAGCTTAATCTCGACTCGCACTGCAGCTTGCCTGGTATAATAATCCTAAGATTACCTAATCAGCGAAAAATTTCCAAATCTTGTTGAAGGACACCAACTTCAATATAATTATACTCCTTTTAAATAACAATCAACTTAGTAGGTTGATTACTATTTCTAGTAGGGTAACTTTTTGCTTAGCGGCTTTATCTTATTCTTTCTTTTTCAGTCCATAACATTTCATTAATCCTTAACCTACCTCTTCTAGTATCTCTGTAATTACTCAATCTCAGAATCAGACATCATCAATTTCATATATCATTTATCATTACATTGTTCTATATATTGAATTACATTGAAACGGAAAGTTTCATCTTCTCCTTCAATGCAACGTACTTTTTCTTCATCATTACCATTTCATCTTTCAACGATTGATTTTCACGTTCTAGAAGCTCCTTCTCCATTCGATGCAGCTTCTCGCTCTCAGTAAGGTAATTCACTTTGACGTTCAACTGCTGCACTTGACTCTTTTCTACAAGGAGCTGGTTGCGCAAATCGGCTTCATCAAGCGATTCTTGCGACTGTAACAACGTTTCCTCAATAATATACCGCTTCTTCCTCTCCTCATTGAGTAACTGTGCAAGTTTCGTTATCGTTGCAGCGTATTGTGTGGACTTCTCAATTCCCTCGTCAACCTCAACTTCTCCGTTTTCATGAAACTTAACACCGCGTAAGAACTGGTCAAAGTCGGTACCCACAGCACTATCACTTTCCATTGGTAACGGGCGTTCCTTCTTCTTCAGAATACGTGCGTTCTCCTTCAAGTCACCTTCGAGTTTTATCTCCCGTGAAACAGCAGATGCTAACTCATTAGTTACCAGCTCAAGTTCCTCCATCAATTGTGTGTTGTCGTTCAAAAGACCACATTGCTCAGGGGTAAACCCACTCACTGGAGTCGAAAGACCGAGAGATACAGGAGATCTTGGTTCACTTGAAAAACTTGCCCGTCCTCTAGTAGGTGTCTCTAGACTTGTTGTTGACTTGGAAACGGGTGTCAATGCTCGTTTTTTAAAGTTTAAAATAGAAAGAGAGCTCTCACTACCGTTCACAAGTTTAGGCAACTTCTTCACAGGCGTGCCTTGTTCGGACTTGAGTTCTGCATTCATATCAACAAGATTTTTTGCCGCCATAGGAGACAATAGTTGATTATCGTTTAAATTTAAAGGTTGTGTACTTCCAACAGTAGCCGTGGAGTACCTAAGCGTGTCGTCAATACCACCAACAGTATCATCTTTATCGGTATCATTAGCGTTCAAGTTTATTGCCATATTGTCAAGTGACTCGCTCAGAGCGGATACAGATACATCACGCTCCCTATTCAGCTGTTCTTTCGATCCGGAAGCAAGAGCTAATTTTTGTGGTGTCGATTTGGCACTCATAAATTCATTCGCAGAGTAGAAAACAGTTTGCTGAGTAGAATTGTTTTTCAATCCGTACATTTGTTTCTGTAATTTACTGTTTTCGTTGTTCGTATGATGGAGGGAGTCAAATGTCACAATAGACTCTACGTTAGACTCCCGCACACGTGTAGATTCATGCGGTTCGGACTTGATAGGTGACGATTGTTCCAATATGTCCACAACATGTGTCTTCTCATCATCGTCACTCAAATTTGAAAAGTCTATCTTAGTCACATTCTTAGGCTTATTTTGCAATCGTGGTTCGGAAATAGGCGCAAGATTGGTTCTCTGCTCTATAGGAACATTTTGATTCTGCTGAGAAGATGAAACGTTATGATTGTTTTCAGATACAACATGTGTTGGTTCTGGCATATTCCTCCTCATGTTCGTCTGTAAAGACATAGCTCTCGGTCCTTGCGGTGGAGGATATTGATCATTAGGCTGCTGTGGTGGGTATCTTTGATAATGCTCGGGATATGCCTGCTGATGCATAGTCTGCACAGGCATTCTTTGAGGCGGTATACCTGATAGCATATTCTGTGGACCCGGTGGAATACTTTGTGAACCTGGCGGAATACTCTGTGGACCTGGGGGAATATTCTGTAGCATACCTTGCTGGGGATAACCATTGTAGTTAGCATACCTTGACTGGTTTGCTGTCTGCAAACTCATTGCTCTAGGAGGCATTCGTTGCTGTGGCTGTTGTTGTGGTACTGTTTGGTTTTGTTTGGCAATATTTGCAGCTAAAGCCTTCTTCTGATTTACCTGTGCCTTTCTATAGGCTTCTCCTGAAATATTTGGTCCTTGATTCACACTCTGTTTTAAGGTTGGAATGTAAGGTGTGGAATCATTCAATCCAAATGCACCAATTCTGTCACCTCTAAGATGTGTGATATCGTCAAAAGAAACCTCTCCTTGAGAGATATCCAAATCAGCACCACCATAAACTTCATCGTCGTCATCGTTGTGTTTCTTACCACTGGATTTATTTCCATGTCCACCACCAATTCTACCCCACTGTTTCTTCATAAACCTATTCACAGTAGAAGTAGTAGTTATCGAAGAATTAGAGTTTCTACGGCGTCTGCTAGAAACGAGAGATTGTGCCCTGTTGCCTGCACCAACAACAGAGTTTGAAGACATATTTGAGTTGTTGTAAATCTGATGTTGCGGAAAAGGTTGTGGTGGATAATTTGCTGGTTGGTAAGGCATCTGTGGATATTGTTGATAATTTTGCTGCTGGGGTGGTGGCATTGCTGAGTGATTTGGAAAACTTTGATTCGAACGTGGTGGTTGCATATAAGGTTGATTCAAAGCAGACGGAGGAGGCGGATATCCCGCATACCCTTGTGATGGTGGCTGGGAAGGTGGAGCCTGATAAACGGGTTCATTGTTGCCGCCTATTGCACTTTCGTAGTTAATATCAATAAATGCAGTCTGATCTATTCCTCTGAGATTCCTCGTTGAGGCAAGGCCATACGGTCCATCAGAAATTGCTTTACCACCTGACTTAGGAGCAGCAGGACCCATAGCGGCATGCATCTTTAGTGTTACAACCGGTGGTGTTGAGTGATCGTCTTCACTTCTGGAAAGAGTGAAAAAACCTCAGATTGGTTCTCTCAATATAATGGCTGCGAACACGCAGGCCGGCAATTTTTGTTTAATAGAAGCTTTTCGCTGGGCTTTCGAATTTCCATCTCCGAATTGTACCTTTTTGCGATGTCTTCTTCAAGATCGTATACATAAATAGGTTCTACACACTACTGCTTTCTCCTGGATGTCCCGTGCTGTCCTCCTGCGGTTGCACTGTGGAGCCAGCCACTGTCTCAGCGGCCTGACCGGACACTGACAAAGCCAGCTCCTTCGCACGCTCCAACAACGACCGGCGATCCACTTTATCTGTGGTTAGTCTTCCGTGTTGCAATGCAATGTGTGCATCGACTTTACCGAAAAACTCTCCATTTTCGTCGAACACAAGCTCCGATCCAACAAGGTTCGACCACTCACCCTGTAGTATCGAGCTTTTAGTTTGGAAAAGTGGCTTCTCCCTGTCTAGACCGCTTACCCGCAACGTATTGACAGATGTAGAAGCTCCTGCTTCATTCTTGTAATCAATAGATTCCTGCAACTCATTTTGTTGCCCGCGTTGCCCATTCGATGGGCCTTGGGAATTCATAGGATCTGTTGCAGCATCAAAGGATGTCATACTAGATGGAAAAACAACGTTTACATAGAACTCTTCCATCTCTTCCTCTTCATCTTCCTCTTTCAATTTCCCTATGTCATTCTGTCTAGTACTTGTTTCATGTGTTACTTCATCATTTGCAGACATGCCATCTGCATCACTACCATCAGCATCTTTCATCTCAACATCTTTCATCTCAACATCTTCACTTTCAGCATTTTCAGAGTTTACTGCGTTGCCTCGCATGATTCTCATTAACACGGTTTTGTTCCACCTGTAACTTTCTTCTATACTCAATATCCTCCTTACTACCAGGTTCAAACTGACTAGTAGCGAAATGCCAGTTCATTTCCGCTCCATGTGATAAGAAACTTACTTCGGAGTTCATAATCATATTCCATCTACCGCTTTCATCACACTTATATCCGTCAACTGAACAAGTTGATCCCCCAATTCTAGTAGTCTGGCGATCACCACCATCTTTTTCAGTTAAAAACTCACGATTATTCTTATATTTCATTAGGGACATACCTAATGAAATCTTTGTAGCTGCATGTGTCACCAAAATGATCGTATCAACCTCTGGATATGTTGCTTCAAACTTAGGGATAAAGTTTTCCCAGAATTTCTGGCATCTTGCAAAGATACCTTCCTCTGTTTCACCCTCAGTGTTGGGTAAAACAGTACTCCATTCCCATTCCATTGAGTCAGGAACATTGTTAAAAAATGTATGCAATACTTTGTGGTCCGCAGGAATAGGAACAATAGGTCTGTTTGGTTTGAACCATTCTCCAATACCCCTCTCTAAGTGAATCTTCATACCAAGTTTTTCAGCGGTCGGGTTGATTGTCTCCACGCATCTATAAAACGGAGATGAAAAGATCATTTGTGGAACTGGTAAACCTTTGGTCGGTAATCCTGTGGCTAAAAACTCTGCCAACTCTTTGGCTTGGTCTACACCATGTGGTGCCAGACATGGGTCACTGTCTATCCCCGTCGGTGGCGGCAGTTGTTGATCTTCAGGAAGCCAGTTGGAACGATATCCATGACGAACAATGTAAACGTATTTCAACACCATTTTCGGCAAGTACTACGGGTACGGTTGAGCAGGAAGATGACAGTTGGAATACGTATGTGTTGCACCAACAGCAACAACAAAAAAATGTGTCACAACCCGCGTTGGGTGCAATTTCAGCATGTCGAAGCTTCACAACTTGTATCTTTCCATTTTATTATATGCAATTTACACTTTATATATACGACCGATATCTAAGTTGAAGCGTTCATTTGGTTTTCTTATCTTCCTTCTTTTCGGTGGAAACATCTGAGGACGGGTTTTCCGCTTCGGCAGCCAATTCTTCATTGGTTTTCAACTTCCCCTTCTCTTTCTCGAGTTCATGTAGAAACCACGTAACAGATGCCCATAAACAAAGAGCAATAATCAACAAATTGACAAAATGTATTGAACGCGTGGTGTAAACCATCCAGATCAAAGACAACGTGAGAAAAACAAATGATCCATGTGTAGCCGTGATTAATGCCGGGTTTGTACCTGGCTGAAACACAGATTCCCATAAACTAACAAAGAAGTTTGACATTTTTGAATGTTGTAGATTGTAATCTGTTTGGTGTTCGGAGAAAAGACTACACTATCAATTTCCTTAATAGATTGTTGAGATCCGTCATGAATTTTCCAGAAATCGAAACTTTGACAAGCCGACTTTTGCAAGCTTTCTCCCAAAACACTACCCCACTTTACCCTCTTTAATCAGATTTTCTCTTCCAAACGGGAATAAATGTCCAAATTTGAACCTAAAACACCTGTCAATTTAGATCCACCTAAAGATGAACCACTAACTCTTCATCAAATTGCACAATGTGATGGCGAACGAAATAAATGCATGTGGATTGCCATTAAAGGTACTGTCTTTGATGTAACCAAAAACACCAATGCTTACGGGGTAGGCAAGGGATATCACGTTTTCGTTGGCAAAGATGCTTCTAGAGCGCTTGGAAAGAGTTCATTAAAACCTGAAGATGTAGATCCAAAGGTCAGTTGGGACTACAGCACGTTGAATGAAAAGGAAATGAAAACTTTGAATGATTGGTACACCTTTTTCTCTAAACGCTACAATATTGTCGGTAAAGTTGCTGATCTACCAAGGAAACTCGATTAACCATGCAATATATCTTCATACATTCTCACACTATAAATATTCTTTATAAGAAATTAATCTTTATACCAATTTATAAACATGCACGCTTGATGATTTTATCAAAATCATCTCCACACCATTCTCTAGCTCTTTTGTCTGTACCATTACAATCACTAGCAACCATGCATTTTAGTAAAATTGTTTTGTACTTATCATAGACCTTTTTGCTTAACTTATTATCAACTAAATCACTCTTACATTCAATAAAGCTCAGTAACCCAAACGACCTAATTAGTAAATCAGCTCCATTCTCAAGCTTTATTATCTCATCGAGTACACTGATGATTCCATCTTGAGCTTGTTCATTTAAAAATGGTGAATTGGATATGTTCAATAGAGTCTCAATGACACCGCTTCTTCTAATAATTTTGATATCTTCATCGCTTGTTATCGATTTACTGAAACTATGCAAAAACCAATTAAGATACTTGTAAAAATCATTATCGGCATTGAAAGATTTGCTTCCATGTTCATCTTTAATGAAATTGACAAGAATAGTCTTATGCATCGGTATTTCATACACCCTGTACTTTGAACCATTCAAAATGTATCTATAAGCCTTTTCATAAAGATAATGTGTCGGATTAGCTAAAATTGGAATTAAATACGACAACATGATAATGAACAGTCTTGGTATTGGCTCTGCATCCGCTTCAGATCCCGATAGTGCAGCTTGTTTCCTCGATTCAAGGGTATAGAGCAAATTACCAATGTAAACTTTAAATGCAGAACGTTCTTTGAACGACACGATTGTTTTATTTTCATTCTCCTCAATAACCTTGTTATCCCTTTCCTTTTTCTTCTCCAAATTGATTAAATCCTGTTCAATCGTATAATAAACAGATCCAAGAAGTTTTACACAAATCTGTTGAAGCTCAATATATTCATGAGCTAATCCGCAAACAATTAGCTGAAGAAGTGATGTATCAACTAAAGCACGAATATTAACCTGTAATGAGTCACCATCAATCTTAAACAAATCGTCATTGTTAACTATCAACAAGAGTAAAAATTCCACATCGTAAGAAATACTTTTTTCACTTTCAATGAAATCAATTTCCTTCAAAGAGTAGAACTCCTCAAGCTTTATAATATCATCATAGTAGGAATTAAAATTGCTGTCAATGTTAGGGATCAAAACTGCACGTATTAATGGTTGGAAATACTTAACAGTGTTTTCAATTATAGGTTTATTCAAATTTACAGTCAGTGCATCCTTCATACCAGGTGTTTCAATAACAAAACTTGGAACTTCGATGTTTCCGTCAACAAATTCGGGAGTATAATCTGTTATAAGATCCCAATTAGATACGTATTGTACCCAACTTTCCTTGACTTCTTCTTCAAACTTCTTCAATAAATCTTTCAAGACCAAATCGCTTGCACTATTTGTACACCTATAAAGTTTGACAACATCAACCATTGCTTGAACATTTGCAGATTGTTTAATATTCATTTGGTATAATGAAGAAATAACCAATGCTGTGTAGAATCTTGCATCTTCTGATCCGATATTTCTCTTCAAAACGTTATTAGAATTGGAAAGAAAAACGTTTACCAGCTTGGTATATTCGACAAGATTTTTCGAGCCCGTCTGGATTAACCAGTAGCAATATTTCAGAACATTGGTATCTTTAACCCAAAATCTTGATAGAATAACATCAAGTTGTGAATTTAACATAGATTTTGGAACATGTTTCCAGATAGTGGTTAGAGATTTTGTCAAACAAACAAGAAATTTTTTGAATTCATCTGCCAACTCTACAGTTTCGGCGAAAACTTTGGTAATGTATAAGGTCGCACGGTATAACCATGTATCAATGATTGAAAGATCTGGCTCCTTAGAATAAAGCGTGAAGATTACAGATGTCATCTCTGGAGAGAAAATTAGGTTTGCATCGTTCTTCACTTGTTCAAATTCAATCAATTTCTCAATTAATAGTTTAATGTCGGTGATATCGTTTGAATCTTTTAGGTATAATTGAATTGATCTAAGATACGCATTTAAAGATTCATCAAAAGTTTCAACAGTGATCATTTTTTGAACTTGCGATCTTGAAACATCATAGAGGCGTGAATTCAAATCCAAATCATAAGAAGCTAAATTTTGCAAAAATTTGAAGCCGGAAGCTGATAAAGATATGGTATCGTACAGACTACTGAAAGCTGCCGTAATTTTAAGGGCAACAGAAGAATCGAGAGAAATGGCCTTTTCAAGGATAGCAAAATATAAGTTTTTAATTTCAGCTTTTAAAGCACTTTCTATCAATTGATCAATTTGCTCTGCAGTAAACAAATTGGAGCTAATTACTTGGGCAAATTTTATAATATCAATGGAGCTGTTCTTCCTGTCATTGACAAATGCAATGATATCTTCATTTTCTAAACTAATTTTGCTATTTGCAGCATAATCCAACAATGCATTGATCAAGTCCACATCCTCAACAATTTTTAATAGTTTTGCAACTTGTGTGTTAGACAGAACCCAACAATATTCAATTGCAACTTTTTTGCCATTCGAGTCACCTTCAATGAAAAGTTGTTCAATTTTGGATGTCAATGCAGTTTTGTAGCCACTATTAACAGTTGATTTCCAAACTCTACTAAACACTTCATTGAGTAGTCTAGTTACAAATTGCTTCTTGTTGTTCACGTTATCTTCAGCACTGAATTGGAAGAAATGGATCCAATACTTTTCCTGTAAAGGGCGAATATCAGTCAAATCATTTGTATGTTGAACAATATAGTTCCCGTAAAGGGACACTAAATCTAGTAGTATTTCTTCAACTTTTTCTAGTTCCATCTCAGAGTTGACTATTGTTTCCAATCTATTCAGAACTGAAACAATTTCTATATCTGATTTTATGATAATATTTTCAAGTTTCCCCTTCAATTTATGTAGTGGACTGAAAATAATAGATTCGTATGTATTAGAATATTCATCAATTTTAACAACTTTTTCAAAGTTACTCAAGTTGAAAGTTAGACTAGTCTTAAGATATTGTCCTAGAATCTTATTCATAATAACAACCGGTTCACCTAAAAGGAAAAGCAAGGTACTTAAGTACTTTATCCAATCCACAACTTTATCCTTTATAGCTGTATCACAAAATGTAGCTTGCTCACAAAGTGCCACGTAAAATAAACTAAGTCTTGGTTCTCCTTTACTAATAAGTTTAGTTACCATATCATAATATTTATATGGTGTTTTTACTGATCTACCGATAGCTTCGTCCAAAATCTTGCAGATATTTTCCATAACTGAATCTTCAACTTTCAAAAGAGATAGAACAATTGCCCAGGATTGATTATATTTTATATCTGTAGTTTTGATCATCGAGTCTTCAAAAACCAATGTCTCATTTAGGAATCTCGATAAAACATTCACAACATTGTCCACTAATGATGAGTCAATTACCCCATCAAATTTCAAATCCCATGGGAGCTTAGAAAACGTTGTGAATGTAGAATATTTGGATCCTTTATTAATGTTCCACCATTTAAGTTGTTTACTGTTGGAGATAATTTTCATATATGAGTTGAGCAGTAAAACATCAATATCTTCAAGTTTTGCCTTGTTGAAGATTTCGTCAGATAGACCTACGATGGAATTGAAAGACCCTAGTTGAAGAGGAATATAAACACCCAACACATCATTGTAAAGTTCTGCTGCCTTCATGTAGTTTAACAAAAGAAGTTTATTGATTTTCAAAGAAGAGATCCATTCGTTGTTGATACCAACAAAAACTGTAGGATCAGGAAGTTTGATAGTATTGATGGAATCAAAGATTTCAGACTTGAGTGAATTGAAAATTGTTGAATTTGACAAGCTAAACAGAGAATTTACCTTTTCAAATTTTTGCAGAATCGAAACGATCAACTGAGTAGTTAGATGTCTAATTAGTGGTTCCTTGGCCAATAAACCTTTTGTTAAGGAAGATCTATTTAGTGGTGATGGACAAATAACTTCAAGCAAAATCTGTGGATTGTATAAGTTATGATTGTTGATGATTGTATTTTCGTCAATAAGTGATTTGGTTGCTGACATAAATTCGAATGGTATTGGAAGTTGAATAATTTTTGTGAGCAAAAGGGTTTGACCTATATAAAATGATGTCATTTTCGGATCATGAGAACCGTTTGTATGAAATAGATGAGTAGTATATGGTGCAGAAAGTTCAGGGATTTTCTCTAAGATGGCAATAACTAATTTCAGATGAAGAGAGTTTGACCATGGATGTAACGAGGTGATTGCGGTGTAAATGATTTTGTTATTTATTTTGAATTTGTTATCGCCGATCACAATTGGGACACCACTACTTGCAGTGGTTGGAGCGTTGGCAAACCAAGTACGATTATCATGAAACACAAGTCCATGTTCTTCATCTGTAGTTATTTTCAAAAGGAGCTTATGAACGTCATCTTTTACATCTTCAATCGCATATAAGTCGATAATTTTTGATAAAGTGAAATCACCAATCAATTTACATTTTGTCATTTTCCTAAACGCAGGTTCCTCTAGAATTTTCTGATCAACAAAAACTAGCACTTTTCTAATCAGGCTTGAATTATCTATTTCGTTAATATATTTGAACCAATTAGATGTGATTTTCCTATAATTTGAAAGAAGGTCGGATCTAGTTAATGGTGAAGCATTATAACATAATGCTGTCCAAAACATCGACATATGATGTCTAACTGTAATATGAGACTTACCTTGGCTTGCTAGTCTTACACTTGATTTACCAGGGTGCATTAGGTCAGGCAATGACTTTAAAGTAAGATCAAAGTGATCAAGAAATTCATCAACAAAGGTACCTGAATTGTAAGAGACAATTGCAGTAAGCAAATCTAAAGCTGGGTTTGCAATACTTGAATGATCAGGGGTGAGACATCTGTAGAAAACTTTAATATTGTGAGTTGAAATTATATCTGTAATGAGAGGTTTGACAACTTGGTGTAATTCTGGTGAAGTACTTGCAAAATTAATTAAATGAGTCAAGTGTCTATTCAATGAAGATAATGAGTCGTGATCGTTAGTTGTAGCACAAAAAGACTGAATTTGAACAAGAGATTTAGGATTGGATGGGATTGACAAAAATGCAGTGATTTGGGAAATAACTTGTGGAGAATTTTTTAATGCACCATTTTCATAGTCAAAAGATTCGATTATCTGACTTAAAGTAATTGCAGCTTCAGTGCTAACATTACTAGAGTATTTCGAATGATCCATAGATACTATGTGTGAAATTTGTCAGGTAAAAACTGGATCCTTGTTGGTAGTATTTGGAAATAATTTTTAAGAAATTTTCATGTTGATCTTTTTTCTGTGTCACGTGTCACTGATCTTGAGATCTGTGTTAATGTTTTGATCAGCTCAAGCTTGTTGTGAGCAAAAGGCTGGGAACGACAAAAGTACAATGATTCTTGGACTGAAGAGGAAGAGGCGGACAGGGTTGGATGCGAAAGATATTCCTGGGTTTGCCAAATGGATTAGTGCAGAAGTTTATGTTGACGACAAGATTGCGGAAGGATGCGTGGAATCGTTAGCGTTAAGGATGGTTGGTTACAGTGAATGGATTAACGATGCAATGAAGGATATATGTGAAGGAGACGGGAATCTTTTGGAAAGTCCTGTGAAGGACAAGTCGCCTATGCGTGAGCTAAGGCAACGAGAAGTTGAAGTGATTAGGGAGACTACAAGTTTAATGACGGATAAGACTGGTGAGGGAGAGACTGATTTTAATGATTCGTTTGAATTGATAAGTCGAGACATCAGACGGTCGTATGCAGCTAAACAGCGTGAAAGTATTAAGACCGCTGAAGATGAGATCAAGGAATTGTCGAAACTAATTGATGGCGATGCTGGTCTGTTCAGTGATGAGGAAGATGAGGGAGTGGAGGCCGTGTTTGGACATGAAGAAGATGTTGATGTATTTGATAAGATTGAAGTTGCACAAGTGCACAAGATGAAGACTGTTTCGCCTATCAAATTTAGTGAAATGCCACGGATTGAGCCATTGACACTTCGAAAGAAGAAGAAGAAAGTTGTGGAGAAAGTTGTGGAGAAGGAAATAGAGAAGGTGAAGGTGAAAAGGATCGATAGTAAACGTGAAGAAACAGTTTTGAAGTTGAATCCGTTGCCGAACACGTTTTTCACTAGGGTTGGTGACACGTCCGTTGACGAACCCACAATCAGGGTAAAACGCGTACGACCTGCAGCAATATCAGTTACACCTCTTTCAGAAACGCAGACTCCGAACAAAAGCGTTCAAATGATATCATCTGTTACTACAGCCACTTCAACCACACCGGGTACCACCACCAGCACGATGACGGCGGCGACAACGACGATGACAACGAAGCAAACAACGATACCGGGTACCATGACGGGTACCATGACGGGTAACATTCCTCTAGCGAAACGACGTCTTAAATCTGACGCAGACAGTGTGGCCGCTGCAACTGCCACCACTGCCACCACTGCTGCAACGACGCCTCTCCTCCACACGCTCTCACTAGGCCACAAGTCGCCACGGACGTCGCAGCGGCCGTCCCGCCTACCGCTGCGGGTGTCGCACGGGTCGTCACCGGCAAAGCTCCCATGGACACACCCTGCACGTCTCAGGGCGCAGCTGCGACGCCAGCAGCACGGCGGTGTTGACCCTGCAGCCGTCTTCGGACCGCTGCCACCGCTTCCGGACCTGTAGCGGAGGGAGGCAGCACGACAAACAGGTAACAGGTAGCAGGTAGCAGGTAGCAGGTGGGTGTGTGTGGGTGTGTGTGTGTGGACGAGTGAAGAAAATGGTCCCCGTCACGTGCGCCGGTCACGTGCTGTCCGAAAAGGGAAGGCGCGCGAAACGCGGCACAATTTAACGAGTCCAGTTGCTTCACTTTGGCCTGAAGCCTGATCGATGCAGAAAACTCTGAAGCTGGCTGTCCCAAAACAACAAGAGCAAGTAGCATCTTCAGCAGGTCAGAGCTCACCAGGTGTCTTTGCAAGCTCACTCGTCACGCCCACGCTCTCCCACATTCCACCGACAACACCACACAGATGTCTCTCCAGGACGAGAACATCCCTCCGCTTGTGCATTCCAATGCGGCTAAAATCGACGGCTCCACTGCACAAGGTCCTGCACAAACAAACGATCCAGCTACGTCCCTCCTACACGGTGTACATCGGCCTTCTAACAGACTCCCCTTTGCAAACCATGCACACAGCCTATCCAACCAGGAACATTTTTCTGCCCTAAACAACAATAACAACAACAACAGCAACAGCAACAACAATACGACTGGTACTAGTACCAACAGTAGCAACCCTGTTTCAGGATTGCACGGTCAATCTGACTCTAACGGTGCTGATATGAATGAATCGAGACATTTGAGGGCAGTTTCTGGAGTATCGATGCTTTCACCGTTCCAGACACGTCGCAGAATGGAAGTGCATGATGAAAATAACGAAACTGTCAATGAGAGTACAACAAACTATTTGGACGACCAGGAAAATGAAAATAACGAAACCCTCACAGATATGAACAATCCAACAATGGTATCCGATCACACACGTAGAATGTCACTCAAACGTCGTCCACCTACTGAATTACACGATGAAAACAAGAGAGTACGATTAGAAGACAGTGTTATTCACAGTAATAACAATAACAATAGCAACAGCAATAATAATAATAATAATAATAATAATAATAATAATAGTAACAACCCAACTTCTAATGCCAACTCTACAGGTGATATTGAATTAGTTTCAGATATTTCCACTTATGATGAAGAAATTGTCGATGAAAATACAGAAAATATACAGCCATTACAACGTCGGAACCTTAGTGCACATGAGGAAAGAATTGCGTCGTTGCCTGTACTTCAATACGATAATCTTGATCTTGAAGATGCAGATGATCCGTTGATGGTTAGTGAATATGTTGAAGATATTTTTAAATATTTTTATGAAACTGAAGTTAAAATGCTACCTGATCCAAATTATTTACAAATTAGAACTGAATTAAGACCTAGAATGAGATCAATTTTAGTTGACTGGATGGTTGAAGTTCATTTAAAATTTAAACTTTTACCTGAAACATTATATTTAGCAATTAATATAATGGATAGATTTTTATCAAAAGAAATCGTACAAGTTGACAGATTACAATTATTAGCGACAGGGTCGTTGTTTATTGCTGCAAAATATGAAGAAGTTTATTCACCATCTATTAAAAATTATGCTTATGTTACAGATGGTGCCTTTACTGAAGAAGAAATTTTAGGTGCTGAAAAATTTATACTTGAAATTTTAAATTTCAATATGGCATACCCTAATCCATTAAATTTCTTACGTAGAATTTCAAAAGCTGATGATTATAATGTTCATACAAGAACTATTGCCAAATATTTGCTTGAAATAACAATTGTTGATCATAGATTTATTGGTTATTTACCATCATTATGTGCAGCATCTGCAATGTTTATTGCTCGTAAAATGATTGGTAAAAATGATTGGAATCCAAATTTAATTCATTATTCTGGTGATTATACAAAGAAACATTTAGAACCTGTTTGTGAAATGATTATGGATTACTTGAAAAGTCCTGTCGTTCATGAAGAATTCTTTCGCAAATATGCTTCACGTAGATTTCTCAAAGTTTCAATACTTGCACGAACATGGGCACGTGAGTCTGTGCGAAGTATGTCAAGTATAATGGACTAAACTGGTAGTTATAATCATTATATATATATAGATATAGATATATAATAAGGAGGAATAATTATGTGATAGCTTTTATTGTAGTATATATCGATAGAATGTATAAAATTTGGTTGAAAGAATAGAATAAAGGAATAAATAGTGTTAAAAAATGTCAGTCAACTTCTATGATCTTGGTACGTATTCGGTGAAAATTGGAGTAGTTCTTCTTTCTGCGACTTTGTTAACGGTTTGGTATTTGTATCCAACATAAGATAATCCAACTGGTATTGCAGCAAGGAACAACACTGCAAATGATGCAGATTTAAGATTCCACTTATAATAATTGATCAAGTTTTCTCTGAAGAATGCAAATTTTTCAACATTCTTATCTGCATGAAGCAAATGTCTGCCAAATCCGTGTGCCATCGTGTGTAGTTGTATATGTATGACAAAGCAGGACAGGAATGTCTCCTACCTCTTAAGTCTTCTCATATTACAACTTGTCCTAGCGAACGAGAAGAGTTTATTTTTCCCCAAGGCAAGGTCGATCGGCCCATCGGTCAAATTCCAACTTAGTCACAATACACTCACCAACTCCTCCTCTCAAGTGAACAAATCTCCAACAACACACGGAAATCATGTTCAGAGCGGTATTCAGGAGATACAATTCAACAACGGCTAACACACTATTCAGGTATTTCCCGGAAACGTGTCCGAAACCGGCGTTCAATATCGATTTGCGTAAACTGCGGAAGGAATACCGGCGTGCACAGGCGATTGCACATCCAGATGTGGATACAACGAGTACAATTAGTGCAGAGATTAACCGTGCCTATGAGACATTATCGGATCCGTTAAAGAGGGCACAACATTTGTTGCTTGTGGAAGCAGGAATTGATTTGACAAACGATGAAGTGGGGAAGAAGTTACAATTTCAAGATAAAGATTTATTATTGGAGATTATGGACGTTCATGAACGACTTGAAACTGGTACAGAGAACGAACAGTTGAAAGCTGAAAATGATGCAAAGATTAAAAAATTGATTGAAGAATTGAATGATGCATTTGAAGAGAAAGATTGGGATAAGTTAGCACTTCTTACAGTTCGTTTGAAGTACTGTTATAACGTTAAAGATCTATTGAAAAATAATGCTATAATACATTAATTTTTTTTTCTACTATTTCAGCGCAAGTTATAAACAATTAAGTAGTTATTACAATTATTTGACGAAAGAAATCGAAGTTTGATAAGGAGAGGAGAGGGGGAGAAGGGGAGAGAGGAAGAGAGTGGATGGGAGTGAAGAAGGGTATTATTTGATAATTAGTACAAGGTATCATCAGCATCGTGATGTTCCACTGCAGCTGTACCGGCGCTAACTTCTTTAGTTTCCTTTGTCTCCTTAACTGGAGTGAAACTCAAATAATTAGCTTGAGATTTGTTTGCATTTGCTGCAGCTGGATCTTGCACATCGACAATCTCTGGATGGTTTTCAGGGTTCGCCTTACGTGAAAACTTATTATAGTAAGGAGCAGCCAATCCCCATTTAGCCAAAGCCATTAAAATAAATGGAATATTGAAAAGGAGGAGGAATACAGCTGTCCATGAAACTGCCCAAGTGTTGGTACCTAACCTAGCAGGGAATCCACCATCATGGAAATGGTTTCGACCTCTAGAATATGATGCAGTTGATAAAGCAATTCCAATAATGGAGAAAATGGTAGCTAAGGCGTACAAAACCCAAAAGACAATTTTAGCACTCTTCTTAGCACGTAACTTGGTAATTGCCAAAATAAAAAATGGAACCCAAGAGAACACTAAAAACGCCAATCCAACAAGTGTGAATGCCCATCCGATTCTTGAAGTGTAGTAGTAATAGTTTTGGTGGTTGATGAAGTTCTCTGGTAGGTTGGTTGTGCTGTCAAAATTCTTTGCTGGGCTGAAAGCATGTGCAGCTTTGTTCTTCGTACATGTAGTACTAGAACTACCTTCTACAGAACAAATACCGTAATTGGTCCATCTGCATTTAGTATCGTATGGTGCACCGGGGAAATTAGAACATTCGGTTTCAAGCCAATAAAAGTGCTTAAGAATTGAAGTAGTTGTAGCACCAGTAAGTATATTGAGGAATAAAAGCAATGTTGTTCCTAATAAGAACAATTTGGCAAAGAATGCCGAAAAAACACGTAATATGTTGAGTTTTCCCATAGCTGTATAATTTTGACAACAATAATAAAGTACAGGGTTCAAAATCTACATGGAATGCCAACTGTTTATAAATGTGGGCACCTATTTATTTGTTTTATGCTCCCAGCCCGACGATAGCTCTCTAACCACATCGTCAGCGTGTGTCAGAATATCTCTAGGGAAGTGGCCCGGGAATGGCGGGACGGGTTGAACCAGGCCCAAAATGTTCTGTTGAAATGTCAGAAAAACAGTTCACTATTTCCCGGAAGAAGGAAATGGTAAACAGTAGTTATCAAGCGTCCCAATTAGGAAGCACATTCTCAACTCGGTGAGATTCGTTGTACGTAAATCTAAGTACAACGTGTCAGGTAATACAAATACATGCTGTGTCCATAATAGACAAGATAATAGAAAACGTAAATACTTGCTATCCACACCTACACTATCCACACCTACACCAGTCAATTGCTCGTTCTCCGAGCAACTCGTTGGTTCGTCGAAAATGTCCTTGCTCAAAGAACCCACGGTGTGCCGAGAGTGGTGACGGATGGCAACCTCTGAGGACGTGGACATGGTCTGTGCTTATTATATTGGCATCAGCAGCTCCAGCAGCTCCAGCGGCAGCTCCAGCAGCAGCAGCGGCAGCCATCACCTGTCCCGTGACCCTCTCAGCGTGCTTCCCCCATGCCACGACGACCACGCTGTGGGTGGCATCAGCTGTTGACGCGTGCACTGCCCGGGACAGCACCTCACGTGTGAAGTGTTCCCAACCGTGGCCAGCATGCGAGTTGGCGTTCCCTGCTCTCACTGTGAGGACCGTGTTCAGTAGGAGGACCCCCTGCTTTGCCCACTCGGTGAGGTCACCGTGCGTGGGGATCACAAAGGACGGGTAGTCCACTTTCACACCTTTGTAGATGTTGCGCAGACTTGGCGGTATCTTGGTGTTACCCTTCACGGAGAAGGCAAGACCGTGTGCTTGGCCTGGGCCATGGTACGGGTCTTGCCCGATAATTATACAACGTACCTCTTTTAAAGGTGTTAGTTGGCTCCATGAATAGATCTCTTCACGGGGTGGATACACTGTGTGTTTTGCAAATTCTTCACGCACAAACCTTTTCAGTTCAAGGAACCAGTCTTGTGTAAAGACATCCGCTAAAGCTTCAAACCACGAATCTTCCATCGTTTCAATCTCTAAACTGAGCAATTCCTTTTCCTCCTTATTCAGTTTATCCTGAAACTTCCTCTTAAACGGTGAAATGGGTTCTGCCTCTGCCTCTGCCTCTGCCGTCTCCTTTTCGTATTCAATACTCACTTTCGTCGTAGTTTCTAACTTCATCTTCTTCCCACCACTAAAATACTCTCCAATATCCCTTTCACGTTTCATCCCTCTGACCTGTTACTGCTTGTCGCAGAGAAAGAAAACCTACCTTATCATTTTCGTGTCTTCCAGTTGTTGATGAAACTTTCGCAGCTATAATTTAACATACCGAGCCCCCCAAAGCAGGACACCACCGACATCTTCTCTTGTATCCCAATATCTGCTGCAACAGGCTACGTGATGATTACTCCTGAGTTCAAGTCGTTGCCGGCAGCGACACTCTACAGTGCAGCACGCTCCTTAATCAAACCGTATCCGCATTTACACCGAACTCTCACACCGAATGCTCCAAAGAAGATCCTTATCATTGGCGTACACGGTTTTTTCCCAAACAAGATGCTCAGACCACTCATTGGTGAGCCAACGGGGACATCAATGAGGTTTGCAAGTGTTGCAGAAACAGCAGTAGTGTCATGGGCTAAGGAAAACAATGTGAATGTGCAAATCCAGAAACTTGCATTAGAGAAAGAGGGGAAAATACAAGATAGAGTTGACTTCTTCTTCGATTTGTTAAAAAAGACAGAGATAAATGCAGAGTTTATATTCATTGCATCTCATTCACAAGGTTGTCCCGTGTCAATAATGCTTATTGCAAAACTACTGGAATATGGTATTATAAATAATTCCACTAAGATCGGACTACTTGCAATGGCAGGTATAAATATTGGCCCATTTTATGGTCTGGATAAATCGCTATTTATCAGAGCTTACTCGACAATTGAAAATGATTCTATGCTTGAATTGTTCCAGTTTCAAAACTTTGAATCTCTTCATTCACGAAGATATTACGATGCATTAAACACTCTCATTGAACATAACGTTAAAATTACCTTTGTTGGATCAATCGATGACCAGTTAGTTCCACTCTACTCGGCTTTAGCTATACATGTACAACACCCGAATTTTTTTAAAGCTGCTTACATTGATGATTCCACAAATACGCCTGATTTCTTAGCCCGTATGATCAAACTCTCATGCAATCTACACAATATGGGCTCAACTGACCATGACCTTATTAAGGAAATCTCACCTGCTTTAGCAGGTCCAATCACCGGTGGTGGTCATTCTCGTATATACAATGACATGGACGTGTACAAACTGGCACTCGACTTTACCCTCAAAACTACTTCGACACATCAACCAATCAAATACAAACCATTCGACATCAAGAAACTTGGTCCTAGCTCAAATCCGTTCAATCTCCCCTGGTGTGCCCGTGGGATGTTCTCCGAAGTGCAGAAGACCGAGGAAGGACGTGAAGAGATCGAAAAGGTGTTCATTGAGTTTGACCAATGGGACCCACAGTCGAAAGTGTTGAAGAACGTCAAGTACAGACTCAACGGAATCAAGTACAGACTTGATGGAATCACTCGCTAATGTTAATGATTTAGGCTCGCTTAGAGTTTCCGGTTCCAACTCCCGTTTTTTTTTTTGCAAATTTTCACTTTCCACCGGTTTTCGCCCCGACTACGGAGAATGCATAGTATACATGTATGGATACGTATTGGCGACTCATCGATAATTCAAGGTGAAATCATGTTCTTTGTGATCTCTTCTCTTCTCTTCCCTCTCCATTCCCCCAAGAATGGCTGCTGACCACACTGCATCTCAACAAATTTCCACACTTGGTGGTTTCATTGCCGGTGGTTTGGCTGCGTGTGGTGCTGTCACGTTCACCAATCCAATCGAACTCGTGAAAACTCGTATGCAGCTTCAAGGTGAACTTTCAGCACATGCAACAAGGATATACAAGAACCCAATCCAAGCACTTTTCCTCATTTTCAAGAATGAAGGTCTTGTCGGTATCCAGAAAGGTCTGGTTTGTGCATACATTTACCAGCTTGGATTAAACGGTTGTAGACTTGGTCTTTATGAACCTTGTCGTAACGTGATCAATTCTGTCTTCTACCCTGACAGTGATCCACGTAAAGTGCAAAATATTCCAATAAATGTCTTTGCAGGTGCAGTTTCTGGTATTGCAGGTGCAATAATTGGATCACCAATGTATTTAGTCAAGACAAGAATGCAATCATATTCAGCTCAAATTAAAATCGGTGAACAGACACATTACAAGTCTGCACTTCATGGTTTAAGCAGTATTTATAAAGCTGAAGGATTGAAAGGTTTATTCCGTGGTGTTGATGCAGCAATCTTACGTACAGGTGCAGGTTCAGCAGCTCAATTACCATTATACAATTTCACAAAACATGAATTGCAATCACTAACATCTTTAGAAGGTCCTTCACTTCATCTCTGTTCTTCAGTTGTTGCAGGTTTTGGTGTTGGTATAGTTATGAATCCATGGGATGTTATCTTGACGAGAGTTTACAATCAAAAGGGTGATTTATATAAGGGACCCGTTGATTGTTTTATTAAAACTATTAAAACAGAAGGTATTACTGCCTTGTATAAAGGTTTTGGTGCACAAATTTTAAGAATTGCTCCACATACTGTCTTGACTTTAATGTTTATGGAGCAAACTATGCCATTAGTGTACAATCTTGAAAAAAAATTCATCTGATCTTTTTTTCTAATCTATAGACAATTATAGATAGTGCTTTTTTTTAATGACAAAAGTAAACGAAAATAAAAGACATATAATGAGAATACTACATTAGTTTGTAGATTCTGTAGGTTCAGCTGCAACACACCAGTGTTTGTGGAAAACCCATGCCTTGGTTTGACAGTCCCTTGAACAATATTTTGCACGCTTACATCGTCTGCATTTAGAAAATTGTTTTGGATGATCTTCCCATTTACCACAGTTAAAATTAGCACATTGTCTCCTACCACCCATTTTCTCATCTTTACGGTTAGCATTTCGTACAACAACTGCCGCCCAATATGATATATCTGTACCAAACCATGTTCGTACTGTAAACCTTTCAACTAATGGGAAAATATTAAGTGTTACAAAAGGTTGAATATCTTTATCAATCAATGATGAACATTCAAGCGGTGTCTCCATTTCATTCCATATATCTAATGAATTGTAATCCCATTTCTTAGCGTAATTTTCTAAACGTTGTCTATAAAGTATTTTATTGCGATTACGCAGTTTTCCAAGTGATTCATGTTTAATCCTAGTTGAATTCAGTCTAATTCTTTCAAGATGTTTCATTTTTTCAATGCCGTCATTACTTGATAAAATCTTAAAATAATCATCAATAATTTCACGATCATTATCGTCTTTCAACCTTCTCAATTTATCAAGCCTTCCATTTTGCAAACTTGCATTATTCTCATTAAGACATTGTAATCCTGTAACTTGAATATTATTTTCAACTAAATCTGTCATAACTTCATCTAAATCTAAACTTGTTGCATCATTCTCTAACGGTGGTGGATGATTTTTACTTCTAAATGAAAGTCCATTAATTAAGTAAGTATTGCACAGTGGATGTCTCAAACATGTATACTTAGAAATAAACGCTAACAATTGTAATGACCACATAACATCATCAGTAGAAGGTAAAATCAAACCATTTTCAAAAGTCCTTGGAACCGTATGACTCAAAGATTCAGTTCCTAATAATTCTTCAAAACTGTCTTGATTTGGGTATAATAGATTGGATATTTCAAGACGCCTCTTCAAATCATTAGATAATATTTTATCTTCCTGTACCTCTTTAAAATCACTCATTATGGATTTCACATCAACGTTTAATGGTGCATCACTAAGTTTTTGAATACATTTCACAAGTTCAATTACATTCAATAGTTCAAGCTCTTCCTCGCATAATGGTTTATTAGCACTACTTGCAAATGTATTTATTTTATCAAGACCATCCGTAATACGATCATCGTATATATCTTCAGTTTCCAGCTGATTAATATAAACTTGAGGTTCATCGTGCATTGTTCCAAACCCACTGTTATGAGTACCTTGTTCACCAAAAGATGATTCAGAATTTTCAGTAGTTTGTGATTGTGATTGTATAGGTTGAAGCTCTGGATTCTGTGTAACAGGGCTGTTGGTTGACACGACAGTTTCCGTGCTAACTGCAGAAGAAGTAATATTTGAGGTTGTTGGAACTGTCTGATTCGTTGATGTAGCTGTCTGATTAGATGCAGTATTTGTAGATGTAACTTTAATGTTCGTTTTCCTTGTAAGGAAGTGATTATCCAAGATAGTAGCAAGGAGAGGGATGATACCTGCATCCACCATTTTCTTGCGCATCTTTTCACTACCCTTTGTACCTGCCAGAACAAGACATTGAAGTGATAACACCCATTTCCAAGCAAAAGTTACACATTCGGTGTCATTCTTTGGATCTTTACACTCATAGAGAATTCCGACTAAACGCTCAACAGCGCCATCGTAAATCATAGCTTCACGAACTTTCACTGAAGATGAGGTAAGATATGTCAAATGATTGAGTGCATTTACTAGAGCCTTATTATCTGTGCAATCTAGAGCACGACGATCGTAGATGTTGCTGCTGATAGAAACAGTAGCTCTGTTCAATATGACGGATCTCCCATTCGGTCCCTTCATATCTATTTCTTTCCGACTTGATATTTCTATTTGTTGACTAGTACAGGGCTGAAGTGTGTTTATCTGGTCAGACCGGAGTTTATGGATGTCTGTAGCGTGGTGTGTGGGAAGTCCGTTGGGGTTGGCGTGAATAACGAACCAGTCACAATAGACTTTGCCTTCAAGAAAGAAGTCAAATCAGAAAGATGCAAAAAAAAAAGGATCGATAAATCTAGTAAATTAAGAAATTAAGCGACAATTGCCAAATTCGGACGCGTTTATCTCCAGCTGCACTTGATTATGTTTATTACACTCTACACACCCTACAGAGTCTCTCAATCAGGCTAGAAGCTCGCCGCCACGGGACGACATGTATTCTGTGAGCGACTTCACCTTGTCCGACCACGCAACCATCTTCGTGCGCATGTTCTCGATCTGGGTTGTCGTCATAGTCCGTGGCTGGATCCACGATACTTCAATGTTACGTTCAACCTCGTTGATAGACCCACGTAGTAAACCCATACTCAACGATCTCATCACCATACGTTCGATATCGTCATCGGTAGTCAAAAGAGGAATGTTTTCTGCAATTTCAGAATATTCGATGGTCCTGTTTGTTGTAGGTTTGTTGAATACAAGTTCAATAAATGCCATTATGCACACCTTCTGATTTAAAAATTCAACTTTGTTTGCCAAGTCAGGGAATTGATTCAAATCTTGCTTAGATGCCATTAAAGTGTTGAATGAGTTGAGATCTCCATTATTCAAACTCAGAACAAGATTCTTCAACCATTCACTTGGCAAGTATTTGAAAATATCATGCATGATGATTTCTCCAAAATTGTAAATCTTATCTCCTAATAAACCACTAATAGCAATATCTTGAATGATCAATTCCTTGTTAGGTAAAATCTCAACATTAGGAATACATGCAAGAAATAGTAAACTGTTGAAGTAAAATGAGGTGAAATCGCCTTTCTTCTTCATCAATTGTGCCTTTACTCTGTAAAAGCTTGCATTTACTCTATTGTCAACAGAAATATTCAATTGATCAATCTTATCTTGACTCTGGTCAATGATTTTACTTGCTTCATCAGCAAAGCCAAGCTCTAACTTCACACAAGCAAGTTCGTTCTCTAAGAAGATTAATGCTTGTACTATTTCATAGTCATTCACTTCATCTTCGCTGTACCCAAATTTGGTCCTAGAGTTCTTTTTCTCGTTGAATTCGTTGATTCTTTGTTTGAGGTTGGTCATATATTCGAGAGAGTCTTGTGCACTTGAATCTCCTAATGATTCTACAAGAAATTCCACAAGCTGTAGTTGATTGATCTTATCTCCAAATGTTGAAATAAAGTTGTCGAAAAGTCTCAGTCTGATCGGTCTGGAATTCTCATTTGCATACACGGCACTCTTGAGTGCCTCTGAAAGTTGGTACCACAATTTCCTCTCATAGTAATCTTCCAAAGTGTAGAAAAAAGCTGCAAGCTCTGCATCTTTTGGTTCAATCTCCTCTCTAAGGGCTACTAGCACTGTTTCCGCGTCAATGTCCATCGGTATCCTATGCTGTGTGTGTGGTGAAACACTTCTTTCCGATTCGCCACTGAAGCTCCTCTAATTTGATCTTGATCGAAGAGCTTGACCGCGAGCTTCTTCAACATTTTTAAGATATCTTGAAAAATAAATTTGTCCTTAATAAAGTTTTTTTCCTTCGATTGTACTTGAAAACAAGACTATATCGATCAACTAAAGCTGCATCTGTCATTATGGAAAATCAACCCAATACTAGTGGGTCACTTGATGCTCTTTTAGAAAAATTTGCTCCTCATTTAAAGAATCTCATCAGGTATTCTTCTGCCATCAATGCAAAGGACATCAATTTTTACAAAAGTTTAGATCCAAATATCCGAGATACTGCAGATGCAATTGATGCAGATATTATTGATATGATGAATGAACTTGTTAGCTCTGCTGCAAGTATTTCCAATGACGCAGCAGAGTTGAGATTTAAGGTTGGTTCGGATACCGAAAATGGTATTGTTTTATCCAACGTTTTAGATACTTTACTTGAAAGAGTAGAACTCAACTTAGATAATCATTACAAAGCCAAGAAGAATCAACATTATAACAAACCACAACAAACTTTAAATCAATCGGAAAGTGTTGAAAATGATGGCTACACCTACTTAGACAAATCGGACAATGGTGAAAGACTACCAGTTAAACCAAACAATACAATGGATAAACCACAAGAAAAATTTTTAACTGCTGTTGATAACTTTGAAACGACACCATTTCATCCATTAATCAAATTCAAGCCAAATGCGGTCAAATCTCTTGAAGAATCTCTTGAATTAGTTGAAGCGACTAATGACGTTCCTGAACATTATGAAAATCCTTACGCTTATGAAATAATGAACCAAGAGTATCCTGATTGGATTCTTTCACCAGTCCCTGAGGAGGAACAATTCAAGTCAACTACCTGGGAAACTTCTGATTCAGCTATTTGGATTGACCAACCTGAACAACTCGACGATTTACTCGTTGAATTAAATAAATGTAAAGTTATCGCAATTGACCTAGAACATCATGATTACAGAACATATCACGGTCTTACATCGTTGATGCAAATTACAACAGAAACGAAGAAAGATTATTTGATTGACCCGTTGTCACCAAACTTACGTCCTCGCTTGACAATACTAAATGAAGTATTTACTAATCCACAAATTGTTAAAGTTTTGCATGGTGCATTTATGGATGTTATTTGGTTACAACGTGATTTAGGTTTGTATTTAGTTTCTTTATTTGATACATTCCATGCAGCAAAGCAATTATCACTTGGTAAATACTCCTTAGCTTACCTGCTTGAAAACTACGTCAGATTTAGAACTTCGAAAAAATGGCAATTAGCTGATTGGCGTATCAGACCTTTATCAGATGAAATGAAAGATTATGCTAAAGCAGATACGCATTTCCTTATTGAAGTATTTTACAAAATACATTCTGAGTTATTGAAGATGCCGAATGCATTACAGAAAACCCTTTATGCATCTAGGAAAGTTGCTAATAGAAGATTTGAGTACGCTACTTTTAGACCGAAGAATCTTTCAATGAATAGTAACAACGAAGTTGTCACCACTACAGGTTCAGTTCCTCAAACTGATGATATAATCAATAAGAAGGTAACTACTTTCATTGATAGAGACTTGCCATGGACTCATCTAATATATAGCAATAATATCACACTTGAAAAACGACCTTTGCTAGAGATCCTATTCAAATGGAGAGATGCTCAGGCAAGAAAGCATGATGAAAGTTCTAGATTCATTATGAATGATTTCATACTTGTTTCTCTTGTCAATGCTTTCGAAATTGGTAAAGAAAGTTCGGTCAATATGAACTCTGTTTTGGCAGTCATTAATAAGTCATCTCGTTTTGGTTCAAGTGCTTACTTTATCAGGAAACATGTGAACGAGTTGACCGCAGTGATAAGTGATGCCCTTATCAACTTGAAAGGGGTTGATCTCAATCAATTGTACTCTTTTACTGACATCACCAATGAAACTCCATCGACTGCACATAGTAATGTTGATTTTGATAATATATATGAATCTGTTAATGATGTTAATAAGTTACAGCAAAGTTTTGGAAATTTTGTAAACTTTTACTCTAAGAATATGATCCCAACTGAGACAAAACTACTTGAAATAACTGAACCTAATAAGAAAGGGGAACAAGTTTTTGCAATCTCATATACATCCAACGGAAAATCACAAGTTGTTAGTAGTGATTCTCTTAGTGAGAGAATCGCAGATGTTGTAAGTCAATTTGAGTCTGACCTCAATAAACCAGTTGAGCTTGAAATTGATGAAGAACAGATACAGGCTGTTGAAGAAGAAGAACAGCAAAGATTAGTTGAGAACGAAATTAAAGAAGTTAACAAACGCGATGAAATCATCACTTTACGTAAGAAACAACAACATCAATCTAAAACTAAGAAAAGGAAAGTGGATGATGAAGAACTTGAAGATTTGGACTTTACTAAAAATGTGATGAAACTTGAAGAAGATAATAATGGACGCAGAAAGAGAAACAAGAAAGAAGTTAAGAAACCATCATTTGATCCTTATAGTAGAGATCTCTTAGACGACATGAATGTTCCACAACTTAAGAAGAAGAAAATTGTGGAAAGAGGTAAGAACATGGTTTTCAAAAAGAAATAAAGTTTTTTAAAAATTTGTACTCGTAGCAGACTCTCTGATGGATCTAAAGTTATTATACACAGAACATATTTCGGAATATACATTCAAGCGGTAGATTCCTTGAGAGATTCAGGTTGACCTTGTAATAAGGTGAAAGTTGGTGCCTGTAATTTGTTTCTACCGTTTAAGAAGTCCAATTCCATGACAAAACAAAAACCTAAAATGTTACCCTTACACAGTTGAACTAATTCACCACCAGCATGAGCAGAACCACCAGTTGCAAGAATATCATCAACAATTAAAATATTTGCACCTTCTGGGATAGCTTCCTTTTGGATTTCAAAAAAGTCCTCGCCGTACTCCTTGGTATAACCAACCTTGTAAACTTCACCTGGTAATTTACCCGCTTTTCTGATTGGAATGAAACCTGCGTCCAAAGCTAATGCTAAAGTAGGACCAAACAAAAAGCCTCTAGATTCTAAACCGACAATGTAATCGATAGTTTGATTGAAGTTCTCCTCAATGTAGATCTTGAAGGCCACTATAAGTTTGTTGAATAGTTGTGGAGAGCTGAAAAGTGGCAAGAAATCCTCAAAAAGAACACCTTCAGTTGGGAAATTTGGATACTGGTTTAATGCAGATCTGAGTTCGTCTGCAAGAGCTTGAAGTTCTGGGTTTTGGTGCATGATTACTAGGTTGCTGGCTGAAAGAAAGAATTATGTACATGTGAAAGAAGCTTTTGAATTAATTTGATGGAAAAATTCAATTTTTTTTCCGAGTCTTGAAAGATGGCTCAGCTAATTGGGTTGATTAGCTAATATGTACTATTGTAGTATTTGTTTCAAACGTTTACCACTTTAAGCACTTAGTTTCAAGAACAAACGGATATAGTAAGATGTGAGTTTTACAATTACAACTAGATATACAATAAATTATGCAAGAGAAAAGAGGAAGGAGGTTCATCCTCAACAATTGTTAGTAAAGGCATTCAATGGGGTGTCGCTTCTGCTACGGGATTCTAGAGCAATTTGACGACGTGATTTGGATGTAGGTTCCAAGTGTTCGGGCTGTATACCGTCCATCACCTCAGTGATGTAGTAAAATCCACCTTTAGAAGTCCAAGAGACAGAGTTTTCACCATATATATGTTTTGTAGTTTTCATTCTATTGAGAACTGAGTCGATGTTGTAGTCTGTCATTTTGTGTGATGCAGGAACAATAGGTTTCAAGCTAATGATTTTAGTTCCCACTTTACACGTTTCAAGTAAATCAACCACTTTTTTGTTCAAATTAGCATCGAATAAGTAATTGTTGACCAACATGACATCACACTTGTCAATGACTGCTTGTACTGGAGGATTGTCCACAAATGATTGATGGCCAAACAATTTAACATAGCCGGGATTGAATCCAAAAACTCTGCATCTGTTTTGGAATTCCACCAGTTGGAGATCAGCAAGTTGAGAAGCATTTTCAACAATTTCGACACCATAACTCTCACATCCAAATTCTATTGCTGCTTGGATTACACAGTTACCAACACCTGATCCCAGATCAATGAAGATTTTCTTGTGATTGAGTCCACATTCCTTGTACACTGTTGTCAAGAACTTTGGCATCAGTTCACCATAAACCTCATTTGAGAAGGCTTTGTAATTGCTCAATTTCTTTGCCTGTGGCAGAACACTTCTAGTATAACATTGGTTTAACAATTCATAGATTGCCAATCTAGGTATACTTTTTTGATTTTTAATATTTTCAATAATGGATCCATTGTTTCTAGACGTATCAATCAAAATATTGAATTCAGTGATACATTTGAGAAGTGAGTCTAAATCTGTATTTTCAAACGCCTTTATATATCTCCCCACAATACAGTTATCTGGATCTTCCAAATTCATAACTTTATTCCTCTCTGTTTCTGAAAGAAAACAAACTGATATAATTTCCATCATTTTACCAATCTCTTCAAAAGGGTTAAAGTAAACATCCATTTTTGGTAACGATAGTAAGTACTTTTCTTGATAATTAGAGAATGGGTAATGTAATTGTGTCAATATGTTTTTGAAAACAGGATGCTGGATCTGATATTGTTTAATATTAGATGTAACAAAAGATTGAGCACTTGATAGGCCTGAAGGTATCCCAGAATCGTTGACACCATCGTAAATAAAATTTTTGAAAAATTTCCAGTCGTCTGTAATTTCAATACAATCATTTGCATCAACATCAGTAAACCAAATTGGTTCCGCTTCAGGCTCTGGTTCCGGCTCTGGTTCCGGTTCGAATTCTGGTTCTTGTTTGAATTCAGTGAATTCATCTTCGTAATAATCTTCATCGTCATAAAAGCTATACTTTTTTGTCTTTTTCTTTATCTTCTTCTCTTCTTGTTCTTCATCAAAAGTAAGTTTTCTCTTTTTAATAGAACTACTACCAGAATGTTTAAGTCTTCTACCTCTGTGAGCAGTTGTTCTTGCTTCAGTAATTTCGTCAACCATTCTCTGTGGAGGTTTGCTTTCTCTTTTAGCCGTCTCATCAAACTTCGTACCAATATTAACAAAATAAGATGCTGCCTTTATAAGTTTCTCAGCTTCAGATCCAGAATAGAACGAGTCTCGTTTGGTTTTAGGCTCCACTTTGATCAAACCTTCCGCAATAAGCCTCTTGCGTTCCTCCATTTTGCGTTTCCGTTCCGCACTTGCTAGTTCCTTCTGTCTCTTCTTTTCATCAGCAGCAAGTTTGACCTTCAATTTTCTTTCTGCTTTCTGTCTTTCCAGCTCGGCAAGCTCTTCAGCAGTTGGTTCAGGTTTTGGTTCATATTTCTCTTCCTCCTTGAGTCGTTTCAAGAACTGTTCCTCTCTAAGTTGCTGAATTTTCTGTGCAGATTGACGAGGTCTACCTCTACCAAGTGAGAGTGTATTATGCCATGCCTCAACGGCCAGTAGATCTGCAAGCATCTTCATAGTTCCTGATTTCTTCTTCATTTTCTTCCCCTTTGTGACAGGTTCAGGTTTCTGAAGTTCAACACAGTTAGTTGTAGGATTTTCAGATTTGTTAGAGTCATTTTTCACTCTGTTTCCGTTAACTTGTGGTAATTTGTTGTTGTTAGGTACGACAACGTTTGTGAAATCAAGATCAGTTTTGTGTTCTGCTACATTTGTCGCTTTGATATGCTGAGAATGACCCTTAAATTGAGAGTTGTTATGATCATGCATTGCCGCAGGAGTCACTGTCGTTTTTGCGTTCAGTGGATCCATTGTCATTGCGTTTGCGTATGTGTGTATGTATTGATGTGTTTGTTTCATATATAGTAAACCAGGGGGATGACTTTCCATTCCAGAAGCTTGCTTGAAATTTTAGGTACGCGCAGAATTTTTGCACGTGAAGTATGACTACACTACAATTTGAGTACAGGAATATATTCTATCTACGTCTGAGGAGTAACATTGCAACCATCGCTGAGTCTACCTTCTCGTGTGGTGTCTCTGCTCCTCCCGTTTTCAATATGTGCAGGATGGTGTGCAATTTGTAGAACTCTGTGTACGATCTGACGAGTTGAAGCATTGAAAATACGTATTCGACATCCTCTACGAGTTTATCGACGCCGTAGCTAGTGAAGTTGTTCGAGAGTGCAACATTACGTTCAAAATAGCTTGCAATAGTATTGGATATTTGAAGCTTCCATTCATTGTAGGTTGGATGTGAGACAGTTTTTCGAAGGTAAGTGAAGTCCTGACTGAGTGAATTCACAACGTATGATAGTGATGTTGAAATCTGCGCTGGTTCGTTCAACGTCCATGTTGCATTTTCCTGAAAGTAATCTTTCATGTTTTTATTCAGTTGTCTCTCTACGTAAGTTTTGAGTAGGTTTGGTATTTTATCTAGGATATCTCTTTCGTAACCTGAAATAACAGATTCAAAGAATGTTGAGTCTGTATTTTCCCTTGTAGTTAATGATCCCCATAGTTCAATAAAGATAGTTTCATTACTCCATTTCCTCATCATTTCCACAATATATTTAGCCGAACACCAAATTCTACAAATTCTTTCAAGTGCGCTTACCCCATCTACTTCAACTGACTTAATGTTCTTGAGAGCATAGAGACCACTTTTCAAAGTGTCAAAATAAAAGTTTAGCAATTTCAATTGGACTTCGCTTAAAAACTTTAGTTGAAACTTAAGTGGTAAAGATTTGTAATTTTTAGTTATATTTTCAATCAAGTTTTGTAAATTAACTGCACTCTTTGTCGGTTTTGTATGACCTGCAGCGACAATCTCGTAATCTATATTGAATGCATTGTCCATATTAGTTATTTCCTCAAATCTAACATTAACAAATTTCTTCTCATTTGAAAGCCAGTTGTTCCACACAGTGTCGTTATCCAAAATGAGGTCCTTCATAAGACCATCCCATTCAGTACCTTTGACGGGCACATAAGCAAAGTCAAACTTGATTAACTCATCGAACTTTTTGATCTCCTCGATATAGTGGCTAAGGAGATCCAAATTGTTCGTTTCAACTAAGTAAGATATCTCACGGGCAAACTTCGACCGTATTACAACGAGTAGTGAAGTAATAAACCATGTACTAAAACTAGCAGTAAGTATGGATGTGTTCTGAATCGCATTGGCAAACACTGTACTAAATGTAGACTTTGCCTTCTGTAATGACTCGTGAAGAAAACCTATTGCGTAAGAAAATGCGAATTCAGGCTTGTCTATCCTATTAGTCTCATTCTGACCCTGAAAATGATAAACGAATTTAATTTTGAAGTTGTTGAGAAGGCAGTCGATTGCCCATATGGTGTTTGGTTTAGCGTCTCGTGTTACGAGTAGTTGTAAATCAAGAAGAAGTTTGAACTCAGTGTGCAAGTATGGTGGGATTGGTTTAGACTCCCATTTTTGAAGCTGACTCGTGAGTGATGTGGCAAAGACTGGGTGCAAGTGGGTAGAAACCAGATCGTACAAGGTACGAATAAGCTGATTTGTAAGTTTGTCGTTATCGAAACAAGAGTGGAAAGTGTCAATGCTGTTCCTGAGTGTGGCAACTGTATCGAGTAGTTCAACTTTTCCCTCATAAGTTAGTTTTGTGGATAGTTTCGAAAGTTCAAACACTTCAAAATCATTGATTTTGTCTAAAACTTCAGAGAACGCTGTCTGTAGTTGTTTCTCTGCAATGAGGTCTAGTTTCTGTACGATGATCTCCCTCGTGTAAGTTATAACTGGAATAGGACCATACTTTGCAATAAGATCATCTACATTGTCAAGGGATGAAGCAGATGGGTTTTCCGAGAACTTTTTTAGCTTTGCAAGGAACTCACGTGCTCGAGAAGTTGTCTTTGGTGTTGTAGTTGATTGTGCAGCAGCAGCATTGAGTTCAGCAATGACTGTATCAAGAGAATTAAGAGCGTCAGTGCTTGGAAACGTCCTGTTGATCAATGTTTGAAGAGTACTCATTGTTGAAGGAATGTAAAAGAAAAACGTGTAAGGTAAATGTTGCTAATGATTTGATTTGAGTGTCGACGGATGGATGGTCAAAGTTGGCAAAGTCACGTGCGCACGAAAACAATTCAAATTTGAATACTAGAGAGTGTGTAAAATCAAATTGTAACTATAAAAGTCTACTTTTATTTAAAGAGAATGAAGTGATTGTTGATCCTTGAAAGGTTCCATGGGGACAAACCCCCATTTGTTGAGCATTGCGATGTCTTCGTCCCAACCAGTGCACATTGTAGTGAGCATTTTCTCACCTGTAAAGATAGCGTTGACACCTGTGTTGAAACAGAGCAGTTGTTCAGACTCCGGCATAGTGTATCTACCAGCAGCTAGTCTGATGATTGATTTGGGCATTGTAAGACGGGACGTAGCAATAACACGTAGGATTGTCTCAAAAGTTAATGAATTACGACTTTTGTACTTTGTTTTAAGTTCGTCAGCAAGTGGTGTTCCTTTGATGGGGATGAGTTTGTTAATTGGTAAACTCTCAGGGTGCCTTTCCATAGTTGCAAGAGTGTGGATGAAATCGATATGGTCTTGAACAGTTTCACCCATACCGAGAATTCCGCCAGTGCATGGTTTGAGTCCAGCTTTTCTTACTGTGTCGATAGTGTCCAACCTGTCATCAAAGGTTCTTGTAGAAATAATATTTTTGTAATGGTTACGAGAGGTGTCAATGTTATGATTGTAAGCAGTGAGACCTGACTCTTTGAGAGTTTTTGCCTGTTCTTCATTAATCATTCCTAGAGTAACACAGGTTTCCATTTGCAGTTCAGTGTTGATTTTGTGAACCATTTCAGCGATTCTTTTTAATGCACTTTTCCTACCATCCATACTTCTCCAAGCGGAACCCATACAAAATCTAGTTGATTTATTAGCCTTTGCAATTTTTGCCTTCTCAAAGACTTGATCTAAATCTAGCATCTTGGTAGCCTTGACTCCAGTAGGGTTCCTTGTAGATTGTGCACAATACTTGCAATCTTCGGTACAACCACCGGTTTTAATTGAGAGAAGAGTACATAGTTGGATTTCTGCTGGGTTGTGGTGATTTCTATGTTGGATTTGAGAGTAGAAAAGCAAATCGTTTAGTTGAGTGTGGTAGATAGCAGAAATCTGGTCTTTAGACCAATCAGTTTTAGGTATAGAAAGAGAGAGTGCTTCCTTGATTGGAGCTGGAAGGACGGAACGTCTCAAGAGAGTTGGGATCATTGTGTGTGTAGAAAAGAGAAGCAGGAGAGAAGTTGTGTCGATAAAAGCAGGGTTTAAATATGGAAAGAAGGTGTGGTTGTTGGGTAGCCAGTGGACGTTGAGTTGTTGAGTTTGGGAGTCATTGGAGTCATTGGAGTCATCAGGAGTCGCTTGGAGTCATTGGAGTCATTGGAGTCATTGGGAATCAACTCGTGTTTCGCCAACAGAGGCCACTGCAGGTAGTTCGCAGGCATACACAGCAGAACACACTGGATGGAGCACCTGCTCAAGGGGTTCCCTGTAGCTAGCTACACACAACACCTCTTGTGCAAACAACTAACTGTGTCAAGACCTGGCGACTGGCTTTGCCTTCCCGATCGGGAAGGCAGCGAATCCTGCAGAAAGAAATTGTCAGATCTTGGTTGTCAGATTGGTTGAGGAACCAGGGCTCGTCGTTTTGTGTTCGTGCCAGCTGAGCTTTCATTCTTTGCTCCCAGGACAGACAGGCCGTCTGTGTGAGAGAGGAGATGGTTGCCGTACAGCAGGATAGCTGGTGTTACCCGTGTAGACCATGGCTCTGACTGCGGGTACTCCAAAGGAAGCGAGTCTTTCGTGAGTTACACCACTAGAATGTGACAGAGGCGACTGTACTATGGGAAACAGAGCACAACGTTGAAGAGGGGACCTGCAGCGAGGATACAGTTGGCTGTCTTTGCTGCTGTTGTTGTAGTTGTTGCTGTTGTTGTTACCGTTGCTGCTGTTGTTGTTGTTGCTGCTCTCCGGTGGGACGATCGACCGCTGGAAACAAGGTCCCCGGATCGGCACCGCGGGAAAAAACACGAGCCTCTGCGATTCGAAATCGCGTTTCGCCGGTTTGGAGTGTGACGCTCTCGCTGAGGAACTGGGCGTAGCTTTAAATATAAAGGTCAACCCCACTCATGACAGGTGCTTGATTCGAATCAAAGAAGCTCCCTTTTGGGTTAATAACATCCACCTCTATTCACAAAATGCTCTCTAAGGTTTCTGTTAGACAATTCTCTTCATCTGCTTCATCCGCTTACAAGGTTGCTGTCCTTGGTGCAGCTGGTGGTATCGGTCAACCACTTTCCCTCCTTATGAAACTTAACCACAAGGTCACTAACCTTGCATTATACGATTTAAGACTCGGTAAGGGTGTTGCTACCGACTTATCCCATATTCCAACCAACTCAACCGTTGAAGGTTATGGTCCTGAAGAAGATGGTTTAGCAAAAGCTTTAAAAGATGCTGATGTTGTCCTCATTCCAGCTGGTGTTCCAAGAAAGCCAGGTATGACTAGAGATGATCTTTTCAACACTAACGCTTCTATTGTTAGAGATTTAGCAAAAGCTGCTGCAAAGAATGCACCAAATGCTGCATTACTTATCATTTCTAACCCTGTCAACTCAACTGTTCCAATTGTTGCAGAAGTTTTAAAGTCTGAAGGTGTTTACAACCCAAAGAAACTTTTCGGTGTTACCACTTTAGATGTCCTTAGATCTGCAAGATTCCTCTCTGAAGTTGTTGGTACTAACCCAACTGAAGAAAATGTTACCGTTGTTGGTGGTCACTCTGGTGTTACCATTGTTCCATTACTTTCTCAAACTAAGCACAAGGATTTACCAAAGGAAAAATACGATGCTTTAGTTCACAGAATTCAATTCGGTGGTGATGAAGTTGTTCAAGCAAAGGGTGGTGCAGGTTCCGCAACCTTATCAATGGCTCAAGCAGGTGCAAGAATGGCAGATTCCGTTCTTAAGGGTTTATCTGGTGAAAAGGATATCAATGAACCAACTTTCATTGACAACCCATTATTCAAGTCTGAAGGTGTCGAATTCTTCTCTACTAAGGTTACCTTAGGTCCACAAGGTGTTCAAGAAGTTCACCCATTAGGTACTTTATCCACTGCTGAAGAAGAAATGGTTAAGACCGCAAAGGAAACTTTAATCAAGAACATCAAGAAGGGTGTTGACTTTGTTAAGCAAAACCCTTAATTCCTTAATCTCCTCTTCCTTAAATATATTCACGACTATATAACAAGTAACGCCTATTTATTATCACATTTACAAATTCAATGTAAAGTTCGCAATTTAATAACTGCCTTCTTGTAACCTTTACGTGCACTTCTTTCAAAATAATTACGTGCCATTGTAATATTCCTTTCAACTCCAAATCCTTGTTCAAAGCATACACCAATCATATATTCAGCTTCCACTAACTCACCAGCATCCGCTGCTTTACGCCCCCAAAGAAATGCTTGTTGTTCATCACGACGTAAAATTACCTTGCCATTATCGTCAACAGCTCCTGATCCATACCATCTAGCCAATCCAAGTGCTGCATAAACGTGACCCTCAGCTGCTGCCTTACTAAACCAATAAATTGATTTCCTTGCATCACAACCAGCACTTTCACCACCAGCTTCCTTATCTGATTTAAATAAATAAGTTGGAAAATACCCTTGTGAATAATAATACCCTAATCCAGCCTGTGCTTCATTGTGTCCTAATTTAGCTGCCTCAATATAGTACTTTAACGCCTTCACTCTGTTACACCAAACACTATTCTCTTTCAATTGTATGATTGTTTGTCTAGTCTTCGCATCTGATTCATCAGTCAAACATAGTATCTGTCTATCCGTCTGATGAAGCTTAGCTAAAGTGTAAAGGGCTCCACGGGCGTCTTGGAATGACCGGGCACTGATAAGCGGATCAGATGCCATAACTTCTTTCCTTCGTAACGTCTCATATGCTTGTTTATGATACGATACTGCCAATGCAACATCTTGAACGCATCCATTGAGCCCGGCAAAATGCATCATACCAAGCTGACACATGCTCGACGGATCACCCAACGCTGCTCCCTTTTCAAAAAACACCACAGACTCTGGAACATCCTGTCGGCATCCAACGCCGCTTTCAAGACAGCATGCAATACGATAACATGCAACTGGATCCCCCTGTTTGATAGCAGCGTCCCAAAACAATGTAAACCCGCGTGACTCATCTTTGGATTCCAAAAGACCAGGATGAATACCACCAGAATATACATCACCAAGGTATAATCTTGCACGGGTTTCATTAGGTGCTACCTGCACAAGTTTCTCAAGCACTTTTACAGCAGTTGCAAGGAACACAACACGCTGTCGACGGATCTTCTTGGCACCCACAAGTGGTGAACGACGTGACTTACCGTCAATCGTCATACGACGAACAACTTCGCTCTTTGCAACTGTCTCTAGCAATAAAATAGCCCATGTGAACTGCACACGAGGTGTAAACGCCTTATAATCACGCACAGCGTCTTCTCGTACAGAACGAAACTCAGCAATCGCTTCCTCCACAGGCTGTTCACTTTGCGATGGCAACACGGGTTCAACCACACCGTTCGTGTGAGCTTTGTAAGACCACTTGGTGCTATATTTGACAACTGTTGGCGCTGACGCTGGTGCTGACACTGGCTCTGCCACTGGTGTCATTGTAACCGTCGTCGTTATCACCTTAGGTGGTGATGACTGTGCATTCACTATTGTAGGCTCCTCCATATCTACTGGTATCTTGCGCTTCATCATGAGTAACTCTGATTTCTTCTTCGACAGAGTCTTCTGCGCCTTCGACTCTGGTTGGACCGTTTCAGCATCCTTTTTGCGTTCCTCATCAAGAATCCGACGTAGCTCAGACTTCTCATCTCGTGCCGAAACAGGTGTCCCCTGGTCCATCTGGTATCCTGCCTTTTCAAACCCCGTCCTGTAAATCGATTGTGAGTATGTCAGGGACCCTGACTTCTCCAATTCTTCATAGCTTGGTGGTGGTTCTTCCCCTTCCTCATCATCATCGTCATCGTCATCGTCATCCCCTTCGTCCTTTTCACTTGGAATCAATGATGCCTTCGAGTGTCGCAGAGAATCCATAGCTAGCAGTTCACTCGCAGAGACACTCGACCCACGCTTCTGTTCAACGGGCGGCATTGGCGGTAGCGGTGGTGGTGGTGCATTTTCTCCGCTCGTATCACTCACAACACTTGACTTCGATGACTCTTCCGGTTGTCGCAGCTTCGTATCCAGTTCCTGCATCGCCAAGGCACGTTCAAGCCGCTGGATCTTCTCCTCAAGCGCAAGTAGTTTCGAGTCCTCCTTCGTCGCTGTATTCGCTGGCGCTATCTCTGTATCTGAATCTTCTACCACAAAGCTGTTCACGGGCACCGGATGACCTGCCTCTTCGTAGTATTGGTAACTGGTGGCACGCTGTTTCTGTACAGGCTGATGCTGGGACGGATGTCCCTGTTGATAACTAACTGCCCGCTGCTGCGGTAGACCCTGCGGAGGTCCCTGTGGGAGTCCCTGTGGAGGTCCCTGTGGAGGATTTTCGTATCGATAACCACTATCCTGCGGTGGTGGGTAATACCCTTGTGGTGGTGGATAGTAGTTTTGTCCAGCATTGGAGTAGTAGTTTTGACCTGGTGGTGGTCCCTGACCAGGTGCGTACCCGTATCCGGGGTATCCACCGTATGGCTGCTGTGGTGGTGGACGTGTATGTGAGTGTGGTTGTTGTGATGGTGGTGCATTTTGAGCAAGTGGGTGTGATGTGTATCTAAGCGGTTGTTGTTGTTGCTGCTGCTGCTGTTGCACATGTCCATGACCATGACCATGGGGCGGTTTCTTCGTTGTGTTTGGATTCACAAACACAGCAGAATCATCTAGTAGTTGTGACCTTACCTGTGATTTCTTCATTGTTTGTAATCGTTAACAATTGGTATGTGCAGAAACGTGTTTACCAAAGATAGAGTTTTGTCTGTGGTGAATTCCTGTTCTGTGGACGCGATCCATGGAAAAGAAAAAAATTCATGTTACAATGTTTCATCATGATTAGACCATGGAGGTTTCCTCAAATCCATAGTTGCAACTTGTAGTGTTTGATTGATCGATCTTTGATGTGTCAAAATTGAAGTCAAAGGTGATAGCTGAGTGAATTTTGAAGATGTTAGTGAATTTTTAGATTCTAATAGACTAAAATGTTTATAGTTTTACTATGTTTACCATTCGCAAAGGGTAAGTATTACAGTATAATATTCGTTAGTCAATCTAGTAGAGAAATTAGACCATACACAGTCTACAACTCACCAAAAAGTTTAAAAATACCAGAAAGTTTTATTTTCAAAGTCTCATCAATAGTGTTATTCTCTATATTGCTTTTCTTAGTCATTCTCGCTAAACCGATATTTTCCTCTAAAGGAGCAACAACAACCAAAAAATAAATCAGTGAATCCCTGTTTTTTTCCTAAAATTGGTTTGAAAAATGAGTTCAAGGCTTTGCTATAAGTTTTGAATGCCTTTTCTCCGTCAACCCAAGCATATTATAACATTAATCCAGCCGTATTGTTTGCTTATGAAATAGTGTTTCTGGTACTGCTGCTTCGTCTTTCACTTTTGCTTGATTTTTGTAAATGCCATCAAAAACTAGAGACATTGTAGGATTCAAGTCGTTTTGGTGTTCAAAATATTCTATAGCGTTGACTAAATCTTTAAAATGAAAACTCACTGCTATTTCTAAGATTGGTATTTCCAAGATGGTATTCCCTGCTTACAGTATTAATTATTCATAAATTTAGTGCTGCTGACTGGAGTGAGATTGAAGTCGCATGTTGATGATTTAAATTCAAGTCTTTATAAAAAGCATCAAATTTAAGTACTGATTTACTACGAAACTTCAAAAGATGAAGCAGAGTGGGCAATAAAAGCTGATTAACCTGCTTTCTCTTTTTAATCAATCGCATTTTCAAGACTTGTCTCTTATTTGTGAAGTTAATGCACTACTAACCAAAATCAAATATAGCTAGTATATTTTCACGTATTACATTTTATTTCTTTCTGGATACAATATAACGGTAGCTTTTGTTGCCTCTTCAATATTGAAAGTTTCAATCGAATCAAGTCCCATAACTTCCAAACATTTACGCAGCTGGCTTATGTACGTTGATGAGAACGAGTACTTCCTCAAGTTTACAAAACATCTAGCTATTTATAGGAAAAAGTTTGTATTTGGCTATGTATAATATTCTTTCCAAGATTTTGTCATTTCCACAATGTATTTTTTTTTCCCATGGTTGAATTTGTGCTATACAATCGTGTTAAATAAATACATAGTTCACCGTCTTAGCATTGGTATAAAATTTTCCATTCATTTTGTATTCATACGCTTCATCCTGGTGTAAAAGCATGAAACCTAAATGGAACTTACAAGTTCCTTGAGAACTAATTAATTAGCTAGTGGCAGAGTTTTGCCTGATTAAATTTACTTCAATTCAGCGTATTTTCAAATTGAAATTGATGATAGACAGCTGGCCAGTAAGATTGATCTGGTGTGGCATGCTGCTCTAGTTGTATTCGTTTCAGTTTTCGTGCCACAAATACTATCAAACGAATCAGACGGTTTGCTTGGAGAAATCCACCCGTTGAAAGAATCCTTCCTATGCAATCTCTCGGATGTATCGAATTGTAATTCATTGCTTTGAGAAATTCTTTCTTCTCTTGTTTTTTTTTTTTTTTTTTTTGGTAGAATTAATATTATACAATCTTATAAAACTAATACGTTAGTCACCGTCCTATGCAGTGGTATAAAATCTTATTGTCAACTTGTAGTTTTATTTGTTCTACCATTTAGAAACATTAAGGTTTCTAGCCTCGAAAAGCAGATTTGTCCTCTGCTGGTATTTAATATTATTTTAGGTATTGCCTAAGTGGTTCTCAAATTTGAACTGATGATTGAGTAAACACCGTTCAGAGTTTCCGTACAAGGCAACTGAAGCGGTTGACCAACAATGCAGTTCGGCTACACCTTCCCAATCGGGGTGAAAACAGAAATTTGAAAATGCGGTACGCAAAGAACGCGATTCTTTTCTTGCATCGAAGCAGTGCATTAGCTCAGAGGTTTAGAGCATCGTGCTTATAGTCGTAATTGACGTCTATGCCTATTAGACTTAATTGTTTTAGAAACGCGATGGTCGCGGGTTCAAACCCCGCATGCACTACTTAATGATTTATTTTTTTTGCGCTTAGCTACGATCAGTGAATTTTTTTTTTCAAATTATGTTGGAACTTAGCTCTGTAGAGGCATGAAATTCCATCAGACTCGTGACGAATTGAGCTGCAAAGATTCATCTACTTTATATTGTACTTCTAGTATATCGAGGATTACATCCAAAGATAGCCCCCTTTGTAAGCATTTTGTAGAACCGTATTTCAAATTGTATTGTTGGGAAATGCTTGCTACACGATGGCTCAGCATTTGCATGTTTGGATCATTAACGTGCTTCCCCTTCCTTAGTCAGGATAGGTCAAAAATTCAACAATGATCTCAAGATAAGAGAGTTGGAAGAGTAATTTTTTGAAACATATAATGAGGTTGTATCTTGGGTGTTTGATAATGTGGAATTGTAGACATGTTTTTAAAACAGATGGTTACGAAACTAGTTATAACGTTTTGCTGAAAAGAACCGTAAATACTCTATCTATGCTAAAAATTTAGTAAATACAATTCCTGATGGCTACTATATTATGGCTCAATTTGTGGTGGCGTTGTTCACATTATAAATTCTACATAACTCTAATTGATACAATGGACTTACCTCTACATCTGTTAAGATACATACAGCAGTTGCTACCAGATTCAAATTCACTCGTATTTGCAGTGGTAGGTTCATGCGACATTTGTTTGGAATGATAAAGCCAAGGATATCAAACTACTATTTGATAAACGTAACTATGACTGCTTATTTTGAAGGGAATGGTATTAGGCCTGTCAAACTACATGACATGGTGCAAAGATTGCTGGTAGTAGAAATTGCATTAGTTTATTACGTATATCAGCTGCATCATGAGATAACACTCGTGTGAACCTATTCAAACATGATTAAAGTTAAAGAGTTTTTTATGTATACAACTAAAGAAACCATTTAAGCTTCAGCTAATTCTCTTAATCTTCTGATAGTAGATCTGATAGTTGCTGCAGCTGCAGTGGAAACAGTGTAAGCACCACCAGCAACACACTTCTTACAAGACTTACAAGTCCAGATACCGGTAGCATCTCTCTTGACAGTCTTCTTACCACAGAAAGAACAGTCGTATTTTGCGTGTTGTTGAATTTCAAGCTTCTTACATTGTCTTCTTAATGAAGAACCATATCTGATACCGTACTTACCGGTGATTCCGACCTTCTTTGTTCTCTTAGACCTGTATTAAAATAGGGGGATAAATGTTAGTATCATGTTTCAAAACTTCTAGTGGATTATTGGAGGTGACATGAACAATATTATCAATTTGCAGCGCTGTCTGTACTTCTATGTTGTTGCATATGTTATCAGTAGTAATGAAAGTTTCCACACATTTCAATTATTCAAATATTAATAATTCCTTGGACAGATTTCAAGCAGTTTTATCACGTATTTATCATATCACTTTTGTACAGTCGTTTCCAATGCATTCAGCGGGTGTACATACATATTGCTTGGTGGTTGATGAAATCCTAGAACCTAGACAGGTGCATTCCACTCACAAATCTGTTGAATATGATGAAAAGTTTCCCTGCGTCAGAAAGGCGAACGCGGAGGAGAGACGCGGGGGTTCGAGGAGGAGGGCGAGGGCTTCCCGATTCGGCAGGTGCGCGTGACTGCGTGCGAAGACTGGAGGGCTGGTGCAGCTGCTCAGAACCCTGGGGGCAGGCACGTGACGGAGGAGGGGTGAGAACATGAATTTGTGTGTTCCAGATACGGGTGCACAAGATTTGGCAACACACGTAGCAGACTCTGCTCTGCACGGCGTATCCCCACAGCGGCAATGGACTTGGTAGAAGACGACGACGCGTTTCTGTACGGCGACGAGGGCGTGCAGGGCGACGGGGTTCCAGAGGTGAGCCTGCAGCAAGTGGGTGGGAATGCGGAGGAACAACAGGAACAGGAACAGGAACAGGAACAACAAGATGTGCATTCGGGTCTGGAGACAGAGGAGGAAGACGCGTATGCTCCAACAGCCACGGGAACTGGTACTGCTGCTGCTGCTGTTACAGGGGCGAGTACTCAAGCCAGGGAAGAGTCCGAGGATGAAGACTCTGATGAGGAGAGTGACTCTGATGTGGAGTTCATTATTGGATCAGTTGAACCCAAACCTGTAATTGTTCCACAGTCTTTGTCTGAAGCGTTGGCAGAAGCGGCAGCAGCCGATGCTGCATCATCTGCGGCAGCAGCAACGACTGCATTAACTACAATCAATGATGTTGCGACGGCGGAAGGCGGTGTCGCTGATGGCACGATATCTACGATTGATGCCAACGGCAACCTGAAAACGGTACCGCGTTTGACGGTCACTGCACAGACGTTGGATGTGGACGTTGTTGGGAAGCTCAAAGACGTGCCCATCACGGAAGTTGCTCTTGAAGAGTTGAAGGACAAGCCATGGCGGCTGCCTGGGGCAGACGTGTCAGATTACTTCAATTACGGATTTGACGAGGTGAGCTGGAAGGCGTACGTGAACAAGCAAGAGCGGCTACGATCAGAGTTCAGTCCGAGTAATATGTTAAGCATGGGTATGATGAACGGGTTCATGCCCGGAATGAACATGGGTGGTATGTTGGGTATGAACGGCATGGGCATGAGCGGGATGAGCACAATGCCTAATATGAATATGATTTCTGGTGCGGGGAATAACACCGGTGGTACTGTAAACGCCGGTGAGAAGGGCGAGACGAGAGATTACAGAGATCAAGCAGACAAGGATCTCGAGAAAGGTCATGGTCGACGCGAAGATAGAAGGGATGGAAGGGACGATAGAAGGGATGATAGAAGGGATGATAGAAGGGACGATTGGAGAGATCGTGATCGTCGTGATAGAGATAGAGATAGAAGAGATCGTGATCGTGATCGTGATCGTGATCGTGATCGTGACCGTGAACGTGACCGTGACGATCGTGATGACGACCGTGGTGGAAGAAGACGTCGTAGAAGACGCTGAACGAACTCACGAGCTTACTATTTAGTTTATGTAACATATAAAAAAGAGACGAACGGGAAGTTTAGCGTACGACAAGTTCAGGATCTGAACCGCTGGCAATATTGCACTGGTGCATCAGTCTCCTCTCCTCTGGGTCAAGTTCACCTGTGACGGAATGGACAACGCCTCTGTTGTGGAAGATGCACAAATCACCCTGCTTCCATTCGTGACAGTACACTTTGGTAGGACCGATTGCGGGTCTCATAAGTCTCTGACAGATTTCCCGTGCATCTTCCAAGTCAGCAACAACGTTACCCTTAGAATCTAGCAATCTGAAAACACAGCATCCATGAACTTGTAGATGGTGATGGCCCGTTTCAGGGTTTGTCCAGACCATTGGGAGCCTTTTGATTTTAGAATCTTCCCATTCAGGCAACGCATCAAGCGGTGCCTCGCCCCCCTCAGAGACAATTGTCAACCCATCACTGGTTGCCTTACAATTGTTGATGTAAATGTATGGATGCGGAGCATATTCAACAGTAGTGTCTAAAGCAAACGCCCTGTCTTCATCGGAAAGAAGATCAAACGCAATCTTGCCTGAAGCAAAAGCAGTTGCTCCCTTAGCAATGTCGATCTCCTCACCTGTATCTTCATAAACAATTCTTTGTCTCTCTAGACTATCTGGCACCACCAAGCCAAGCAAAGTGGTGACAACAGGTGGAGACAATTCGTAAAGGGCAGCATCTATATGCCATCTGTAGAATCTGGTCTGTCCCGCCTGCAACTCTTCCTCTGTGAGCAATTTCTTGTGGAAGGTTTTATGCATTGGGTGCTCAAGCTTGAACTCCTGCATACCTTCATGTCCTTCCTCGAAGGACCCGTTACCTACCATCATAACTTCTGGTCTTCGAGGCACACAACGGCCGTCCTTTGCCAAAATACTCTTCTTTGAATGAAACAACTCCTCCTTGTGACCGTAATTTGTTGCACTTGACGGATCGAAGCGCACATTGAGTGCATGCTGCGACTCGGGAGAGAGGTCCTGCTGGTTCCTGATGACAAGCACCGAATAGGTGAGAAGTGCACTCTTCAACTTGGCGAAGTCCTCGTCGTTGAGTTTCGATGGATCGTTCGTGTACGATGGGAGAGCAATAACTGCTCCGAAAGGTTCCTGCGGCGTTATGATAAGTGTTTCGTTCGTCATTGCTGCTCCTGCAATTGCTCTCCCGTCTCTCCCCCTCTTCCACACCCGGGACAGAAGTGGTTCTTATATGTTGGCAAGCCAAGAGAAGACGGGCTCCATATCGGGCATCTCCGTAAACCGTTATCAGTGGACCCGCGGCCGAGCCTCCGCGTGCCGCGGCACAGTTTCTTTACTATCTCATGTTACACAGACAAGATATACTTACAGACAAGGTATACTTACAGACTGTACAGTTCGTCGACGGGGCCCGCTGGTGGCGGTGGGGCCAGAGACAGGGCCTCGAGCGGGGGCTCTACGACAACGTCGCCACAGGAAAGCGACAGGCTGGCGGTGTCGTGGGAGCTTCTCTTGGTCTCTGCGTGGAGGGTGCATATGTTTTCCACAACGTTGCTTTCAACGAGGCCCTTCTGTGACTTAGTTTTCATCCATTCGTTGAAACAAGCGAGCGTGGTGTTTGCACGTGTAGTTGCAACGGAGGGGAGATCAAGCTTGTATTTGGCAAAGGAACCGTCTGGCGCAATGTACGCCTTGATTGGATCGACAGCTTTGATTACGGACTTCACTGGATCTGTTTTCACCTCAACGGTTTCTGTCTTTTTCCACCATTTAGTTTTCACCTGTTTGTACCTTTTCTGTCCCTCTGTGTAAACAATTCTGTCCTGTGGTGGGTCATACTTGACTTTGAGTGTCATTATGAGTTGTTGTGGAGCTACAATGGTAGGATCGACCGCCAATTCGAATTCTTCACCAATTTTCACAATTCCGTGATAATCCAGAGGGTGAAAGGCCGTTTTAATAATGTGGGATCCATTGTCCAGGACTATTTGAACTTTACCATTGTATTTACGCAAATCGGGTATTTTGATATTCCTCACCTCATTGAGAAGTATGAAAACATGATCTGGCCCTGAAGGTAGAGGTGGTGGTGGTGGCGCTGGTGATGATGATAATAGTGATATTGCCTCTCCCTCTGCTACAGGTTTCAGCTCAACAACACGTAACGATTCCTCTTTACGAGCTTGTTCTCTCAGTTTATGTTTCAATGTCTCTTGCAGCTTCTCATGTTCCTTTTTCAATTCCATCTGTTTCCTACTCTGTTCGAATTTAGCAACCATAGTCTTCCTAGCGGGCGATATGTTACCCTTTGGAAGAGAAATACCGAGATCTTCAACACTATGGATGAATCTCTCGTCATCTTCATCTCCACCATATTCTTCAATTTCGTGCACGTATTCACCGTGTTGGGAAGGCCAATACTTTAGTTCATTTGTTGTGATTTTCCCCCCAACATCATCCAATGGTATAAATTTAGCTTCTCTATCTTGCAAGAGCATACTCTTTGTTTTCAAGTGCAGTCTTTCAAAAGTATCGGAGTGTGTCAGCATTGAAATGGGTTGTTTCTCATTTTCTCTATAGTTCCAAACGGATGTCAAGAGCTGTAAACTGCTATTGGTGAAAGCATCGTCATCATCATCATCATCATCATCATCATCATCATCATCACGATCATCAATGGTAAATCCGTGATTGGTCATATCTGTGAGGTCTACGGTAAGCATACTCAAATCGACAGGATCAGAGGATGTTATCCTTTGAGGATTGTTCACGATTGGTTTCACTTCAAGTCTGTCAATAACGGAAGAAGTATTACTATATACCCTTTTATCGAGTACTTTCACGTTGAGTTTAGTGTCTGTGACTTTGACAGCTGATTTTATTGGAGATTTGATGCAATCGAATTCGATCTTGGACGATTTGGAAATCGGTACGGTTTGATTGTTCCATATATCGAAAATGGAAACGTCCTTGGATGTGTGTATGGTTTGTGTTTGGAAAGGGTTGAGATCAGTTTCGATTGGTTCGTAGAGTGAATCTTCAAAGGGTAAATCCAGGACATAGTTTGCCGAGTCGAAGGTTGAAATTGACGTGTTGCCAGAAGTAGCGTGTTCCAAAAAGGGATTATCCAATTCGTCCAATTTGTAGTTTGCACTTTCCACATCGATAACGGACGATTCAGCATCAGGGAGGGATTGTTCTTTCTGCGGTTCTTCCACCGTCTTCTCTATACATTCCACGATTCCAAGGTCGACTACGTGATCGACCAACACATTATTAACAGCAGTCTGCAACAAGACCCGATCTTGCACTACCACGTCGTCGTCTCTTTCCACGACCTTACATTCTCTCTTGGGGAACGGGCTCGCCAGCGTAAGGTCACTATCATCGCTGTTGCCGTTGCTGTTGCTGTTGCTGTCGCTGTTGCTGTCGCTATCGCTGTCCCAGTGGCCTCTCTTTGCGAGCTCCGGCATACTGTGCATACTCAAGTCGTGCGTGATGGGTGGCAGGTGTCTTGCGCCTGTGCCGTCTGCGAAACTCACCTTCTTAGGGCTGGCACCCGGTGACGGGTCCGGCGAGTCCGGCACTGGCGGCATCAGTGTGTTCACCAGCGAGTGTCTTGTGAGAACAAGCGGTTGTGTTCTGTCTGCGTCTGTGTCGGCAAGACTGCTGTCCATAGTGTCGTTGCCGTTCTCGTCGCCCTTCTCGACGACGCTCTCTGGCACGATCTCTGCAAGGATGTTGTCCATGGACACGTTTGCTGCAGCGGTCGTCATCTCCGGTGGAGAAGAGCAGTGAGCTGTGTTGTGCTGTGTCAGTAAAGTGTGTATTTTTCAACTGTACACACAGAATGTCAACACGACCGCCTGCCCGATTAGGCAACCCGCCTTCCGCATCGGGCAGGACGTCAACAGCCCGTGCCACGCCCGTTCTCCCCAGCACGCCGGACCCCTCCAGCGGCATCCAGCAGCAGCTGTGTCGCCGCTACATGGCCCTGCCAACGGCCACCAGCAACCCTGGCCGTACACCCACCGTGCAGGCCCAGCGTGCAGCGTGTTCCCCTGGCACGCCCAGCGTCGCCCGGCGTCGCCCAGCGTGTCCCCCCACGAAGGCGAAAAAGGCGCCCGCACTGCCCGCCCGAACACGAAATTCAGATTCACCCACTGCAGCAACAACAACAACAACAACAGCAGCAGCAGCGGCAGCAATAAACAGCAGCAGCAGCAACCAACCACTAGCAATGACACACAACCCATCCTCGGCGGAGCTCAAGCTGGCGAAGGACAACCTGGTCGCCTCCCTCTACGATCTTTCCAAGGCCGCACAGGGCGTTTCCAAAAATGCATACAATTTTCTCTCTCTCTTGGAGGGAGAACCACTCGACGCCAACACATTCCTGAAAAGAGAGCTGGCACACGCTGCAGCGTCAGTGAACCCGCTCCACTTCACCAAATCGGGCAAGCCGAAACCGATCAGGGACCCGAAGGCGCCGAAGAAACCGCTCACTTCCTACATTCTCTTCTTCAACCATCTCAGATCGACCGTTGCGCAGGCGAATCCGGAGTTGACGCAGACAGACATCGCCAAGGAGGTGTCCCGCCAATGGAAGGAGATCTCCGAAGAGGACAAGAGCTACTGGAAGGGCCTCTACGAGAAGGAGAGGGAGAAGTACGAGGAGGCCATCAAGCTGTACAACGAGTCCAAGGAGGCGCTTCAGCACGCACACGACGTCCAGCAGATGGCCGAGATGGTGAACATGGTCGACATGGACGGACTCGAAGGCCTGGAACTCCCACCAAAGAAGAAGTCCAAAAAGACCAAGAAATAGTCTTGTCTCTTGTCTCTTGTTTCTTGTCTCTTGCCTTTTGCCTCTTGTCTTTGCTACTCGTTCTCCTCCGGAGCTCCCTACATTGTATATTTTATCCATCCACTATATATTGTAAACTACGAAACGATTACTCTATCCATGCTGCTTCCTACACCGGTAGTAGTGCATAAACGTGTCATATCTTTGTCCACACGGACACGTGTATCGACCGCCAGCGGCAGCAGTTGTCACTCGTGCTGCTGGCAACGACACCGTCCTCTCCAGTGTCAAGTACCGGTACTCTCCCACCCACGCAGGCCGCATTTCAGGCGGTATAACCGTCTCTTTCCGTCTACTGGCTTCAGCTACAGACACGTCGTCGTCCTCTTCCACCTCCACCCCAACTTCTATCCCGGTTTCCCCCCTGCTCCTCCTCGTCCGTCTGGGGAGAACAACCTCGTTGTGGCGCTCTCTCGCCGCGTTCGCCGCTGGCGTCGTCCACCCGCTGTACTTCCACCCGGGGACGAAGTTCGGCGGCAGCGGTCTCACCGTCTGCGACGACGCTACAAAGAGAGCCCCCGTGTCGATGTCTGCCGTGACTGTCATCCTGTGCTGGTGCTGATTTACCTGAAACGATACGAGACGAGACGAGACGAGATGAGACACTGTGACAATAATATTGTGGATTTTCTCATTTCTCGAAATTATTTTCTTGTTGCAACTTTTCATCGACGAATGCTTTCACCACACCGACCGTCTTGTCACCTTCTTCTCTCTCCACCCCTCCTGTCACGCCAACACTCATGTTCAGACAGATCAGACGTCTCACCACCACCGCTGCGGGTCTCCCGCTCAGCAAACTCATCCACCGCCCTGACTTGTGGAAAGGACTGCCAAACGACGTCGTCGTCCAGCTCTACAGAGCAAGGGTAATCAACCTGGGCAAGAACTACAAACGCTCTGAAGCAGAGCTGCAGTCGATCCTCTCCACTGCGTCCAACCCAGTCGAGGCACAGACCCTCTACAACATCTACAACTCCACCGAAGCAGACATTTACAAGGCCGACACAGAGACAGACTACGACAACTACGTGACGGAAGGTGAGTACATGGAAGACCCGTTAGAACCGTACGGGTTCGACGAAAACCCGTCCTCCGCGCAGGACATCGTGAGAGACTTCAGGGACCTGATGGAATTCAACCGCAAGGCCGCCTTCGAACTCCCACAGCTTGCCAAGTACCGCAAACCGTACTCGCCAGTGAACACGGTCGAGACGCCCGTCACGTACAAATACACGCGTTTCCTCGGCGAGCAGCACCCCGGCGAACGCAAGGTTGTCCTCAAGCTCAAACTCGCCCACCTCCGCCTCCCTGAACCAGCAGCGCACAAGTTCAAGCTCCTCGCTGGCCCACGCTACGACCACCGCACGGACGAGCTCCTCATGTCCTCGGACAGGTTCCTTGAGCCGGCGCAGAACGCTGCCTTCCTCAGCGGCGTCCTCGCTGACCTCGTGGCTGAGGCAAAGAGAGACCCGCTCGAGTTCGCTGACGTCCCGCTCGACAAGAGACACACGGACGCAAAGTACGCCAAGAAACAGCGCAAGAACAAGCAGCGCGTCGAGTTCCCGCCAGAATGGAACGTCCCACAGAAGAGCACCCGTGTGGACCTAGCCAACATCGTCTGAGTGCTTTTGCTACCCTGTATATAATATGTAAAACCTAACCACGATGTAGTGTTACTTTTTCTCATGCGACGCGACCCGACGCGCACGTGACCCGGCGAGAGGTGACGAGGAGTGAAGTCTGTAAAGTAGAGGGAGCTTATTCTTTATAGTATAGCCTCTACGCTGGATCTTTCTGCAGTATCTAAACGGAAGTGGAAGCGTCTTTGAATTAATTACTAAATAAGCTGAAAGCAACTAAAGCAATACGTATAGTAAGTTAAGAAGTAAAAGCGGTACTCAATTATGTAGTACAGGGCAATGACCTGGGCAGTGACTCTTAAAC